>OY747130.1:8331451-8844004 GCA_963556465.1 Berberis vulgaris | reverse complement strand
CACTCAGAGGGAATTGAATATGGGGCAACAACGATGGGTTGATTTTCTGTCACGACCCCGATTTTCGAGAAAAACGAAATCCTAAAATCCACGTAGGATTATCCGTTTCCCCCAAAACTCGAGACGTGAAATTTAATAACAACAGAGACATTTAGCAGCAAAGACAAAAAATATAATTTAGAAAATAGGAACAAACTAAAATTTATACAAAAGTCTAACCGGGAAAAACTGACGTCACTAGCCCCACTAGCGAAACTCCCGTAAACGCTGCTCAAAAGTCCCTAAACCTGAAAAGCTAATCGGCTACATTCCCAAAGGAATGTACCCAAGAAGCAAAGCTCACTTGGGTCAGCAATAAAGCTGGTGTGAGAAATCTTCACTCCAAAATCAATAAAAATCGCACAGTGATAAACATCCAGCAAACACAAACAACAAACCATCACACCAAATAGGTAGTTCCTCAACGAGGCAAAGGTGTGATGCAAGAAACACAGTTCCAAGAATTTTAGTTCCTCAACGAGGCAATCATATCATCATCCTAATA
Organism: Berberis vulgaris; assembly: GCA_963556465.1. NCBI lineage: Eukaryota > Viridiplantae > Streptophyta > Magnoliopsida > Ranunculales > Berberidaceae > Berberis > Berberis vulgaris. The sequence continues at coordinate 8,843,460 of OY747130.1, read as the reverse complement.
TGTAAATATGCATTACCTGTACTTACCCTATAGGAGTTGACTATGGCAAGTCGGACCTGCAGAAATATTAGTGGACTTGCCATCCTGCATAAAAAGGATTAGAAACAATGCAACATCATTATTCTTTTATTTGAATTAGGTTCATCTTTTTAACGGATTGATCACTTAGACGATACCACATTCGCACCACCTCCGTGCCGAACATACATGCCCGTATGCCTCTATCATATAAAGGAGGACTACTCCGTCATCCATGCCTAAGTGGAGACATCACATACAGGCATGCATCGCGGATACCCTAACTATATGAGTACCAAAAGCCACCCTTGGGCTATCAATGCGCATAACTCACGTCACATTTTTGACGGATAAATATCAAAGCCTATTTTAGGCATACAAACTCACCACATTTCCGCAAGACTAACCCGAAGGTTATTTTAGTTTCTCTAGTAAGAAATGGGTGCCCCAACTCCGCAAGACGACCCACTGGTCATTTAGTTTCTCTAGTAAGAGAGGGGAAATAATAAACAAAAGAGATGTGGTAGTTCTAAGTGATACAAGTCCAAGTGGTTTATATTTCAGAAATCAAGGTTTACCAATATCATTTATTTTGATATCTCACTTTTCTTTCACAATGACATTTTGTCATACATAAATTGGTTCACAATCTATCCACCCACATTTTTGGGGAAAAACATAGCATTTTGGCACATTACCAAATCATAATCAATCTCATCAGGATATCCTCCCATTGTTCTGGGGCAATCTACATTTCTCATATATAAACTTTATGTATCAACACGGGATATCAAGGCCCATTTAATACCATAAATAAATTTCTTTCAACAACGCAATTTGCATAAGCAAATTTAAGTCATACACATACAAATACAATTCATAGAATCATGCAAATACCCAAAATATGAACCCAGCAAGGTATGAGAAACTCATACATCAAACAGATCACAATAGTAAAGATCACACGTTTGCGACACAAAACACCACAAACAAGGCAACCTCATTCTCAAACATGTCTAAAATCACTCTCTTAATTCTTCAAGATCCCTCTAGTAATTTGTTTTTAGTCTTCTTCGAGTCTGCAGTTTCTCACAACATAATACTAAAGATTATTGTGTCTCCATGCTGCAAATCATTTATAGTTGTTATGATTTTCATTAAAAGAAAGGGTACTAGCTTAACTTTTGACTTAAAGGTTCTATATATTGAATATTCGCACATACAGACTCGGAGAAAGGACCGCTGCTCTTCATGTCTTATTATTGATGAACAAATTGCTGGTTAATATGGTTACTAATATCATGATATTAGCCAACTATATGGGCGCATATTACTAGTAAACATCTTTTGATGTAAGTTTAAACATCTATGAACAATAAATTTACTATTAAATTGACATTAGTTGACTGATACAATGATCTGTCAATACTAGTCCAGAGTCTAACAAATCAAACAGAGAGTGCTCATGGGTTTTGGAGTGCCGTCCTCAAAGAATGGAGGTCTGTTTCAATCTAATTATATTCTAGAATTAGTAACGGCGAAAGCTACTATTTGTGCATTATCCACAGGCTGAACATGGTATATGATTGGAAAGTTGAATTACAATTAAAGAATGGCTTCAAGCTTCGATTTAAGGTGCAGTGCTGAAAAGAGTTGCAAGAGATTAAAACTGGAATTATCCAATGTCAGCCGACCCCCAAGTCAATTTGTATTGACTTCACTAGCTACCTATAGAAATCAGATTCTCTAACAATCAGACGAGGATATGGAGGAGCTATCCCCTCAGGAAGACTCGACATCGGATGGGTAGGTAAAGATCCCAAAAGTCACCACATCCCTTCCGTCACATAAAAGTGTTTGTGACAACACCAAAACGAACTACATGCTACGGATGGTCACTAAAACCTTCATCCTAATTCTAGAGAATACTTATAATTGAAGGGCTGTTACAATCTTTGTGTTGCTAATGTGCTAACAGTCGAGAATGTGAACTGCTGAAAGCAAATCTTTGATTACCCCAGCAATATATAGAAGCAAGTCCTCATTATATATGGCTGGACAAGGATTCCACTCTTAAGTGCCATGAAATGGAGTTGGCTTATGGTTTTAATGCTAACTGCACGAACATAAGAAAAGCAAGAAGATTCTCAAATATAATCAGATATGGAGCAGTTAGTATGTAAAACTATAATCAATATCACAAGGCGCGAGTCTACTAGCCTAATATATTCTAGCTGGTTTTATTGATAAAAATCAAAATACAAACACACCCAAGAAACAAGAAAATCAAAGCAATTTCAGATAAACTTAAACCTTGAAAGATCAAGCAAACAACTTAATGATTTCAACTTGAATTAGAAATATGGGTAGATCATCACTCAACATTCTCAATTCATACCAAATCTAAATACTAAGAAATGAATAAATAATCGAATCTAACAAACTTGACAGCATCAAGTTTGATTTCCAAGCAATACCATATTAAACACTGGATGTCAACAAAGAACCTAATCAAGAATTTTATGACATAAGAAAACCCAAAATGGATGGAATCAAAATCAATACAAAAATTATAAGAAAGAGGATGAAAATAAACTCACTGATCTTCCCCGCCAAATGCCTAATCCGACAAGAGCATGATCCACTTGGCCCGTGACAGATCCATCGACATCATCCATTTCTTCCACTCAGTCCTCCACATGCACGCAAGCCAGTCTCTCTCGCTGAGACTGATTCCTCCAACATTGCAGATTCGTCACGGCCAGTGACAACCACCCACATCCCTTCGAATGGTGTAGCTCTAAGGGATTCAATTCTGGGGTAGAGTCTAGGTGATCCTCGGAATGTGGATATGGGTGTGTAGGAGTTTAGAAGTCTTAAGATGAAGTGACAAGGGCGAACCTTGAAGACTTTAGTTTTATTTTGTTTTCTTCGTGAATCTCATGATGAGGCTTCATTGACTTGTGTGTGCGCGAGTAATCTTATTTAAAATGTCAATATTTGCGTGAAATTATTTCGTATTATTTTTTTCGGGTTTTGATTTCCGTAGCGTTCACTTAATACTTTCCGTGAATCTCGGGACGAGATTCCTTTTAGTTGTATATAATGTAACACCCCTACTTTTTCAATAACAATAAATAATTTATGTTTCTAAAATTAAATTGAAATTGTGTTTCAAAATCTTCTTTTGTTTGACAACTAGTATTTTCGAAATTCAGTTAACTGTCTTACCATCCGAATCTCGGGACGAGATTCCATTTAACGTGTGTATAATGTAACACCCCTAAATTTCATAAAACTAATTTATTTTATTTTGAATTAAATAAAATAGGATTACATTTAATTAAATTCAGGTTTCAAAATTTTAGGGTTTATTTGGTGAGTTAAAGGGCGGGTGTTCTCAAAATTTTAGTGGGGGCGAATAGCCACCCACCCTATAAAGAGAAAACCCTATTTTCTTTTCTCCTTTTCCTTCTCTTTTTCTTTCTTCTTTTCCTTTTCTTTTGTTGCATTTCGATGGCGGCGATGGAGAATGGCGTGATGAAGATGAAGGAAGGGGCTGCGGCGATGAGCTTGCAGGCGAGAGGTAGACACATGGCAAAGTGGAGAGGATTCTGCGTCTGTGGCAATGGTGGTGGTTACGATGTCGATCAAGGGAGGAAGAAGGAAGAGTCATTTGTGGCTCAGAGAATTAAAGAGGAAAGAAGATGCTTAGCTTGGTGCTGCATCTGAGATGGAGGCAGGTTCTGACTTTCAACGAGGAGATTTTGTGCTTGGTGCTGCATCAGAAACAGGGAGCATGCGATGGTGTCTTCGATCGAGTCTGGTAGTGGTGTCGAGATGAAGTCTCTATTTTGCTCTGTATTGTGTAGTCGTGAAATTGGGCAAGAGATGATTCATGATGATGTTCGTTTGGGTTCAACTTCTTCAATTGATAAATATATATTTCTTCTGCAAGTAGAGATGAAGATATGGAGAAATAATGTGACAGGTAAATATTTTTGCAAGATGTGGACTGTTGGGTTGAGGATGTGAGAAGGAAATCGATATGGTGGTTTCATTGTTTATGTTGAAGTGGGTTTAGAGTGTACAGGGCCAGTGGAGGCTGTAAACATTTGATGATGTTGATTTCTCTGTGATAGCTGTGTTTGTTGTTTTGGTTGGGATGGCTAAGTCGAGTCAGAACCTCATGTAGAAATTACATACTGCAAGACTAAGCAAAGTCAGAATTGAATCCCTTAGAGCTACACCATTCGAAGGGATGTGGGGTGGTTGTCACTGGCCGGTGACGAATCTGCAATGTTGGAGGAATCAGTCTCAGCGAGAGAGACTGGCTTGCGTGCATGTGGAGGACTGAGTGGAAGGAAATGGATGATGTCGATGGATCTGTCACGGGCCAAGTGGATCATGCTCTTGTCGGATTAGGCATTTGGCGAGGAAGATCCAGTGAGTTTATTTTCATCCTCTTTCTTATAATTTTTGTATTGATTTTGATTCCATCCATTTTGGGTTTTCTTATGTCATAAAATTCTTGATTAGGTTCTTTGTTGACATCCAGTGTTTAATATGGTATTGCTTGGAAATCAAACTTGATGCTGTCAAGTTTGTTAGATTCGATTATTTATTCATTTCTTAGTATTTAGATTTGGTATGAATTGAGAATGTTGAGTGATGATCTACCCATATTTCTAATTCAGTTGAAATCATTAAGCTGTTTGCTTGATCTTTCAAGGTTTAAGTTTATCTGAAATTGCTTTGATTTTCTTGTTTCTTGGGTGTGTTTGTATTTTGATTTTTATCAATAAAACCAGGCTAGAATATATTAGGCTAGTAGACTCGCGCCTTGATATTGATTATAGTTTTACATACTAACTGCTCCATATCTGATTATATTTGAGAATCTTCTTGCTTTTCTTTATGTTCGTGCAGTTAGCATTAAAACCATAAAGCCAACTCCATTTCATGGCACTTAAGAGTGGAATCCTTGTCCAGCCATATATAATGAGGACTTGCTTCTATATATTGCTGGGGTAATCAAAGATTTGCTTTCAGCAGTTCACATTCTCGACTGTTAGCACATTAGCAACACAAAGATTGTAACAGCCCTTCAATTATAAGTATTCTCTAGAATTAGGATGAAGGTTTTAGTGACCATCCGTAGCATGTAGTTCGTTTTGGTTGTTGTCACAAACACTTTTATGTGACGGAAGGGATGTGGTGACTTTTGGGATCTTTACCTACCCATCCGATGTCGAGTCTTCCTGAGGGGATAGCTCCTCCATATCCTCGTCTGATTGTTAGAGAATCTGATTTCTATAGGTAGCTAGTGAAGTCAATACAAAATTGACTTGGGGGTCGGCTGACATTGGATAATTCCAGTTTTAATCTCTTGCAACTCTTTTCAGCACTGCACCTTAATCGAAGCTTGAAGCCATTCTTTAATTGTAATTCAACTTTCCCAATCATATACCATGTTCAGCCTGTGGATAATGCCACAAATAGTAGCTTTCGCCGTTACTAATTCTGAATATAATTAGATTGAAACAGACCTCCATTCTTTTGAGGACGGCACTCCAAACCCATGAGCACTCTCTGTTTGATTTGTTAGACTCTGGACTAGTATTGACAGATCATTGTATCAGTCAACTAATGTCAATTTAATAGTAAATTTATTGTTCATAGATGTTTAAACTTACATCAAAAGATGTTTACTAGTAATATGCGCCCATATAGTTGGCTAATATCATGATATTAGTAACCATATTAACCAGCAATTTGTTCATCAATAATAAGACATGAAGAGCAGCGGTCCTTTCTCCGAGTCTGTATGTGCGAATATTCAATTATATAGAACCTTTAAGTCAAAAGTTAAGCTAGTACCCTTCTTTTAATGAAAATCATAACAACTATAAATGATTTGCAGCATGGAGACACAATAATCTTTAGTATTATGTTGTGAGAAACTGAAGACACGAAGAAGACTTAAAAACAAATTACTAGAGGGATCTTGGAAGAATTAAGAGAGTGATTTTAGACATGTTTGAGAATGAGGTTGCCTTGTTTGTGGTGTTTTGTGTCGCAAACGTGTGATCTTTACTATTGTGATCTGTTTGATGTATGAGTTTCTCATACCTTGCTGGGTTCATATTTTGGGGTATTTGCATGATTCTATGAATTTGTATTTGTATGTGTATGACTTAAATTTGCTTATGCAAATTGCGTTGTTGAAAAGAAATTTATTTATGGTATTAAATGGGCCTTGATATCCCGTGTTGATACATAAAGTTTATATATGAGAAATGTAGATTGCCCCAGAACAATGGGAGGATATCCTGATGAGATTGATTATGATTTGGTAATGTGCCAAAATGCTATGTTTTTCCCCAAAAATGTGGGTGGATAGATTGTGAACCAATTTATGTATGACAAAATGTCATTGTGAAAGAAAAGTGAGATATCAAAATAAATGATATTGGTAAACCTTGATTTCTGAAAATATAAACCACTTGGACTTGTATCACTTAGAACTACCACATCTCTTTTGTTTATTATTTCCCCTCTCTTACTAGAGAAACTAAATGACCAGTGGGTCGTCTTGCGGAGTTGGGGCACCCATTTCTTACTAGAGAAACTAAAATAACCTTCGGGTTAGTCTTGCGGAAATGTGGTGAGTTTGTATGCCTAAAATAGGCTTTGATATTTATCCGTCAAAAATGTGACGTGAGTTATGCGCATTGATAGCCCAAGGGTGGCTTTTGGTACTCATATAGTTAGGGGTATCCGCGATGCATGCCTGTATGTGATGTCTCCACTTAGGCATGGATGACGGAGTAGTCCTCCTTTATATGAGAGAGGCATACGGGCATGTATGTTCGGCACGGAGGTGGTGCGAATGTGGTATCGTCTAAGTGATCAATCCGTTAAAAAGATGAACCTAATTCAAATAAAAGAATAAATGATGTTGCATTGTTTCTAATCCTTTTTATGCAGGATGGCAAGTCCACTAATATTTCTGCAGGTCCGACTTGCCATAGTCAACTCCTATAGGGTAAGTACAGGTAAATGCATATTTACATATTAGGATGATGATATGATTGCCTCGTTGAGGAACTAAATTCTTGGAACTGTGTTTTCTTGCATCACACCTTTGCCTCGTTGAGGAACTACCTATTGGTGTGATGGTTTGTTGTTTGTGTTTTGCTGGATGTTTATCACGTGCGATTTTTATTGATTTTGGAGTGAAGATTTCTCACACCAGCTTTATTGCTGACCCAAGTGAGCTTTTGCTTCTTGGGTACATTCCTTTGGGAATGTAGCCGATTAGCTTTTCAGGTTTAGGGACTTTTGAGCAGCGTTACGGGAGTTTCGCTAGTGGGGCTAGTGACGTCAGTTTTTCCCGGTTAGACTTTTGTATAAATTTTAGTTTGTTCCTATTTTCTAAATTATATTTTTTGTCTTTGCTGCTAAATGTCTCTGTTGTTATTAAATTTCACGTCTCGAGTTTTGGGGAAACGGATAATCCTACGTGGATTTTAGGATTTCGTTTTTCTCGAAAATTGGGGCGTGACAGAAAATCAACCCATCGTTGTTGCCCCATATTCAATTCCCTCTGAGTGAATAGGTACTTCAAATTCTTGTGATCTGCGAACAACTCGAACCTCTCACCATACAGATAATGTCTCCAGATCTTCAAAGCAAAGACTACGACTGCCAACTCTAAATCATGTGTTGGATATCTCCGCTCGTGGGGTTTCAACTGTCGAGACGCATAGGCTACGACCTTCTTTCCTTGCATCAACACTCCACCAAATCCTGTACCGCAAGCATCAGTAAATACCACAAGTCGGCTACCCGGTGTCGAAATAGTCAACACTGGTGCTGAAGTCAACCGAAGCTTCAAAGTTTCAAAAGCTTCTTCACACTTTTCTGACCATACAAAAGGAACATTCTTCCTAGTTAACTGAGTGAGTGGTGCCGCAATCAAGGAAAATTTCTCGATAAACCGTCGGTAATAACCAACCAAACCCAGAAAACTACGAATCTCCATCACACTACTCGGTCATCTCCAAGACTTCACTGCTTCGACTTTCTCGGGATCCACTGAAATACCTCCGCTAAAAATGACATGCCCGAGAAATTGAACTTTAGGCTCCCAGAAGTGACACTTACTGAACTTCGCATGCAACTGATTTTCTCTAAGTATATGCAAAACAATGCGAAGGTGCACTCTGTGCTTCTCTAAACTACTCGAGTACACTAAGATATCGTCAATGAAGATACAAACTTGTCCAAGTACAGACTGAACAATTTATTTATCAAATCAATGAAGAAAGCTGGTGCATTTGTCAATCCAAATGGCATGACTGGAAACTCATACAAGCCATAACGGGTCCGAAAAGCGGTAATTGGAACGGAATGTTCCTCAACTCTCATCTGATGATACCCAGACTGCAAATCTAATTGTGAAAACACTACGGCTCCCCTCAACTGATCCAATAGATCATCAATTCGAGGCAATGGATACTTATTCTTGATGGTCACTTTATTCAGATCTCGATAATCTATGCACATCCTCAATGATCCATCCTTCTTGGACACAAATATTGCTGGAGCTCCCCAAGGTGAATTGCTCGGACAAATAAACCCCTTACGAAGCAAATCATCAAGTTGCACTTTCATCTCTTCCAATGGCTTAGGTGCAAGCCTGTACGCTGATTTAGATATAGGTGCAGTACCAGGAACCAGGTCAATCCGAAACTCTACCTCACGGCGAGGAGGGATACCAGGAATCTCCTGAAAGACATCAGGGAACTCACACACAACCTCAACAGAGCTGGTGTCGGGACTAGAAATCTCAAGAGAGCTAAGAAAACTCGACATCATAAAAATCGAAACCGGGCTCACAAGCCAACACACGAGGCAAAGCATCAGGTGGCGCTAACATCACTGACCTATGCAAACAATCAATGATCACCGGATGACTGGACAACCAATCCATCCCTAGAATCAAATGATAGCCCTCAAAACCCAAAACAATAAAGTCAAACACAAAGTTGTACCCCAACAAGGAAAACTCGAAACGGGGACAATACTCCCACAACCAAACTGAACTGCCCAAGGGAGACACAACACACAAGGGCTCCGGTAAAGGCACTACCTCAAGGTTGTCTCTAACAACCAACTGTCTAGAAATAAAATACCTAGATGCTCCTATATCGAAAAGAGCCCTCAACTGGGAAGACGATGAGTGCGCAAAACCTAGCACACAACACACGTATCCTGAATCACATAACAACACACTAACATGCAATTTTTCCTACGCATAATGTACATAACACAATCTTACTACATCTGGCACACACAACTACAATAAAAAATAATAACATACCCTCAACATTTCCCTGACCGGGAATAGATTCTAGGTGAACAGGCGGTGCTGGGAGAGGGACTTTCTGACCAATTCCAGGCGCATGTGCTAACTGTCTTTGAGGCGCCCTCTGCTGTGCTGGTCCATTCCAATTCTGAGGACAACGTCTGGAAAAGTGCCCCAATTGTCCACAAGTATAACAAATTACATACTCCCATCGATTTTTCTCACCTCTTGGACAATCACGGGCTACATGTCCCTCCTGACCACAAGTGAAGCAACCGCTCCTAGTTCCTGTCTGACCACCCCACCTAGGTTGTCTCTGTTGTTGCTGCTGCTGTCGATGATCTCCTCGGGAACGTCTGTCACCTCTGCGGTCACTGCCAGTCCTAAATGGTCCCCCTCTACCAGGGTCTCTCTGCTGGACAGCGGCACGCTCTGGCTGTTGTGCCTGCTCAATGGTCTGGCTTCCTCGGCCAAACCTCTGACTGCATTCTGAACCTCTAGTTCGTCGAACCAAAGTCTCTTATCTACACTCGACGTCCACTCGCTTCTGACTCAAAGTGACATCCACTAATATCTCAAAAGGACGATCGATCATCACCATCAACTGTTTCCTTAGGAACGGGTTCAGACCACTCAAAAACTTCCTGTTCTTATTCTCTGGAGTATCTATAAAACAAGTGGCATAGCGGCTCAACTGTGTAAACTCGGCCAAGTATTCAGAAACAGATCTAGAACCCTGCTGTAAATGTAGAAACATGTTCACTATCTCAGCTCTGGCAGAATCAGGAACAAAATGTTGTTCAAACACCTGGCAAAATGTATCCCACTGCATCTCTGACACATCACGGCTCTGCCTCACTGAATCCCACCAATACATAGCCTCTCCGTCAAACTGGTGTGCTGCTAACTCAGTACGCTGTATATGTGTCAGCACCATCCTCTCAAATATGAGCTCTACCTTACGGATCCACCGATCCACAGGTAGAGAATCTCCAGTACCATCAAATTTTTCACCACCCAAGTTGACGAAATTCTTGTTGCGCCGAGTAAACGAATCCTCTGACTGATTAACTTGCCTCATATTCTGTGCCCACTGTGTCATCATTTCCATGAAAGCCTGAGAGACATCCTCTCCAGCAGTGCCCGATCCCTTACCTTGGGATCTCTTACCACGCGCCATCACCACACCCCCTCTACTTGAAAAAAAACACACATACAATACATCAAACAACACAACAAAAATCCTACTCCTCGACCCAATTCACTTAAGAAAGTGGTATACGATGATGTTCTATGTGAACTGGTAAACAATGGCTCTGATACCAAGCTCTGTCACACCCCGACCCGCCACGGGAATCGCAGCGTGCCGATGCGTGAACTAACCCGTAATACAGGCGGATCATAACCGGCCACAACATCATAATATAACACATTCTTGATACGAGAATGAAACGAAAATAAAAACTACGATAAAAATTTGAACAAAATAAGTATAGTTGATTCGCCCTGCCAGAGTCATAGCGACAAAACTAATATACAAGCATCTAGTATAACAATATAGTACATCTGATAACACAGTGGAAGCAAAACATACCCGTACAGAGCGAACAACACCAAACAGCACAAAACGCGCCTACAACAGGAAAACGGGGCCTATGCGCCACGATCAGCAGGAACGCCAACACTGCCTGCACTCCAATTGAAGCACACCCCTTGCGGGGTCAGCAATGCACAAAGCTAGCTGGTGCGAGCGAACTAAATACAAATAACAGAATAATATACAAGAAAAATTCATGCCAGACAATAAAGGATAAGTAACAAGTTCTAAAGTCTAAATCACACCGTGTCTCAAAGGATAATAGTTCTAAGTTCAAGCACCAACACAAGCATTTCAGATTCAACAATAACTACACGTGTATGAGATATGCCGATCATTATCTGTGATTCAAACATGGTAAATATCAAGCGAAGAAAATAAAGACAATCTCATAATTCTTCATAGTCTCCTAGGTATAGCAATCAAGTCGAAACCAAAAATCCTCTAAAATTCTGTGTAAGTGTCTCATATCGTAGGTATCCGCATACCTTACGAATGTGTCTCACCCAGACACATCGCACAACGTGCATCAGTACCACTTCGGGCTTGTTTGTATCCTAATGGGGTGCCATCTGCCAGGATACAAACTCAAACATCCCGAACGACTGGCCTAACACGACCAACCTAACACAATCAAACTCAAGCGTGCTGAGAGGGAAAATGAGTAATCTCCATAGCACGTTCTCCGGGACCCGTCCTACTGCACTCTGTAGTGGCAAGTGCGTGTGGGAGCTCACCGCACCTCAGCAAGCTTGCCACATGCAATAGCGTCCTCAATGCAAGTGCGAGTCATCTCAAGCACCATCCAACTCACGATGCGAGCAAGCTCCTAAGCATCGGCACAACAGGCATTATAGCGGGGTAAAGACACTTACACTAATATCCACATGCACTAATGACGAGTCTGTACATAATCAAAGGTAACAGACGTGCAATCATAATCAATTCGGCAATTTTTATAAAACCACGACTATGCCAGGGTCCCAACATGACCCAATTCACCATGATAAATTTATTCGAGTCGATTATCATACATGCTCAAGACTCGGCATTTGATGCAGATTTAACTAACCTAAATAAATAGGTTAATTTAACCTAGTCTTAATAACTGCAAGTGCACAGTGTCTAACTGGTAGACAAGGGCAAGTACAGGTCGATCCCACAAGGACTGTGGTTGCAATTAAATTTCAGAGTTGACTTAAATTAATTTAAATGGAGGTTACAGCAATCAAAATATCTAAACTAAAAATCAAATTAAAAAAACAAAAAACAAAATTTTAAGAATATGAGAAGGGAGACCAAGGCATTGAATCCACCAATTCAGTTTTTCAAGTTATTTTAATCTAACTTATTATTTTCTAAAGCGAGAAGCTTTAGGATGAAAATCCCTTGCTCGCATCGATGATGTGATAGTTTAGAACAATTAAGTTTTAAAATCCAATGTTACAATTAACTTCAGCATAAATTATAGACTCCTAGCATTGAGTGTCTTGTTACGGCACACTCAATCACAAGTCTAATTTATTAAGTTTCAACTCCTAGCATTGAGTGTCTTATTACGGCACACTCAATCACAAGTCTAACTTAACCAATTAAAACTAATGCTTTAAATATTAGTAAAGAAAACTCTAACTACCGACTAGTCTAGATCAATTTCGATATAATCGGTGAAAGTAATTTACTAATACTCAGAAATTAAATGTATTTTGCAGTTAAGCACATAATAAAATAAAAAGTCAAACTAGAACAAACTCTTAAAACCCAATTGGTTTCATCTTAGCCTTGGCGAAGGGTTTAGCTCTCCATGGTAGCGGTGGTCATGGTGACAGCATCAATGAAGGCAGAATTTATCTTTGCATGAACACGAATCCCGAGAAAAACTGTTGATGGACTGTGGTAGCTCAGAGCAATCACCGGGGTGCGAATAACCAAAACTGATTAAAAAATCAGTTGATTCCCGCCAAAATCGCGCGGTTGTCTTCTCCAGCGCGACGCGTTCTGTTATCCACCGCTGCTGCTTCATTCCGGTTCTTTTTTTCCAGTGAAACTCCCCTGCAAGAGAGAGAAAGATGGTGAGAGAGACACGAGAGAAAGAAAAGACGAGAAGGAAAAGAGCGAGGGCTTTGAAACAGGGAGGCGATCCCTGTTTCTGCTGCTGCTTGCAAGCTCTGCTCCTCCCGCGAGCTCCGGTCCTTGCAAGAGAGAGAGAGGGGCGGGAGATGGATGAACAGAGAGAGACCGAAAAGGAATAGGGAGAGAATGGAGGAGGGAGACAAGGCGGCTGCGAGGGAGGAAAACAGGGACGTGCTCCCTGTTTCTCCTCTTTTTTGCTCGCGAGGTGGTGGTGGCTGTGAGAGAGAGAGAGACGGCGAGATGAAGATTGATGGTGGTGATGGCGAAGCTCGGTGGTGAGTGAAGATTTGACGTGAAACAGGGTTGTCACGCCCCTGTTTCACGGTGGTAGTGGTTCTCTGGTGGCGGGGCTCGGTGCTTGGTTGCTGGACAGGGAAGGTGGTTGTGTGGCGTGATGGAACAGGGAGAGGAGGTGTTGTTTGATGGTGGTGGAGGCTATGGTTGTTGGACGGTGGCGAGGTGAGGTGGTGATGGCGGGGTTATCGCACTCCCGACATTCCTATCGAGCGAGGATTGCCGGCAGGGTGGATTGGTGTGGTCTGGAAGAGCCCCCAGAGAGGGAAAGAAAAGATAGAAGAAGCCCATAAATTAGGGTTATTGGGTTTTATAGAAAATTAGGGTAATTGTGTTGGGTTAACTGCACCCCCGTCTCCGCTCGTCAATACCAAATTGCTTATTATCACCTGGAATTTCGCATTAATCCGTTAACGCTCTGAATCCTGAAAAATACAAAATTTAAATAATTAATATAAAATAGATTGTCAAAGTGAATAACAAATATAAATTAGGTGGTATTCTGTGTAATAATTAGATGAATATCAACAATCCATGGTAAAACATGACATACTATGCAAACTCGAAAACGAAGCATACAAGTCCAATGTCATTACACCAAAGCCTAATCACACCAAAATTCATTCACTATTCGATTTCATTCAAGTATATCATGCTTTCAGAAAACTCAATGCGTAATTCATTCACAAAGAAACACCACCACCATCGAAATCTCTAAAAACCTCGGATTTCGGACTTGGATTCAATTATACACAATCGACGGTATCATGTAAAAATTAAATTCAGGATTTCAAATAATTATTTCTCAAAATAAATATTATAGTTACACTCACCTGGGCAGAATGGGTTTTAAGAACCCAATTCCTACCGGTCAAAGCCCCTAACTCGTAAAACAACGAATGCCGGACCACGAAAATTTTTAAAACTGCAAGGCGGACTCAAAGGTGAGCAAACTAGCCGAAAACTGAAAAATAAATAAATTACAAGCGGCGCGTGACTGAAAGAAAAACTTACAAGCAATAAAAATTCGGCAAACACCCTGCCGAAACCCAAAGTTTGGCGAAAACTCGCTGAAACCCTCCCTACTCCGGTCTGATCACCTCCAAACCGCACAACAGGCCGAAAATAGGCGCATATTACTAGTAAACATCTTTTGATGTAAGTTTAAACATCTATGAACAATAAATTTACTATTAAATTGACATTAGTTGACTGATACAATGATCTGTCAATACTAGTCCAGAGTCTAACAAATCAAACAGAGAGTGCTCATGGGTTTGGAGTGCCGTCCTCAAAAGAATGGAGGTCTGTTTCAATCTAATTATATTCAGAATTAGTAACGGCGAAAGCTACTATTTGTGGCATTATCCACAGGCTGAACATGGTATATGATTGGGAAAGTTGAATTACAATTAAAGAATGGCTTCAGTTACAGAATGGTATCAGAGCCTGACCCAGCCGGAAGTGTGCCACATGGAGGTGGGCCCTCGGGCAACGTGGACGTTGTGCCTGTGTGGCCAACGAGGACGTTGGGCCTTAAGGGGGGTGGACTGTGAGACCCTTGTGTGGGCGGACTTGAGGGGGAGGGTGAGGGTGAGGGTTGGAGCCCAATAGGCCCAACAGGCCCGTGGATCCCAAGAGGGGTTGGGCTAGCTACCAAGGGGAATCATAGTCCCACATCGCCTGGGTGCGGGATGGTTATGAGCTATATATGTGCGAGGTTGGATCCCCATAGCAAGAGGCCTTTTAAAGCCGTGCGGGCCAGTTGGGCCCAAAGCGGACAATATCTTACTGTGCGGATCGGGTCGTTACATTTTCTTAGCAGCTATGACTTCGAGATACAGTATCAGCCTGGTAGGGCCAATGTGGTTGCAAATGCCTTGAGTAGGCGACATGCAGTGATGGCAACCATGATGATTCAGGAGTACCAAACACTTGAGACATTAGTTTCATTTGCAGTTCAGCCTACTTTCAGTACAGAGGGCAGCATGATAGCGGGTTTAGCAATTTATCCGCCGTTGATCAGTAGAGTGGTGGAGAGACATACCTCCGATCTAGTGATTACGAGGCAGATAGCAGATTTGGTAGTGGACACATTGGATGAGTGCCCTACCGATTGGTCGATGGGTTCAGATGGAGGGTTGCGGTTTCGTGGGCGGATTTGTGTTCCGTTTGATGAGGAGTTGCGAAGAGATATCTTACAGGAAGCTCATAGATCTCGTTTCACCATTCACCCCAGTGGAACAAAGATGTATCGAGATTTGAGACATTCTTTCTGGTGGCGTGGCATGAAGAAAGACATTGGAGAGTTTGTGGCATGGTGTTCGACTTGTCAGCAGGTGAAAGCCGAGCATCAGAGATCGTCTGGGTTATTGCATCCATTGGAAATCCCGATGTGGAAGTGGGAGTATATCACTATGGATTTCATCGATGGACTTCCACGGTCTAGAAAAGGTAAGGAGTCGATATGGGTCATTGTTGATCGATTGACAAAGTGTTCACATTTCATTCCTGATAGTATGAATCGGACGGCAGACAACCTAGCGGTGTTGTTCATTCGGGAGATAGTCCGCCTTCATGGGTCGCCTGTTTCGATTGTATCCTACAGAGATCCGCTTTTCACTGCCCACTTCTGGCAGAGCTTTCAGCAAGCTATGGGTACTAGATTGGACATGAGTACAGTTTATCATCCACAGACAGATGGCCAATCTGAGCGAGTGAATCAGGTAGTGGAAGACATGCTTAGAGCATGCATTTTAGACTTTGGGGGCAGTTGGGAAGATCACCTACCGTAATGCGAGTTTGTGTACAACAACAGCTACCACGTAAGTATTGGCATGACACCGTTTGAGGTACTCTACGGACGACCGTGTAGGTCCTCTGTTTGTTGGGCAGAGATTGGAGAGTCAGTTGTGATGGGGCCGGATGTGATCAGAGAAACTACTGAGAAGATTGAGCTGATTAGAGCGCATTTGTTGACAGCCCAGAGTAGACAAAAGAGTTACGCCGATAGGAGGCGTAAGGAGTTAGAGTTTGATGTTGGTGACAGGGTTTTTCTGAAAGTTTCCCCGATGCGCAGAGTTGTTAGGTTCCGAAGTCGAGGGAAGCTTGCACCGAGGTATGTAGGGCCATATGAGATTACTGAGAGGATTGGACCAGTGGCCTACAGATTGGCTTTGCCGCAGAGTATGTCAGGTCTCCACGACGTGTTTCACGTATCCATGTTGCGGAAGTGTTTGGCAGACCCGTCACAGATTATAAAGCCCGTTGAGTTGGAGATTTCTGATGAGTTGGCGTATCCAGTGAGGCCAGTAGCCATTGTTGATGATGATGTGAAACAACTTCGTCGGAGGACAGTGAAGTTAGTGAAGGTTCAGTGGAGCCACCGAGAAGGTGACGTGTCTTGGGAGCTGGAGGACCAGATGAGACACAAAATACCCCGAGCTTTTCGCCTAGGTTTTCTTGTCGTGGCTTTGTTCGATCTCGAGGACGAGATCTCTTTTAAGGTGTGTATGATGTAATATATGTGTTTAAAAAAAAATTCTTGGTCAGGGGTATACTCAGTAAATGCGGTGGGGGCGCATAGTCACCCACCCTTTAAAGACAACCCCCCCCCCCCCCACCTTTTTTTTTTCTTTCCAGGGAGCGAGATTTCCCCTTCTTCTCCAGCGAATCGTCACTGTGTTTGCCATTTTCTTCCCCAAATCTCACCTCCTCCTCATTTTTCTTCCTTTTTCTCCCATCTCCTTATTGTTTCGGTTTTTCATTTAAGAAAATCGAAATTTCATTTTTGCGTGGGCTTATTTGGTGTTGGTTTTGTTTGATCAATTTTCATAGCTCCGATCAGCCGTTGAGGGGCCTTTGTGGCGTCATTTGGAGCCCTTAGACTCCACGTGCAAATGTGATTTCGAGGTTGGCTGTTTTTTCAAAAAAGATCAGGGTGCATGTTCGTTTTGAGGATTCTTCGGCGTGAATCCGGACTTTGGGTGCGTGGGTGAGCCGCACATTCGTGACTCCAAGTGTTCTTAGACCTATTTTCGGCCTATTGTGCGGTTTGGAGGCGATCAGACCGGAGTAGGGAGGGTTTCGGCGAGTTTTCGCCAAACTTTGGGTTTCGGCGAGGTTTTTGCCGAATTTTTATTGCCTGTAAGTTTTTCTTTCAGTCACGCGCCGCTTGTAATTTATTTATTTTTTCAGTTTTCGGCTAATTTGCTCACCTTTGAGTCCGCCTTGCAGTTTTAAAAATTTTCGTGGTCCCACATTCATTGTTTTGCGAGTTAGGAGCTTCGACCGGTAGGAATTGGGTTCTGAATACCCATTCCGCCCAGGTGAGTGTAACTATAATATTTATTTTGAGAAATCATTATTTGAAATCCTGAATTTAATTTTTACATGATACCGTCGATTGTGTATAATTGAATCCAAGTCCAAAATCCGAGGTTTTTAGAGATTTCGATGGTGGTGTTGTTTCTTTGTGAATGAATTACGCATTGAGTTTTCTGAAAGCATGATATACTTGAATGAAATCAAATAGTGAATGAATTTTGGTGTGATTAGGCTTTGGTGTAATGACATTGGACTTGTATGCTTCGTTTTCGAGTTTGCATAGAATGTCATGTTTTACCGTGGATTGCCGAGTCTTGAGCATGTATCGACTCGAATAAATTTATCGTGGTGAATTGGGTTATGTTGGGACCCTGGCATAGTCGTGGTTTTATAAAAATTGTTGAATCTATTATGATTGCACATCTGTTACCTTTGATTATGTACAGACTCGTCATTTGTGCATGTAGATATTAGTGTAAGTGTCTTTACCCCGCTATATGCATGTTGTGCCGATGCTTAGGACCTTGCTCGCATCGTGAGTTGGATGGTGTTTAAGATGACTCGCACCTGACATTGAGGACGCTATTGCATGTGACAAGCTTGCTGAGGTGCGGTGAGCTCCTGCACGCACTTGCCACTATAGAGTGCAGTAGGACGGGTCCCGGAGGATGTGCTTTGGAGATTACTCGTTTTCCCTCCTAGCGCGCTTGAGTTTGATTGTGTTAGGCCAGTCGTTCGGGATGTTTGAGTTTGTATCCTGGCAGATGGCACCCCATTAGGATACAAACAAGCCCAAAGTGGTACTGGTGCACGTTGTGGGATGTGTCTGAGTGAGACACATTCGTAGGGTATGTGGATACCTACGATATGAGACACTTACACAGAATTTTACAGGATTTTTGGTTTCGACTTGATTGCTATACCTAGGAGACTATGAAGAATTATGAGATTATCTTTATTTTCTTCGCTTGATATTTACCATGTTTGAATCACATATAATGATCGGCATGTCTCATACACGTGTAGTTATTGTTGAATCTAAAATGTTTGTGTTGGTGCTTGAACTTAGAACTATTATCCTTAGAGACACGGTGTGATTTAGACTTTAGAACTTGTTACTTATCCTTTATTGTTTGGCATGAATTTTCCTTGTATATTATTCTGTTATTTGTATTTAGTTCGCTCGCACCAGCTAGCTTTGTGCTTTGCTGACCCCACAAGGGGTGTGCTTCTATTGGAGTGCAGGCAGTGTTGGCGTTCCTGCTGATCGTGGCGCTTAGGCCCCGTTTTCTTTTGTAGGCGCGTTTTGTGTTGTTTGGTCGTGTCCGCCCTGTACGGGTATCTTTTGCTTCCGTTGTGTTATCAGGTGTACTATATATTTATACTAGATGTTTGTATATTGGTTTTGTCGCTATGACTCTGGCGGGACGAATCAACTATACTTATTTTTTTCAAATTTTTATCGTAATTTTTATTTTTGTTTCATTATCGTATCGTGAATGTGTTATATTATGATGTTGTGGCCGGTTACGATTCGCCTGTATTACGGGTTAGTTCACGCATCGGCACGCTGCGATTCTCGTGGCGGGTCGGGGCGTGACAGATACCCTCATGATTTCCAATGAAATAGTTTTCCATCCAACCAAACACGCCTTTAATTTAGTTCACAACCAATTTGCCCATACTTATTTTGTTTGTAACCCATTGCCCTCATACTTCATCACACAGTGAAAGTTATGCTTCTTTAGTCCTTTGAATGTCGCAGTTTTTATCCCATAATCAAGTGAAAACATCTGCGATAGTAATGATATATTCAGACTAGGACAGGAGGCCTCTGTTTTGAACAAAAGCATCCAAAGCCTCTTGCTTGAATACTCGTTGTTCCCATTTAAGATAATTGAGCAAAGGCATAATAGATCAAGTGCTATATACTCCTAATTCCTATCCAAGTCTTCACCACCTCTGCTGTGTTGCTATGTAGAAAGATTAACTCATGAATGACCCTATGAGGTTGATCATTAATCTCACACAATGTGTTAATTGGATGGTAATAAAATCCCGCAACCTCATGGAGTCTATTCAAATATCTCTATATATTCATAGATTTGTATATCACATCCAATAGCAATCTATCATGTTTTTCTTTGAATTGTGGTTACATTGTTTGGCCACAAGTTCAAAAAGGATAATATTTCCAATCATTGAACATCAAAGGTGGTCACTACAGGGTCTCACAATCATAGAACTAGATTTGGTGAAATCAAAAGTTTCCTTCTATGCTGGCCACATTAAGTCATTATATGGTTAAATTCCATGTTACTTTTCCGGTTACATTTTCTGATTAAGTGTGCTTGCGTGGACAATTTACTAAATTCAAACAAAAGGGTGCTGTTTTAACAAACTCCTGGAAGTAATGTGAGGAAATTAGTAAATATTGTATTGTTTAAATGAACAGAACAGACAAAACTTTGAATGTTCTCCTTTGCTTCGCTACCAATCACTCCCAATTGGTAAGACTATGGACGTGAGGAAATAAAGAAAAAATATGCATTGTAGGATCTTCAAAGGAAAACCTAACCCTCCACTTGTGACTCTTCATATCGAATGACATCAACTGGTCATTGTTGGTAGTCATAAAAATTTCCATCGCACCTCCAACTGTGAAGAGAGCGAAAGGATATTGAAAATTAAAAGAAATTAGTCTAGGATTTTGATCGATAATTGATTGAAAACTAATGGTGCACGTCTTAGCCCACGAGCTATTGACACTGTCGTTTATAACCCATATATCCAATCGATCTTTGGATATAACATCAGCAACAAGCAAACATCTGTTCATCTGTAATAAAAAGGCTTTTTCTCTACCTGACACTGCTGGAAGATTTATACGTGTAAACTCCTCTTTATCCAGGCTCATTGCCAGAATATATAGCGGACCATCTACTTCTCCTTCCATTTCAATAAGCCAATGCAATTTGTTACTCACCACGACACTGGGTGCTATTTCTGGAGTTCCACTAAAGGGTATTGACAATTCCTTCGAGTGATGTCCTAGAGAAGGAGGTCCCAATGGGAGTACAAAGCATGCGTGATCCAATGTAGACGAGAGGGCCACAACTTTATATTTTCCAGTAGATGCATCATGCACCAAACTCCATAGTTAAATACTATATAATGTAGGAGGAGGAAAGTTAATATCCACGACATCTGGAAAATCAGGATAATCCAGTTTTGGAGGAAAAAACAAGAATTTGTCGAGTGAGAGGGTCGTAGACAGATAGTCCCTCTTGATGAGAAGAATTTAAGGCTCGAACAAGAAGTAGACCATTACAAGAAGCCTCTAAGAATTTATGTATATTAATTAGTCCCACCAACTTTACCGTCTTCATCAAAGTAATTGCAGATATCTTGGGATTCTGCGTTCATCAGTGAGAAGTATTCAAAAAACTTGTCTCCACGTTTCAGGGTTGTCAATATAATCTCATTACAAGGATCATCGAAGTTGTGTAGAGAAAGAAGAGGAGGAGGAGGAGGGATATTGATAGTACTAATGAAGCTATTGTACCAAAGTTTTAATGCAGCAACCTTCAACTCTGAGGGAAGAAAATTTAAGAATTGGGAAGCCATGTCAACTGGATTTCTTTGAACACTGATTCAAAGCAGAGACAGAACTAAGGGAACACCTGGGTATTGTGAGGAAAGCTAGTCAGATGATATATGAAGTATAAGAGAATGAGACTGCATTAATGGAATTCCACTATAATTAGCAATCCTTTTATAGAACAGAATAGAAATTTTGTTTCCATATTGGGACTGCAATTCTCACTTTCTAGTTTAGTTGAACAACAATTCTAGGCGGCCATGAACACAGCCATTTTTTTTGTCGGGTTTGATTTACACTTTTACCCGTTTTATAAATGATGTCATATATCATCACCCATGTTTCACACAATTCGAAATTCAAAAAATATGTACCACGTGTCACAACCAACCATTTCGATCGTGCTTCCAAAATCAGCTTTTGTAAATCTCTCGTCCAATCTGTCCTCTAAATAGGGTTTAATAAATCCTATTCTTGATTCACAAGTCAACTTACATCATCAGCCACTCTTAGGGACTATTTTAGAACAATCTATCTATTTCTTAACGAAAATTCTAAATGTCGACGAATTGGGCGAGGAAAACAGCGAGGGAGGGAGGGGACCATCCATCTCTCTCGGAATGCGTGCATTGACTTTTCAAATGCGCATCTCAAGGGAATGGACGGTCCCCTCCCTGCCTCCCTCGCTATTTTCCTCGCCCACTCCCTCAACAGGTAGAACATCTCATTTCTTAATGATAACTCAAGTCCATTTATTCTTGGACAAGTAAATGTCCGTGTATGTCAATATTTTGGAATGCCAAAAATGTCCTCTATAATCATTTATAATTACAAAATATTTTAGAATTATATATGAACAGTAACAAAGGGTATTTGTGTCCTTTCAATATAAAACACTAATACAACTTCTTTAATAGTTTTTCATCCAAACTCATACTATTTATAATAAAAAATCAACATCTCTCAAACATTGATTAATTATACCTAAGTTTCTAACATAATTTAATTAAAACTCAAATTAGTTATAAACTATAAATAAACCTTTACATCTAACATTTTGTTTTCCCATTTTATCATTCACAATTCATACTTTTATAATCAAACCAACCACTGTCAAACATCGATTAATTATACTTAAACCCTTAACATAATTTATTTGAAGTCTCGCAATTTTTGTTTTGCACCATACCTGGCCAATCAATCATTGAGCTACAATAAGCTTCAGTTAAAAATCAAATATTATCTTAATATTTATTTGATAATTCTATAATTTATTCTTAATCTTTGGAATTGTTTAGGAATGGATGAAGAAACCACTTATGTGTGTAATGTAAGTCATGTAATTATCTCGATAAACCTACATTATTTCAATTTTCCTTTTCAATATGTTTGTTCTATGCCACTATTAATTCACAAACATTTTTGTTCTATGCCACCGTTAATTAACAAAAAATTTCTTAAATGATGACATGTACCATCTTTTTATCTCTCTCTTTTCAATCATAATTTTATGATATAAATCACAATCAAAACTGTTCAATTTGAAATTAGGGGTTATTCCCTTAACTACCTAACTGAGCTTCGTTTAATGAAACTTACAAAGTTTCAAATAGAACAAATATGACGGAAGGAAGACGTTGAAGACATAACTCAAAGACTAGGGTGGCATGGTACCAACGGATACACGCTATATAGAAAGTTGATCAAATTAACTTGATCAAATTGATAACGACACAATTTATCGTCCCTAAAACAATATTTTAACTCTCCATTAGAGAATGTAAATACTAAATTAAGCCAAGGAAAAGCTGAAGGCAGAACAGAACCACACAGAATTGGTCGGTGCAAATGAGTCTCTCTTTTACATTATTGGAGCAGGCTGAAAGATCAATCAAAGTCAGCAACTTCGGCTTGCACAAACATGGATCCGTGGTCCTGACACCTAAATTCCTCCACTGGTCTCCATTTCACAAACAATTTGGACAATTTTCCACACTCACAAACCCACCCTTCACTGTATCGATTTGTCCATTCTGTCTGCACCCCCAACAATCATAAATTCCACCCCAACAACATTCAAATCCAAACCCCGCCCACCCTCCCTACTGTACCTTTCTCACTTTTTCTTCCTTTTTTTTCAAATCTCTCATTTTGCTTTTACACTCACTAATCACTATAGTGTTTTTGCTGTTGGTTTTAAATTCATAGAAGCCAAACAACATTGTTTCCTCTTCTCTTTCAAAATGAAGATCACTTCTTCATCTTCTACTACTACATACTCTTCTCTTGATGCAAAACTTCATAATTCCAATCATGGGTGTCTTTCCGGAATTCTAGGTCGACTTCTTGGTAGTGTAAGTCTCCGCACCCACCCGTTCGATGGCATTAAAGAATCCAGCCCCATTGGATCAAATCATCAGAAGAATGAAACATTTGAAGAAAAGAAGGAAGGTTTAGCAGCAACGCCGGGTGTGGTTGCTAGACTAATGGGTCTTGATTCTATGCCGGAGCTGAACTCGGTGAGGAAATTAGACTCAATTGGTCGAAGCAGATCGGTGAATTCAGTAGGATGCTGGGCTGATTTTGATCCAACCCAGAGGCATCACAGACGGGTTAAATCATCTCTGTCTTTTCGAGAAGTGCCGACGTTTCTACAGCAGGAGAATGATGAGTTCTTGGTTCTTAATTTTGGGGGTGTTCGCGAAGAATGTAATTCTTCTAGATCTAAATTGGGCTCTGGAGAAGTTAAGGGAGTCAAGCAAAGGAGGGTTGATGGACTGAGAAGCAGAGAAACCAGAGAAGACCAGCATAGTAAGACAAGAAATTCTAACAAAATGAAGAGGATTGAGAGAAAGATTGTCGAAAGAGAAAAAGTTAAGGATTTTCATTCGGAGCCTGCTCGAAAAAAGGATGATTTTAGACGACCCCAGAATGCTAGAAAGCCAAAAAGTCTATCCAGGAGTGCTAATCATAAGCAAGTTTTAGATAGAGATAGAATAATGAAGGAGAAGAAGAAGAATAAGGTGGAACCAAAGCGTCTTTTGCCAAAGAAGAACAAAGTGGAACCAGAGTGCAATTCAGAGAATTTGAGCCCAGTTTCGGTTCTTGATCTAGATGAGTTTGTTTCTGAACCAGAAACACCTGTATCAGGTAAGATTTTTTATCTTCAACATAGAAATTTGAAGCATTAAATTTTTTTTGAGTTGCAACTAATAATTACTATACTTAATGTTTTGAACAAAAGAAGATTCGAAGTCGAGGAACTCGAATTCAAGAAGGAAATTGTGTCCAGAACTTGCAAATCCCGAGTACCCACCTTCAGATTACTGTATTTCAATCTCAGAGCTCCCAGAAATGAAATCATTCAATGGCGAAAGCACCAAAAAGAAGTTGGATTCGCGTACTTCAGACTACTTGGAGGTATGGGGAGAGGTGTGCAAGCTGACAGGAGAAGACATGAACAGTTTACAATGGATGCCAAGAGAAATGGGGAAGATGGAAGATTCCGAAGAGATAAAGATCGAGTTTGGGCTACAAATTCTAGATCAACTTCTGCAAGAGATTGTAACAGAACTTTGAGGTCTTTCCGTGCAGAACTTTATTTTGTAATGGGGTATAATGGCTCTGTAAAATTGTAAATATGACTAAAAGATCTGCAGAGTTTCTCTATTTTCCTTTCCTTAAAAAATCTAATTAAAGAAATCATCCACTGTTTAACCATTTCTTAGAGCATCCATTGTCTAGCTACACTCTGCTAAGCACCAGATGCTCCTCGAAAACTTTGATCAGGATCATAACATATCCTAAACAGAAAAAGGCTTAATAGGTCTTCAACTTAACATGTAGTCTACTACAGGGTTTTTCCAACTGAAATGGTTAGATGTTCGTTTGATGTAATTCTCAACGTGCCTTGAACCCTTGTCTACATTCATTCATCAGACGTCAGTTTCTTCACACTTATCTCGCATTCCTATCCTAAAATTCTACCATCCAAAACAAGGCTTTAATGATAGGTATCAAGCAGCACAACAATTTTCCAAAACTTAAAAAGTATAGCAAATAGCAATGATTGACATATACTAACTAGCAAGGATGCACCGACTCTAAGGAAAACCTCCGTATCACGCGTCAAATGCGTGTCGGACATGGATTCGCGCCCGACACACGCTGGACACGTATTGGACACGGGGTCAATGGTCAAAATTCGTTGACTGGTTTGGACACGGCCTGGATACAGTCCAAACACGGTCCAGACTCTGTCCAGACACTAGGGGTGGGCAATGTCGGTTCGATTTTGAGCCCCAAACCGATTTCATTTGGTTTGCCCAAAATCCAAACCGAAACCGAATTTTGTATTTGTAAACCGATGAATTCGGTTGAACCGAATTTCGAATCGGTTCGGTTCGGTTGGGCCGAAATTTCAGGCTCAAGCATTTGAAAGACTTTCATTAAAACATGTCCAATTTTTTTACAGGCCCAAATTTTTTATAGACTAAATTGTTAGCCCAAAATTGAAAACTTTGAGAGAATGGAGTAATTCAGTGCAACAGGGTGTACTGCAGTGCATTTGTTGCACTAATCAGGTATTGACACCTACCTGTTATTTAGTTATTTATATATATCTAATTAATCGGTCGGTTCGGTTATAAATCGGTCGGTTCAAAATCGTAAACCGATTTCGAACCGTTCATAATCGATTCGGTTCGGTTTAAATTATTTTCTTTTCTACTCATATTTCGGTTGGTTAACCGAGTTTAAATCGGTTTTTGCCCACCCCTACCAAACACGGTCCATACTGACCCATTTATTATTTTATTCTCCCGATTGCAGATCTGAAGGGAGAAACTCGAACCCTAGCGCTAGCAGAGAGAAATGAAAGAAGAAGTAGAGAAGAAGAAGAAGAAGAAGAAGAAGAAGAAGAATAATAAGAAGAAGAAGAATAAGAGGAGGAAATGAGAGAAAAAATAGTCGAACCCTAGCGCTAGCAGAGAGAAACAGTAGAACCCCTTTTCGATCGATGGATCATCGAACCCCTTTCGATCGATATCGAACCCTTTGATTTGTTTGAGGGGAAGAGAAGGGAAGGAGAAGAGAAGAGGAAACGGGAGAGAAACGGTCGAATCCCTTTCGATTGATGGAACCCTTTGATCTGTTTGAGGGGAGAAAAGGGAAGGAGAATAAAAGGAGGGAAGAGGGAGGAGGAAGGATCGATCTGCCTGCTGCTGATCTCTCATCTCTGTAAGTAATTTTAGTTTTGCTTCTTCCATCTTCCTTCTTCTTTATTTTGCTTTGCTTCTTCCTTCTCCTTCTTCCTTCTTCTCTGATATCTGTCTTTGTTTTGCTTTGCTTCTTCATTCTCTATTTTGCTTCTTCCTTCTTCCTTCTTCCATCTTCCTTCCTTTTTTTTTCTGCGATTTCTGCTCTTTGTGTGTGTGTTTTTTTTTCCTGTTTCATTCTGTCAATATCTTGTGATGAGCATAAAATATTGACATTGTTGTTTGAGGAAAAAGCTATTATCCCTATAACCCTGTTTGGTTAAAATATTGAAGCTATTATCATCGCAAACCACCCAAACACTGTGGTATACTGGTAAGAGGAAGAGGTAAATACCTCTATAGAAATATCATCAGCTTGCTAGATTGAAAATATGTAGTTGAGCTTCCTGTATCATGTGAAGGAGCTCTGTGGTTTGAGCTCCTAGCATCCTAGGATGTTATCTTCTCCTTGTATTTGTTGCAATGAGTCATGATGCATGGCGAAGTGATGCCAGTGTCATTCATGTCATGAAATTTCTGTGATGTCTGGCCATTGGTGAATGCTTGTATAGATTAATGTTGTTTTTTTACTTGTAGAGTTGTAGTTAATCTGCCAGTTAATGAAGAAGAAGAGATGTAGCAGCCTTGCTGGTGAGTTTTTGAAATTATCAATTTTTATTTTACATTTTTTTTTTGAAAGGCAATTTTTATTTTACATTATCAAGTTAATAAAATTATATTGCTTATGACTTGAGCTTGACTTTATGATGCATTTGTAATTTTGAATGAATGAATTTGAATGTTTTATTGATATGTTTGGATTGTTTAGTAGTATTATTTATGATTTTATGTTCATATGAGTTACAAAAAAAAATATTAAAAAATTAAGTTTGACCGTGTCGCCGAGTCCTATTTTTTAAAAAATTATCAAGTCGCCGTGTCGTATCCATGTCCGAGCCCGAGCATCCTTGCAAACTAGTATATGACCAGTACCTACGGAATCCCAAAAAAATGCAGTTGGCAGAAGAAAATGGTAACAACTTTCAATGCATTGCAAAAATTGCAATTGTTTTACCGGGTCATTGATGTTATTACCTTAGATGAACTTTGTGCGTATTCTACATACTCTAGTGCCTCTTTTACAAGGTGTTATTTTTCCAAATTGTGTAATATTACGTTATTGATCTAAGCAATGAGTAAGTCTAGCTAGTCATGTTTGTTAACTTTTTTTTAAATTAGTCAGCCGTGTTTGCTAGCTTTTTTTTAATAAGCAAGTCTAACCAGCCATGTTTGCTAGCAATTTGTTGCTAAGCAATTGGAAGGTTCACAAACAAACATTTAGTTTTAAAATTTTAAAATAAAGTTAGAAACAATCAAATAAAATAATAATTTAAAAAAAATAAAAAAACTTCGCAGAATAATTCTAAATAGAATAGCCGGACAAATGGAAGAACCTACATTTAAAGCAAAACAGAATTATTTTCAGCTATTACTGAGGTCCTTCTCAGTTTGCATTTGACATTATCTTTTCTTTTGCAATGCAACAAATATTCTTTCACAGACAATAAAAGTTGTTATCAGTTGAGCCAATCATGTATGACATTATGAACCGCCTAGAATAAATACCATCAAGGTGACTGTTAAAGAAAGTGTAAAATGCTGGAAAAATAACAAATTAGGTGTGAGATGCTTAAAACAAAATGAGAAAAAAAAAACTCTGCCGAGAGAATTTTGGCATGCATGACTGATGAAGCTAAATATTAAACCAGCAAATCATAAAAACAAACACAACCAAGCATAAAAACAAACACATTAATCGTTGGGTCACGAACTATATCAGTTCAAGCTTGTATTTGTAGTTGGCTTAACTGAACTAGATAAGCTTATTTATGTAATAGATACAACAGGAATTCTAAATGTCGAGGAAGTGGGCGAGGAAATGAGCGAGGGGAGGGAGGTGGCGGGGTGGAGATCGTTCACCTCCTTCGGGATGTGTGCCATCTTTTTGGCGTGCACATCCCGAGAGAGGTGAACGGTCCCCACCCCGCCACCTCCCTCCCCTCACTCATTTCCTCGCTCTTTTCCTCGCCACGTAGAACAACTCTAGATACAAACATGAGCAAAATCGAATCTTATGGAGAAAGAAACTAAAAGGTTTAGAGAACTACATATTCGCTTTTCATCCCAAGATATAAGACTATCATCATCATCAGCCCAAGATGTAAGACTATATAATATTCAAAACAATTTACGCCTAAGTCCTCCCTAACAGAAGAAAACAAAAACAAAATAAAATTAACGAGAAAATTCATTTAGAAAGATGAAGGAAACTAACATTACTCGGGAAATGATTGTGGAGGTTTGACACCGGACAATTACTATAATAGCATATGAATTCACATTAGCAAATTCAAAAGATACAAATGGATGAAAATAATCAAGGTCAAAACAAAGATTCAGTGATTGTCTCACTGAATTAAATGATCGCTGGAATAGTTACATGGATTGAAACCACTGATGTAGAGCATTGATGCCTCAAATGCAGCGACTTCTAAGAGGCAATCCACACACACACACAGATTTGGCCCGAGCGGTTTTAGGCCCACACACGAATTCGGCCCAAGCGGTTTTAAGCCGCCAAACGGACTCGAATTCTTACAGTCTGCCAAGCTCATGTATCTCACAGCTATCCTCAATACTCGTAAGCCCTATTAAGGCAAACATCTCAAGGATCAGCTTCGAATAGGCAGGTACAACAGCTTTTTGTTTCCAACTAGGAAGCGAATTTCAGAGTATATGTTACATATGGAGACTTCTATCTATAGACTATTCTCGGAACGGAAACTATCTCTCGCGTATCTAGGAGCACAAGGCTAACAGGAAAATTTTCCTCCACAGCTAGTTTCCCTAAACTACGTCATCGAGGCCTGGTCGAACCAAGACTTCAGCACTATAAATAAGACATGAAGTTGGTAAGCTAAAGTACACTACAAATTTCATATTTACAGCATTACACCTTCCTCAGATCTCTGTCTGACTTTAGCATCGGAGTGTCATCGACCACCACAACGGTGGTTGTGGCTCACATGCATTCCTTGTGCAGGTCAACGGGTTTCTAGGTCAAGGTCAAAGCAGAGAGCGAAAAACGACTGCATCAATTTGGAACTGTCCGTGGGGAATGACAAAGTTCCTAATCTTTCACTAGCATCATCTCTCTTCAAAATACAGAGAGATGGTGACCACTAGATCATGCAACAATGGAGAACAAGGGCACACGTCAAACGCTCAAATTGGAGCTATACCGCCACTCTAAGCGGTGCCGGTGATGCACGGGCAGCAGACTCACACCCCCGCGCCAACAACATCAACGTCGAACCCCAAGATAGATTTGTTGTCGTCTCAAATACAGCAAATAGCCAAAGAAGTAGAGACTCTCGTACAACAAAACCCCTCCACCCGCTAATGGAGATCAAGAGCAGCACAAACCTCCATCTCCGGAAGACGACAGAAAGCAAGCACGGGAAAGTCAAGCCCCTGCTAGTTCTCACTGGACTAGAGAAGTGGCACAGCCAACGCAGAACCAACTCTCAGTGTAGAGAGGATCGACCCTCAAAACCCCCTCCGCATAGGGGCGCACGACCCAGACGTGCTATACCGCCAACAACATCAATGACGGACCCCAAGATAGATTTGTTGTCGTCTCAAATACAGCAAATCGCCAAAGCAGTAGAGACTCTCGTACAACAAAACCTTTCACCCGCTAATGGAGATCAGGTACAACACAGGCCTCCATCTCCGGAAGACGACAGAGACCAAGCACAGGAGAGTCAAGCTCCTGCTAGTTCTCACTGGACTAGAAGAGGTGGCGCGGCCAACGCAGAACCAACTCTCAGTGTATAAAGGCTCGACCCTCAAAACCCCCTCCGCATAGGGGCGTACGACCCAAACGTGCTATACTGTCTCTCTGTTCCACCGTTCGTGGACTGTATTATGAATGAAGCCCTTCCAAAGAAGTTCACGCCTCCAAAGCTCGACTTTTACGACGGGACCACCGACTCGTTTGACCACCTACACCATTATTAGCATGTAATGGCACTCAAAGAAAGATCGGAGTCGGTGATGTGCAAAACGTTCCCTACTAGCCTAAAGAAGTCAGCACTGATATGGTTCCACAGCCTCTCGCCAAAGTCAATCGACTGATTCAAGACGCTGGCGAATGAGTTCCTGACGCGTTTTGTCGGAAGTCAGCGCCTTCGGAAGGGCCCACACTACATACTCTCTCTAAAGCAGAGATCCAATGAGATACTCAGAGAGTATGTCACACGCTTCAACAACGAGCTGACACTTATTGACTGTTGTAGCGACGACACAGCCATGGCGACTTTCGCAACGGGCCTAAAGGAGGGAAAGCTTTATGAATTCCTCACCTTGGAGCCCCCATTGGATATGATGGAGCTCTTCAAGAGCGCCCAAAGGTACATCGCCTTAGAAGAGTTGAGAACTGTGAAGAGGAAAACAGAAGGTGATAAGAAGCCCTCCGCTCTCGAGGACAGAAAAGGAGGCATGAGGATGAAGAAAGAAGCAAGCGAAAGCCCAATGACAATAGATCGGACCCTGGCCGGGCCAGGCCAGAGAAAGCTTCCAACTATGTTGGATCCAGATTCGTGACCCCCGTCAATTCAAGCCTATCGGATGTCTTAAATTCCATGAAAAAATGGGACGATCTGTAGTGGCCCTCGAAGCAGCACGGGGACCCCTCCAAGCGTGACAACAGCAAGTACTGCTCATACCACAAGGAGGGCGGCCTCGATCATGATACCAACGACTGCAAGAGTTTAAGGTACGAGATCAAGTACTGGATCCGCAAGGACAAACTAAAGGAATTCTTGGGTTCTGAAAAGCAACCAGAACGACCTAGGAATCGAAGGGAGTCAGTCAAGGAGATCGAGAGAGGCTCCAGGCATAATCTGTCCTTCATGGAGTCAAACCGGATGGAGACCAATCAAACAGGTCCCGCAAGCGGACTCTACTGGAGATGCGAACACAACCTGCAAATGAGGACAAACGTGTTTGCTACTCGAAGGTGCAAAGCCTCATTCCCACCTTAACCTTTACAGACAAAGACCTCGAAGGAGTCCGAGCGTCGCACAATGACGCACTCGTCATATCGGTCTCCATTGCAATGTGAGAGGTTAAAAGAGCCCTGGTAGATACGGGAAGCTCGCTCAACATCCTGTTCTACAACGTGTTCCACGGTATGGACCTCAAGGAGGAAAACTTTATGTCCTCAGACTACCCCACTGATTGGATTCAGCGAATAGAAATGTTTCCCGATCAGGAAGATAAGGTTAGCAGTAGTGGCAGGAGAGCCACAAATCAAAAAGGTCATGTTTCTGAACTTCATAGTAGTAGACGCATCGTATACCTACAACCCTATCTTGGAAAGACCATGGCTCCACCAGATGGAGGCAATAGTCTTCACCCTTCACCACTACGTTACGTACACTGCTAATCACTCTGAACGATACGTGGGGACCAACCTAAGGCACGAGGCTGCCATTATGCTGCATTGAAGCAAATAGAATGTTCACAGATCCAACTGGATCCCAAAGTGCAATCTGAACTAGAGCCAGAACTAGTGAATGCAGACGCATCACACCACTCACACGAGATCCCAACGACGATGGCTCGTTTCAAAAAAAAGGGAACAAGTCCATTTTGCTCGAACATAAATGGTTCGGAAGGTGAGAGCCCTAAACGGTTCGCCACGCGACCACCGCTTTTTCTTGAAACAACGGCCGCAAAGATAAATCACAGCTCAAGCAGCGTCTTCACACTCACACGAGCATACATTCTATTACCAGCAAAGGTCGCTCATGTCGACCCATAAATCGCCCCGCCAACACGCGAACAAGTGCTACATGGAATGCCAGCCTGAGCTTGCGAAACCTGTCTCGGGATAAGCACTCTAAGTAAAAAATAACGCATGTGCTCGACTATCACAATTCACTCATGCTAGCAACCGCGACCGACAGTCAGATAGGCAAAACAAGCCCCCAGTGACTTACATTAAGGATGGACTACAACCGGGTAGCATAGCCTAAACCATTCACGAAACGCCCACTATTGAATGTAACTAAGCAACAGTGACTTCGAGTCACTCGCAACGCGAACGGTCAAACTCTCAACAGCAGACAAACCACTCGACTTACTATTGACTCAACCAGGCTATGCCAAAGTAAAATGTCAAGGCGAAACGAAAAACACGCAATAGGAAATGAACACAAAACAGATACAAAACGTACTCAAGATAAATCTATTTTCATTAATAGTTGAAACAAAAAAAGATACAAATGTACAAAGTGTATCCCTCATCAGGAGAGGGTACAGAGATATAATAGCTAAGCTTAACAGAGGAGGAAGCAGGAGTCGCGTTCGTACGTATCTCAATCTGAGCATCATGATCTGGATCACCATCTTCGTCTGATGACGCATAAACCACTAATAAGTCTACATACATCTTTTTATAGTGATCGAGGTCCCATTCTGGATGCTCCTCCTTCATCAACGCAAGCAACTCCAATCTATCGTGTACAATCCAACGGAATTTACACTTGCCTCGTTCCTAGATAAGTTCTTCCTCGCGCGCTTTCACTTCAGCAAGTTCACGCACCAATAGCTCCAACTTGTCAGTCAGCGCGTCGGCATGAGACTGCTCCATAATCAGACTGCTCTTTACAACACTGTGCTCATGTTCCAGTTCAAGCTGGTCATCGGTCTTCCTCGCCACTCGAGTATTGAATTTCACATTGGACTCCAACTGTTGTTTCTTAACAGCCCAATCAGCTTCCTTCAAGGCATTCTCCTCAGCGAGAAACCGCAGTTCAGAACGCGCCTCAGCCGCAGCTTCCTACGCAACCTCCATATCACGAAGGGTCAGATCCAACTCCTGCTTGAATCTGTCCCTCGCGGACACCGCCTCTGCTAAGTCAGACTCAAGGGCTTTTAGTTGAACCCTTTGAGCCTCAGCAACAACGGTCGACTGTTCCCAACTCCTCTCCTCAGCAGCTCAATTTCATAAAGCGCATAAGAATACAGCCTTTGCATGTTCGAGAATACACGCTCCAAGGTGTACATCCTCTCACGAGCCACCTCGATTTTCGTCCCAGTGACAGCCACCTGGCTCAAGTGAGACGTTCCCAACATAAGGTATTTTAAACCCTTATCCATACGCCCTTCTAGCATATCCTCTTTGGGTTTTGGAGCGTGATCCATCAGCAAGCTATGACGCCTGCTTATATGCTTCCTCGAAGCGTAATCCCCATCAACCTCCTAGTGCCAGACCTGATTGTTCATCTTCACTAAGTCCAAGGCAAACAGACTTATCCACGCATCTAGATGAACTTCTCACGGATGAGGAATTACGCCAGCACCACCCTTCGTAGTCACCATTAATCCTAGGCCCTCCTCGACAGTATTTCCCTTGTCACCAATAGCCGACCCTTTATTGTAAGACGACTTAACGGAATCCGAAGGAAGAGGAGGGAGCAAGTTGTCCAATGAACCCTCCATCACCCTGAGATGCGGCCTGAAGCGAGAAGGTGAACAATGCGGACTATGAGAAACTTGACATGTATCACCACGGTCGCTATCGAACAACCCACCAGTGGAACGATTGGAAACCAGAACCTCAAGCAAATCCTCAACAGGACTTTCTCGCAGAACGGTCCCGGACGGATCAGCACCGATAGAAGCCGCCATGGCAGCCAACATCAGCTTCTCGCAAAGAGCTTTTACCTGCACAGCACCAAGATTCACTGCATCTTCTACCCCTGCTAATCGTAGGTGGTCCCTCTCCCAGCCGGACACTTCGACTTTCGCCCTGGCAGGCCGATCAAGCTCACGCTTTTCACTTACTGGAGCAGACCGTTTGGAAGACGACCATGTCATAACACGAAATTTCTTCAAACTTACAAAGGAGGCAAGTGTCTCAGACAACCCCTCCGTGTCAGACAAAACAGAAGCCTTGACTCCGGCGACTTTCCTTTTCCTAGAAGGGGCCCCACCTTTAAACTTAACTCGCGACGATCGATAAAGAGTGGGGGCTCATGCCAGTTGTCCCACTGCGAATAAAGTTGGTAACACGTATGACCTCCTCCACATTCTTCGTCGGCAAGTTGCAAAATTTCTTCATAGAGTTTCACTCCTCTGGGGTAAGAGAAGTAGTGGAAAACCGTCTTGCGAGGAAACACGTGAGCGATTAACATACAATCAAGCGCAACGAAATCGGGAGATAAAGCTACACTTACAAAGTGGTTTGATCTCTCGTTCAAGCGGACGACCCTAGAACTAGAAGTACTTTGAATCCGAAGGAGCCAAGAAGCAATACTTCTGCCATGACTTGAAGTCATCATGCAAATTCTCAAAGCAAGTCGGTGACGTCATCTTACAAACAGCGTGATCGTTCAGTCGAGAAGAAGTCAGCAACTGGATCACCCGCGGAGTCGTGCAGACGCCAACTTCCTTCGCTCTAATCAAAATGAGAATGACGATTTTGTATCCATTAGGTACCAACTGGGCAAGAGAAATTCCACAAAAATCCAAGAAGTCCTGGATCACGTCAAGAACAAGAAAGTGGACTCTGATTTGGAGCATCCCGCGATGCAAACAAATAAACCCCATCGGTGAAAACATTGGTGTTTGATCATCCTTCAGAGCATATAATGGCAGGTCCTCAGGGATCCCGAACTTCGTCCAGATTTCAGCAACGATTCAGACTCAATCATCATGAGCGGCGTATCTTTTCAAGAAGTGACTTAGCGAACCGATGTGATGGCCCACTAACTGAGGGAGCATAATAGATGATGATGGACCAAAACGGTTTCAACTCCGCACCGTACACGTGTCATGATGATCTCGAGGAATAACAAGCCCTAGTGTCAGCCCAACACTGATCCGGCCCCAACAATTTTAAGCCAGTCCAATGCAACCTGCCAAACGAACTCAAATTCTTACAGGTTGCTAAGCACGTGTATCACAGCTATCTTCAATACCCGTAAGCCCTATTAAGACAAGTATCTCGAGGATCAGCTTCGAACGTGCAAGTACAACAACTCTTTGCTCCCAACTAGGAAGTGTATTCCAGACTTATGTCACATATAAAAACTTCTATTTATAAACTACTATCGAAACAGGAACTATCTCCCGTGTATCTAGGAGCACTAGGCTAACAGGGAAATTTTCCTCCACAACACGACTCCTAGTTAGAGAATGATCTCCAAGAAGATCTTCTTCCCTAAACTACGTCATCGATGATTTGGTCGAACCAGGACTCCAGCACTATAACAAAGCATGAGGTTGGTAAGCTAAGGTACGCTACAAATTCCTGTTTACAGCATTACACATCCTCAGATCGGCCACCACAACGGTGGTTCGTAGCTCACGTGCGTTCTTTGTACAATCAGATTTGCAGGTCAGGGTCAAAGCAGTGAAAAAAAAAATGATTGCATCAATATCTTAAGCACCATTTAGCTTGTCTAAGTAGACAAATGCAGAAAAATGAGCTAATTTTGTAATATGGATAATCAATTTTTGGGTGTGAGTTAAGATGAGCTAATTTTGAAGTTAAGATGAGGGCCT
This sequence comes from Berberis vulgaris, assembly GCA_963556465.1. Classification (NCBI taxonomy): domain Eukaryota; kingdom Viridiplantae; phylum Streptophyta; class Magnoliopsida; order Ranunculales; family Berberidaceae; genus Berberis; species Berberis vulgaris. The sequence continues at coordinate 8,807,224 of OY747130.1, read as the reverse complement.
GAGTTTGGGTGTGAGTTTGTATTTTACAGTGTTCTAAAAATCGGACTAGGCGGCCGCCTAGGCGCTAGAAGGTGGAAAACCACCCAGATTAATGGCTGGGCGGGCTGTCTGGGCGGTTCTGGGCAGTCTGGGCGGGTCTAGGCGGGTCTGGGCGGGATCTAGGCGGGGTCTAGGCGGACTCTAGGCGGTCTGGGCGATTTTATTATTATTATTATTATTATTATTATTAATTTTTTTATTTATTTTTATTTTTTAATAATGCTGATTGTGTTCCTATTTTTTAGAAATAAACAATTTAATTGTTTTTTATTCAGTATATGTCTAAATGTAGCAAATGATGATTACTTAATGGAATTCTCAAAGGATCTGCCGGTACCAATTTTACTAATGTAGATTTTATCAAACATAACTGAAGTTATTCATGCAATTTGAAGAAAAATAAAAGAGTACACAAATTCAAATTTATATAAAGTACCCATCATGACCAACTTCAGTCATTTGAGTTTTAATAAATTTTGTTCACGATTGTTAATTTTTCATGTTTTTAAATTTTGCATATGTATATTGGCATTAAATTGAATGTAATTGATAAGGTATTATGCTTAACTTTTGTAAATTATTAAAGTAATAATACAAAACTTAAGACCGCCTAGGTGCCGCTTAGGTGCCCGCCTAGGCCCCTGGGCGCTAGGCACCTGCTCGCCGCCCGCTCAGCGCCTAGCGATTTTTAGAACACTGGTATTTTATAATGACTGTTTCCTTATAGGAATGCCTGAAAATTTCCACGTTGTAGTGGGTCTTTATGAGTGTGAGGTGGCTTTTTCAATGTACATGTGTTTGTTATAGGAGTGATTCTACATGGCGAGGAAACGAGCGAGGAAAACAGCGAGGGGAGGGAGGTGGAGGAGGGATCGTTCACCCCCTCGGGATGCGTGCCATCATTTTTTGGCGCGCATCTCGAGAGGGGTGAACGGTCCCCTCCACCTCCCTCCCCTCGTTGTTTTCCTCGCTCGTTTCCTCGCCATTTAGAATTTATGTTGTTATAGTAATAAGAACGATGATAATAGTAACAATAATAACAAAACAGATAACCATAAAGAAAAACCCAAAACCAATTAAAAAATGCAATAAAATTAAAACAAGGTGTGGTCAGTAGCAGGGCTGAAACTTAAAGGATTGTCCTTTCTTCGTCGTTTTGGAATAATTTGCCTGGTTAATTCTGTTTCTGCCTGATCAATTCTGTCAAGTGTCAACAAGCAATGCCTCAACGCCCAGCCTTTTAACACGAACACTACCTCAAAAACTTATAGAATACAAAACTATCAAAAACTTCTCAAGTAAGACATACATGACTAAAAATCTCCAGCAATAAAATTTGCATCAAAGGAAAACTAAAAAACAAAATAAAACTTATAAAATATATACAATTAGGCAGAGTATACACATACTCAAAACTTATACAAAACACGAACACTACCTCAAAAACTTATAGAATACAAAACTATCAAAAATTTCTCAAGTAAGAGATATATGACTAAAAATCTCCAGCAACAATTTGTATCAAAGGAAAACTAATAAAAAAATAAAAACTACAAAATATATATAGGCAGAGGACGCACATACTCAAAACTTACACAAAACACAACAATTCAAAAGTACATGGTATCCATAGAATTAAAAAATAAAAATGATAAATGAAACCATTAATAAGAAAGTAAAAATTTACAATATATCTTACAGCAGTAAAAGAATGGTTGTAATGCTGAAACTTAGAATGCCCTTTCCTAGTTGGTGGAGCGACTTGCCTGGTTATCTACTCAACAAAAGATAACCTAGCGCCTCAGCTTTTATCCACCATACTCAAAACTTGTACAAAACATAACAGTGGGGAAAAACATTCAAGTAAAAAATGAATAACAGTAAAGAAACACATCATAAAGTTTATTAAATGAAGCTAGTGCTTTTCATAGATTATAGTATTTGATGGTACTGAGCGGATAACAACCATTTAAGATTGAAAAGATAAGTTCTTGGGAGGGTTTTAGCTAATTTTTACATACCAAGAAACTGAATTCTTGCTAAGAGAAGAAGAAACTTGTATGTTTTCCGTCAATTGGAAACAAGAGTCAAAATAAACTAACCAAGAACCCAAAAAAAAAACTTGGATGGTTTTCATCAATTGGAGACAGAGGAGGAAAGAAACCTACTTATTCTTTCCTATTACATAACAAATTAATGAGCAGTTGTTAAGTTGTTTCATCCTTATTTTGACGAGTGAAATCAAACATGTTGCGGCTCAGTAGAGCCACGTCACCCATAATGAGGTTGTTAGAGACACAAAATGGAATCTCAATTCATTAAAATTGTCACATGTACAAATTTAGCCCCCAACGACTCTCATAAAAAGTTGTTGAAGACGCTCTTAGTAACGTAAACATTGGTGATGTTCAAGCTTTCAAACCTTGCTTGGTGGTTTTGAGCCCGGTCTTTTTCATATTCTTGCTTTATAATTTAACAAAATTCGCAACGAAAAGTTAGTTTCCCACTCTGACAATTTGGAGTAGATTTATATTGTATTTAAATGCTTATATTTCAAAACTGTGTTTTTTTAATAATTTATATCTTGATGTATATGACTAAAAAATTATCATGTATATAATTGTTTTCCAGTTTCCACTAAAAGTTCTTTGACGCTTCCGACATCTAAAAGGTTTTGAAGTTAAACGCTCTCATTCATGATCTCATGCCCCTTTCTACTCATGTTTTGGTGACTAAGGCCATACCCAAAGTTGGACATCCATAGTGGAAGTGGATGCTCTTAGGGGTAGACATCTCATCCCGTGATTTCGATCACGTTACAATCTCATCATGTCTCGTACCAATTTTTCTCGAGTCTTATTGAGATTGATCAATCTCATCCCGTCCCCATCTAGAATGAGGTGAGATGTGATGAAAATTTTCATTCCCGCCAATCTCATCCAGTCCCGAACTGATTTTTTAATATTTATTATTAATAATTTTATAAGGTCATAATGAAAACTTAATTGATTTTACGTATCATACTAAACTAAAATATAATTTATTGAACCATGGATCTATATTACTTAAAAAAACACAACATATTAACTCTCGTACAAATATAGATATATGTCGTTCATCTCTGTTATATTTGCAAATGTATTTCTAAACAACAAACAAAATTCAAAACATTATCCATATTTATATTAGCTGGTCACTCCACATAGCCCATTTTAAACTAATTTTTGACACACACTGCTGGCTGAATTATGAGTGTGTTTGTTTCATTTTTATTTATGAATTTTTTTTTTTTTTTTGTTTAATCATTACTGAGTGAGTGAGTGAGTGGTGGAGTTCATGTTTCAAACAACAAAATTAGGTCAGACGCCCTTATTGGGGGAGGGGGTCTTGAGTTTATTAAGGTAGACTCCCTTATAACTCGATCAACAGATGGAGTATGTTGATCCCGTCCCGTTCCGATCCCAATTCAAATCCTGATCCTGATCCTGATCCTGATCCCAATCCCGAATTAATAGGATGGAATAGGGATGAATCCTTCATACCCACACCTAAATGCTCTTAGCGAGTAATCAACCAATCCTCAACCATCCAAAAAACCGAACACCCTTTTCAAAGAAGTTGATAAGACATACCCCACAAATCGTACGTATGATAACTTATCAAATTCAATAACAGCTGAAAACACAAGTATCAACTTTGAGACTCAAATGGACCCTATTATGGGCCACGGCCCATGACCCACTTTAATAGACAAGATGACCCCAAAGTCAAGACCTATAAAACAACCTCATTATGAACCTCTGCCTCCTATCCGTCCACATTTCAGTAACTAGAAATAGCCAGCCACCGTCCAAAATTTAGCTCTTTCGAAACGGTTAACACATCCATCCAGTCCACACTGGGCTTATGTGTCCTCCTTTGTTGTCACATTTCAACATTCCTATCTTTGAATGAATAATTTCAGTGTAGATGGGCCCCTTATTTGATTTATCAAATACGCCCAAGTTTGCTAAACTTGGATTAGCATAGCATATGTGAGTTTAATATGTAGATTACCATTTGAATTTTGGTTAGTGAGTCGTCTAGTCTATTGTTTGCTAAACATAGGTTAGGCTGAAATTTTGGTATTTGTTCCCTGATGGAAACACCAGGAGATGTCATTGTATTGACTATCGCAAAAAATTACAAGAGTCAATCAAAATGAAATGCACCAAAATATGGTTCCTTTTGCGATATTTTCCAATTTATGTGGAAGAAAGCAAGGGAGGGGTTACTCCAAGTTATTAGTGGATCGAAGTGAATTAAAAAATAAATATAGGCATCAAAAAAGGAAAAACAAAATGTAACACTTAAAAAATCGCGCTAGAGGAAGGGCTTGAACCTTCGACCTTGTGGTTAACAGCCACACGCTCTAACCAACTGAGCTACTCCAGCTGCTGTGGTTAATTAGTTCTGTTTAAATTGTTCTTGTACTGTTTGAAGATGATGTGCTTGTTAACTTTTCGACTATTTTGGACAAAGGAGAAAGAAAATGAAAACTGAAAATAATATTCATTTTCGTATATGTTAAATCTCCAACGACACTTGATTTCAAGTCTCATCAAGCATGTAAAGTGCACATATAATGGATAACGTGAGCCTTGCTAACCCACTGGATCAGCGATATTGTACTCGTATGAAACCACAACACATAGTCATTGCACCCATGCCTTTACCCTAACATTGCTAATGTCATCCATTTCCATATAACCTATTATCAAATAGTCCTCTTGCTAGTGGATTTCAATGATAAATCACATTCACCCAATAGCCCAATAAAAGAATAACTATCCAATTTTTATACCAGCTAATAGTGCTATACAATTTCATCATACATGTCAACACCAATGTTTCACCCAAAATATGGAAATTAGGACTAACATTAGGATGACAGAACCCACCCCATTTAGGCCAGGCTTGAATTTCCACACATGGGATTATTAGGTGGTGTGTAAGTCACTAAACAAGTGTCAATTATCCAAGAAAGAGAAGAACCTAATATGTGCTCTGCCTCCCACTACTGAAAGTGGAGAATTTTCCCCACTATATTATCAAAATAAGGGAGAATTTTCCCACTATAAGGCCAAAATGTGAGAAAAAAAAAAAAAAAAAGAAGAAGAGAGAGACTCAAGAAGGGTGGCCCTAATAGTTCATAGGTGTGAGTTGTTAGCGTGAGTTGTTAGTATGACAAACACCTCACCACTTCCATCTTTTTTTAGGTCCTTTTGGGTGCCTTAGGTCACTAAAAACAAATGCAAAAGACAATCACCAAAGAGTCTTGATTCAACTTTGTATTGAATGAATGAATGTATGTACATTCAAAAGGCTACAATGAGTGATAGACACCAAGTATGGTTTCCCTATCTATCTATATATCTATCAATTAGTGGGTAATGAATTGACTTCTGTAAATTAAAGAGATTATTCTTGTGTCCATTGCCAACCAAGTTGGGGGTTCGATTACATCAATGGAATATGTACATGATCAAGCTGTGGAAAGTGTAGTTAATAAAGATGTTGATTCCAATTCCATGTTTGTGTATTTTTATTAGTTTTTTTAACAGACTGAGAGAGATTTTTAGTAGTTTTTTGTTTGTTTTTAGAAGAAGCTACATAATGTCTTTGATGCTTTGGCCGAGTTCTAGTGCTGGCATCTAGTAATAATTCCTTTTCGAATTCGGGCCAACATCAAAGAATGAAAAAGAACAAGATTTTAAATAAATTATTGTAGTTGAGATAAAAAAAAAATGAAAAAGAGAGGAAAAAAATTGAGAACAACTACGTCAACAACAACAAAATAAAAAAATAAAAAAAATAAAAATTTGAAAAGTCCACGGACTCTTTAAATTGTCCACAGACTCTTTAAATTGTCCATGGACTTCTGCTGATTTCTTAAATCCATAGACTTTTGCTACAGACTTTCTAGAGATTTATGAAAATCCACGGACTTTGTATGAACGACTTTTACAGATTTCTAATTATTTGCAAGATAAAAAAGAAGTTGGTAAATAGTGATGAAACAAAAAAACGTCCGCATATAATTAACAAAAGTGATAAATACATGTGCTAAAAAAACTAGAAAATGTCGTTAATTAGCATCTTTGAAATAAGAAGTAAACGTCCATAAAATTGAATTATGATCATTCTTCTCCTTCGTGATCATGGTCACTTTCTTCATTAATAATCGGACTATCTAACCAATTCTCCCAGATTCCCCCCGCAGGCAGACTCCGATCATCTTCGCTACAACTCCAACAACCTAGCCTTAGCGTTAGCTGCAGCAGATCAAACACTTTATTTGCATCGTCTGGTAAACAATCTGATTATCTAACCAATGTGATGTGATGTTCATTTATCTTCTCATTTCTGTTGGGTGTTAGATGAAGCTCGAATGCCATAATGAATAAGGAATCAGCAACAAGAAGCAAGCTGCAAGCAAACAGCGACACATAGGAAACAAACCCTGGATTTTGCATATCACCTGTTTGTGAAAATTCCCCAATACCCATCAAGCCTCTTGGTTCTAAGAATGGGAATGTGCAGGGGAAGCCATTGAAGATTCTGTTGAAATAAGGGCTTCTGCCTTTGCCACATATTGTTGTGAAGGAAGGGGTTTGTGAGGAGAGTAAGAATGATAGTGAGATTGAAGAGATTGGTCGGTTATCATCGAAACTGGAGTGGAAACTGGATACTCTTTGGCTTGAGAAGTCGAGACGGGAGTTGATGAGGATTGAAATTCCTGCACCTGCTGTGAAGTAGCAGAAGGTGTATACACTCACAGAGAGAGAAGGTGTATACCTGCCATCAAGGAATCGGTCACGAGCTGCCTGTATTCTACTTTCACTATCATCAGAAGCCTTGTCAATCTTTACCTCCTCTTGAGGCAAGTCCAAGATTTTTCAATTTTATGAAAAAGAATCGAGAAAACAAGAGGACGAGAACCAACCTCATCGCGGCTGGCACAAGAAAGAACTTTGAGAGACTTTTTTTTCACGTTGAAATCTTTGATATGGAGGCTGGCAAACTATTGAACTTTGTTATTTATACCTAACACTAAAAAGTCCATGAGAATCCATGATTTTCCAAATCCATAAATATGAATGATATTTTGAATACCCTAAAACTTTTGTGGACTTTCTAAAATCCATATTGAATACCCCTAGACTTTGTGGATTTCAGAAAGACTTTTTAAAATCCTGATTGAATACCCCTAGACTTTTGTGGACTTTTTAAAATCCAAATTGAATACACTTGAATTTTCAGAATCCATGGAATTTATTAAATTGCCCACAAAATCCAGATACAATACACCCCCCTAAGTCTATTTATTTTCGATACAAGAGTATTTTCTAGTTAGGAAAACCTCTCTCTTTGGCTTCCTTCGCTTAGAGGGGTAACCTAACCACCTTCATCAAAATGAAGCGTTAACTTATTTGGCAAATCATGTCTGAAAATCAAATCAACCTCTGGTAAGATTGTTGGGTCCCGCTCCATCCGAGAACTTTGGACCTCACCTCCTGGAGGTGCCATCCGCTAGAATTCAAAACTTATCTTCTCTTTTCCCAACTCCGATGGCGAGGGACATTCAAGACATTGCTATACGACCCACTACCAATCTTGACAAACTTCTTTGGACGTTTGACAAAAAGATGACTTTTTTTGATCAAAAACGTTATGCGGGCTTTCACCATGGGTCAATTGGAAAGTTCCATTTTCCTTATACTTTATCCCTCTTTTGGCTATAAACTCTTAAGATCCATCTGAAGAATCAAAGTCCCTCCCAGTGCTCTATTACTCCTCTGGAAGATTAGCCACAAGAGCCAATCTTGTTAGGATCCATATCCCCATTGAGGAAGATGAGCTCCATCTTTTCTTCCTTTGTCCTGTCATTTTCCGACTCTGGCTCTTCTCTCATCTTCCTATTAACTGGGCAACCCCAAACTTCAACCTTTACTCCGTTCTGAGAGTCTTTGAATATATGTGGGATACTACTAAAGCCCATATTGTGAAATCTGATGAGATGATTTTCCAGTTTACAACTATTCTTATGACTATCTGGTATCTGCGAAATCTATATATATTCAACGATACCAAGATCTCCCCTACGACCTTTTATCCCATTGTCATCATCTTTGGGAGTCTTGGTACAATCAATGATTCCTTACCAAGTCAGTCTTAACCACACTCCATTTTCCTTCAATCCCCCACATCTTGGATACAACCATAACTGACAAACAACTTGCCTCCCACTCCTAAATTGATTTGGCCCTAGCCTTAGTGGTCTCTATTTCTATTAATGTGCTTTCACCTTTACCACTCATCCAGGAGCAAATCCACTCAGCTTGCACCCGCAGAATTAACCTCAAACCAAACCACCTTCAGCCTCTTCCATTATGCCTTGATAGAAATATATTTATTGTCACATTTGATGCTTGCTTGTTTTAGTCTACCAAGCAAGGGGTATGGGAGTTTCAGCAACCGACATTGCTGAAAATGTTCTAGTTTTTGTTGCCTACCAAATAGGTGAAAAAGTTTGTGACAACACAATGGAGGAATGATATGCGACGGAAACGGCCTTGCTACTCATACAGGCTCACAGATGGAGGACCAACTTCTTTTTGGAGACTCGGCAACCCTTCTTGACCTCATCCAGGATGGAGTTATTGTGTTCATCTGGCATTTGATTTTCCTTTACTGTTTCCCCTTCTTTATCTCTTTTATTTTATTTTTACTCCGTCTCTGAGTTTTCCTCCATTGCAAACCAAGCTTCATTTCCTTCTTTCTATTATTTGTATATTTGAATTATTCCTTTTGTGCTAGAGCCAACTCGGTTGTCTGTAGCAGCAGAAAATAAATTTAAAAAAAAAAGAATAAAAAGGGAAAAACCAACTGGAACCATTCTGATCGGTTCGGTTTCAGCTATTTATTTGAAAAACGAAAATTGAATCGAACCGAAAATTGAATTCTTGGTTTGGTTTGATTTTGGTTCAACTTTGAACCAACCGAACCGATTAACACCCCTAGTCTCTAATAGTCTAATTAACATCTCTTTCATACACCTCTAACATAATGTTGGTCATTTACACTGGACAAATACTCTTGTTAGCAAACCAAATGGAAGCCATTGTGTCAAAATGATAGTATATTAGTATTTATTTAGTATTAGATTTTATTTAATTGGGTCAGTCTATATTAAGGCCCAACTAGGAGTATCGAGTACGTGTTTAGAATTTTATTTTGGATTAATGAATTCAAAAGTTCTATTCACTTAGTTTTTTGGAGTTTAGAGAATTATTATCAGATTGAAGAAACTTTCTTAATTCAAGTTTCTGGTTATTTTTTTATTGCTTCTGCACTTAAACTATCAATTGGTATGGTAAAAAATTTGGACAAAAATGTCACCTAAGGGAACTAGTCACAAACGCATTGAATAAGCAATGGAGAAAGCCCTTGCAGACATCTCGGAGCAATTGATTACCGTCTTGGTTCGCCAAGAACATGAAGCTATCCACGAAAGTCGCGTCCTGAGGCTGAACAACAAGATGGGAAATTCTCAGATTCGTCTGAAGAAGAGAAGGTGAACTCTGTTGTTGTTGATTGGAAAAAGCGTCTTCGTTTGATGACTACGAAAGTGAGGAAGAGGAATCTGAACTTTCATAGTCAGATATTCAGGCTATCTGCGAATTATCGCGTCGTGATGCCATGAAAACTTGCATTAATGATTTGGATGAGCAATACCCAAATCAATAGTATGCACTAATGCTCTTTATGAAGAAGATTGAAAGAAAAAATTAATGGTTTGGAGAACAACCCTAATTTCCCTGATTTGTTCGAAGTCCCCAAGTTTAGGTTGCTAGAGAAATGAAATTTACGAATAACGAGTTGTGATTTGCACAAAACTCCCAATAGGTTGTCCGTAGTCAGAGAATTGAAAAAAAGAGGGGTGATGAAAACCCTAACCCCCAACTCAAAGGGAACAAGAAGAGAAACTAGAGGAAAATTTGATGAACATGTCAACATTGTACCTAAACGTGACCTGAATCTCAACCATCATCCTCAACAACCTGTCTCACCAAAATTCCAACTCCAGAGAGAACCAATCCAAGCTCCATTGTGTCCCCGTACGACACTACAAGTCCCTCAAGGTCATTGCCTTGATAACGAGCTACTCCTGCAGCGCCACCACGATTTGGCCGACCCACCTTAGCGTCAACGTCATGTACACTACCGTCATCGTCTAGACAAATCGATCCCCACACCAACCTCCTGTACGACATCGACCTTCATCTTCCTCTGATGACAATGAATTCGGAACGAGCCCTTTTAGGAAGCGAGGGAAAGAGCGAAGGAAAGGGGCGAGGGATGGGTGGTTCCCTAGAATTCCTGATCCGGAACAATTCGTTAAAAGAGGATGGAAGACAACACTATTGGCACCCCAACCATCAATCAGAACAGATGTATCTTATGATGAGGAAACATTTATTCACACCCATAATAATAATAGAGGACCACCATGTGTTTCTGCGAACTCTTCTGATGATGAATAGGCTATGTGCCACCACCACAATACCTATATCCCACCATATGATTAAATTCTTTGAATTGTGATGGTCATGTTATTCACCAATGCATGACAGGTTATGTACCACATCGGGACAGAGCTCATGAGTTATGACTTCAATATGGACTTTTATGAACCACCGCAACAAGCCAATTTTCGTCCTCCCAATCAAAGGGACAAGTCGATCATGATGCTTATGGAGGTGAGAAATTTTTTTTATGTTTTACCTATGTCTTTTAGATTATTTTGTTTGTTGCTTAGAACGTATGCAACATGGTGATATTAAATTAGATGTTCCAACTTATGTCGGTCTTAGTTATGCTAATGTTGGGTTGGCCAAATGGACAAGATTTTGGAATATATGTCTAACATGTATTAAGGGTGTGCGCTTAGTAGCAATAAAGTTATAGAGTTTCACATCTAATTAGTGGAGAGATTTGACCACAAAGAGATAGTTGATGGGTTAGGCACTAGTTCAAACTTGGCCTAAGATGAAAATTAGTACAACGTGCTTTCATTCCCAAAGATTATATATATATATAGGTTGAAGATGAATGAATCTTAACAACAAAAGATTGACCGGTATTTGTGTGGACTCGGCATATATAGGAGGCTTTTATTATAATTTTGATTACTACCATGGCCGAAGCAAAATAGCATGCTAAGAAGGTCGAAGCACGTGAATAGTAGTATCATTTGACTACTTCAATTACATCTCAAAAAGTTTTGGTCACTCTATTACCTGTCAAACCAGTTGTGCATATTGTTGCTTACAACCCTAATTTCAAATGTTTTGAATATGGGCGTTTGTCATCTTCGTCGAGATTGCCTGAAAGATAAGATAACTACCTTTATTGCATATGAAAATTGCAAGCTTCTGATTATTTGTATATTGCTTCCTCACTTCAAACCATCACAAAGCCACAATTATAGTAATCTGAGACTTGGTCTTCCTTGGAAATCAATAAATATTAACCAAAATCATGGAAAAACATTGTTGGAAGAGAAGAAACCATTCATTGGAAACCCCAAAATGGAAGATGAAACATCAGAATATACAAAAGAAACATTGAATAATATATTGATATTGATGAGTTCCTGAATGAAAAAACAAGTACATCATAAGAGCCTCTTTAGACCCATCTCACTGATTCCACACTTAAGTAGGATCATTACAACCAATTCATTCATCATTTCGACAAGCAACACACTTTTCTTCCTCGCCTTTGTACTACATGGAACAAAAAATAATCGAAATCTACGAAGCAAAAGGAGAAAAAAATTACTACCATCTTCTTCTCCTTCTTCATCATCTATCTTGTATAAGCCAAAGGCAGTGACCATGTTTTACAAGAAGCCGAGACTGTTTTCTCCCGGCTCACTAGTTATGCCCTTCTTCAATTAACAACATATTACAAATATCAATGAAAAATTGAAATGAACTTGTTAGGCTACCAAATGAACATGAGAAGGTCCCGGAATTTTTCACGCCACCATCTGTTCCTGCTCCAGGTACAATTGCTCCACCCACTGAGATAGCATCTCCGAACCACCGCTGTTAAGATGATACTGCTGCTGCGCTTCCTCTGAACCAAACCTGCCAGCTTCTGCAGGATGAACATCCTTCACCAGAGATTGAACCCAAGACACATCAGGCTCTTCAGCAGCATGGGAACCCACTGAGGTAGGTGCCATGTTGCCGTTGTTACTGCGGATCCCAAACGATGCTGACTTGCGAAGTTTGTTCAACTCTTCTCCATGTACTCCCCAGTCTAACTTCCCACTTGGGGAACCCCAATCAGAATGGGTGGGTGACATGGTATTTCCAGCTGTGGCCGAAGCCCCAAGATGACGGTTCAAAGCACCGCGATCAATGAAACTCTGACTTCGTTTTGCAAAGGCAGCAGACCTTGAGCTCATGACTGCAGCTGCACTGGATGGGTCAAGACTGAAAGATGAAGGGGACCTCACTGGGGAGGAAGACAGATTGCCAGGGTAGCTAGACCGGAGCTGCTGGTTCATGTTCTGGCGCATTTGCATCCCAGTGGGAGAGTGAATGTGTGGTGGTGAAGATTTCAATGACATTCCTTGTAACTGAGACAACATGGAAGGATCAAGAGATCCAAACACATCATCCAAGTTAGTAGGTCTAACCCCAGCAAGCCGACTGTAATCCGCATTTCTGCTCCCAGATGCAAGAGCTGCAGTAACTGCAGAATTAGACCAACTTGAATGGGAAGATATATTTGAAATCTCATCCATCAAAGCCTGTTGTTGTTGTTGTTGCTGCCTATTAAGACCTTCAAGCAATTCCATGTCCAACTCCATATCCCGGGCACTGATAGCAGTTTTCAGCCTGCTACCAGGTAGCTGCAAAGTTGGAGGGATGTGGCTTGATTGACTCTGCCACATCCCACCCATGGGTGAGGACGGGGCAGCCGAAGGCGACATAGGTGGTGTCGATGTAGGAAGCATCAGTGAAGAGGGAGAACCAAGAGCCATGGGGCTTATGGCTGCCATATCCAGCGTGGACATATTGGCGTTAGACGACCTAGGAGAAGGCACTGCCGATCCTGTGGACGCATACAGGGGACGTAGCTCTTCAGGCTTGTGAGCAAAGAAGCAAACTCTTCGGGTACAACCAATTTCATCTTTGCAAAGCCGAGTCCGATACTGAGCTGGATGTAGCCAGCACTCAAAAACACCATGAGCATACTCACAAGCATCCCCTTGCCTGCAAGTCCCCTTGCGGAACTCCGGACATGGAACACAACTATAGTGATACTTCCTAGGGTCACGACGCCTAGCGTTCTCACCGGGATGAACAAAGGGGCACTCAGTCCAATCATGGGAATAAGCCCTAGAGCAAGGCTTCACCTTGAAGGTATACATCCTGAACTCATCAGTCCCATAAATTCCATTCTTAATATCAGGCAAAGTAAGGTCAATTGGGTACTCTTTCTTCTCACTTCCATCCTTTTGAGGTGTTTGCAATTGCTGTTGTTGTACCTCACCTTCATCAGACAAAACCCAATCTTCGCCAATATCACTACTACCTTTCAACAACATCTCAAGCCCCTTCCTCATCGAATTAGGGGCTTGCGAAATCACAGCTATAACATCACAAGGTTTCCTTCCATTCGAATCAACCGATTCAATATCGGCTGATGCTTCAATCAAGACCTTAACAATCTCCGGAGCCGAGAATGACCCACCCGCCGCAGTGCAGTGAAGCGCAGTCACTCCATCGGATCCACAAGCTCGATTTACATCAACCCGGCCAGTCGAAAGAATATACTTAACAACCTCCTTACTCCCAAACATGGCAGAGATCATCAAAGGCGTCCTCTCCTCGAGACCCATCTTTCTAGACCCAATCCCTCTCCCATACCACACACTCACCTCATCAACATCAAAACCCTCTTCCTCCACAGCATGTTTAAACCCAATCAAATCATCACAAGCTGACAATTCAAGCAAAATCGAAAATTTACACCCAAACCCCTCTTCACACTTCTGTACTTCACCTTCCATGGTGCCGAATCCGGACGGAGTCAATTTCCTCTTAGAACCACTACACATGAATGAATCCGAAACTTCTGCAAACACAAAATTCAAAATTTCAAACTCAATCAGAACTCCAAAGCATGCACAAAGCTTTTAGACTTTATCAACAAAAATTCCGACTTTATCAACAAAAATTTTGACTATCAACAAAAATTCCGACTTTATCAACAAAAATTTAGACTTTATTAACAAAAACTAGCCGGACAATCAAATCCCAATACAAAATTACAAAGACCCAGTCTTTCAGTCGCCTAATAGAAACTAAAAAACCGTAAGAAAATCAAACAAAGCTGTAACTTAACATAACATAGAAGAACCAGTCAAGCAAGTCAATTTTAGATGCCAAAAAAATTCAATCTTTACCAATAAAACCTTACTAAATCACTCTACTAAACAAAACCCATTTAAAATCTCACCAAATCAAACCACTACAACAACAAATCAAGTAAAATAAAACATACCAGAGAGAGTTCTTCTTTATCAACGTTCTTCCTTATCCAAAGCTAAGGTTTTAAGAGATAGTTGAAGAAGGTTTGATCGATTGATCTACAAATTGTTTCGAAAGACTATAAAAAGCTCTCTCCTTTTGAAGCCCCACACACGAGTAGTGGATTTAGAGAAGAAGGTGAGAGGAAAGAAAGGCTCCTCTTCTGCTCTCTTTCGGTTTGGGTCAAAAAGGCAAAAGCCAAGAAGCTCTTCTTCACTCCTTTGCTTTGCTTTCTGTCTCTCTCATCTCTCTCTAAATAAAGTGAAATGAAACCCAAATTAAATGAAATGAAACTCAAATTCACTCCAAATCCGAATTTCTATCTCTAGAGTGGGCCCACTTATAGTTCCCCAAATATCTTCGCAACTTTAGTTTACCGACTTAACCAGTTGCAATTGCCCACGTTTTCAAACGTTTGTCACCGGATGACGTGGTAATACAGTCCAAAATATCGCCGATATTTTGAACTCTTCGAAATTATCGAGATATTTTGGTCAGAACCAGCTCGCACGCGTCTTTCAGTGTCTGTCCAAGTCTTCTAGAGAGAAAATTTGGTCAAAAAACGACGTTAGTTTCTTGGAATAATTTATTATTTTTTCCTTTTTTTAAAGAGAAAATAGTGACACGTTATGTATTTTATTTGGAGTAATTTTTGCTGGTCTGAGCCCAGCTGCCTGGTTGCTGGCTTGGGGGGCGAAAATATACTTTTACCCTCCTCTTTAAATTTTTTTTTCAAAAATTGATTAAAAAGGGGGTGGGGCAAAAGTGTACATTTGCCCCACTCAGACAGCAAACCTCGCCCCTTTTTCAGGCCAGCTTGAATTGAAAGGTAAATTGAATTAATTATTCGTCTAATTATGGTGGTTTTATAAGTTACTAGGGGAAAATGTGCACGAATAGAATGAGAAGGTGATCGAGAGTGCTGCGATCACCTGTGAGAGGAAGAACCATGGCGACAATGAAAAAAGAAGGAAAAATAGAGAGGGAGAGGAAATGAAATCACTTAGAGGAATGGAGAGGGCAAGAGTATGATGAAAATTCTATAATATATACGTGGTATTTTTGACATTTCAAAATTTTGACATGTTGAAGGACACCAACATTTTAATTGCAATTATATATAAAAAAAAAAAAAAATTTAAGACAAGTAGGGTATTTTTATAGGATTCTTAGAACCCATAATGATGTCGCAAATTGGGTTTGAACCCATGACTTAGTGATACCATTTGTCAAGCTCTAACCGTTGAACTGTAATACGCGCAATTATATATAAATTATCATCAAGGGCAATAAAAATGTTCAACTAATTTTGATTTCGGATAGATAGAGGGATAAGGATGATGTTGTTGACTCGAATTATGTACTTGACTTTGATAGAAACAAATAAAAAATAAAAAAATCTCTGTCGCCCTTAATTGGTAGGCTGGTCAAATAATTAGATTGTATTTTATCCTGATTTCTGGTCAACTATCCTCATAGTCAGTCAATGAAAATATTGTAGCATGGACAGAATTGCAAATAATTATCTGGCCTAAATAGAATATTATATAAGAGATAATTGAATGCTCATAGCTGTGGACAAAAGACTTTATGGCCAAACATCATACAAATTAGAGCATATAGTTATGTTGGACAATAATCTTGATAGTCAGTCAATCAAATGTAAAATAAATGAAATATCCATCCATAATGTCATGCACAACTTGGTGTTCGTTGTTTGGTCTAATTCTTATTTGTATGTTTTTCTTGAGTTTTAAGACCATTTCTTTTTAACAAAGAAAAAAAAAAACCATGTTCTAATTGTACCCTTGTGGTTATGTACGGAATCCTACAACAATTCAACATAATAACGGAATCCAGAAGATGATATCTAACTAGTTAATGCAATTCTCATCTTAATTGATTGATGCATGTTTTTCTTTGAATGGCAAAACAGGCACATATACACTGGTGACTTACGGATACAAAAGGCACCAAAACTTCCAAGGCATGAGTAGTACTTGACACAACCATCTCAAACAGCTTCCAATGTAAATTTACGACAACAGTAAGGGATATCTCATGGGATCAATGACAAGGATATACATTATCACAATGTGAATTGCTTGAATGTGGTGCAATTTCATTATATTCCTAAGCAGATGAATTATAAATCTCTTTAAGCGATTAGATTTGTCAATAGAATAGTAACTTGATTTGTAGACTTTTGGCAGAAGGTATCACAAATTCATCATTCAAGTCCTACCGGTGGTATTTGGATGAGAGTGGTTAAGCGATTATAAAAAAAGTGATTCCACTTGTAATTGCAAATAAAAAAAATGTTCCCTTGTGCTTATACAAATAAACTATTTGAAACTTGGACTTTTGATATCATTTGCCAAGAGTAGTGTCATCTGAACTAGTTTAGTTGGCTCAATTGTGAGCGTGACACTTAGCAACCTGACATGATACAACCTGATCTATAGTAGATTTAGGTTTGGAAAAATATAACCCAAATAATAATCATGTTGACACAGAACGACTAATCAATTTTGTGGGTTGGGTGTGGGTTTTAGGTCACATGCACATCTTTTTATGATTATATGGCTTTGATACATTTATAGATTGTAAGAAAAATAAACGGTGCCAAACCTGCACTTGGAGTATGCATAAGTTTTAAAAAATGGCCGACACTGTTACAAAAATAGTCTAAAAAGGTAGTAACCGTGATCAAACATATCAAGGCCAATCAACTCGACACGACACAGCTCTGAACCGTGTCAAGTATAATTTTGATATCTTCGGGTCAGATTTGGGTTTGACAAGCACAAGATTTTACTTTGACACCACATGAATATTCATTGCCACCCTACTCAATCGGTACTAATGAGAGCAATATGACTCTAATTAAGGTTATAATTTTTCGATTATACTTAGCTTGGTTAAGTTTTGATTATACTTAGATTGGTTAAGTCTATCCATCAAATTTAAGGGTCGTAGGCCTTGTTCATCAAACCTTAACAAGTTAGTCAAGCACCAACCTTTTTCATTTTGGCTACTAAATTTTTTATTTTTATTTTTATTTTTATTTTTGAATAATATCTTGGCTACCTAAATAAAACAACAACATATACATCCTGCGCTTCACATTTGTGATAAAGGGATCTTTTTCTTTAACTTTCTCATTCATACCTTTTTCACATTTTGTGACACATTATGCACTGAATGATTGTTCATTCAATAATTAAAAAGTATTGTTTGTTAATCTTTTTTTTTTTTTTTTTTGCTTTAATAGCATGTTTCATTAGTGATCATATGGTCCAGGATGTAACAACTAAAATACTGATGCTATTAGTTGAGAAATTCTCCATAACACTCATTTGTTATCACTAATATACTAGAATTAGATTCCAAAGTCGAAAAAACATAAAATTTTCGGTTTTTGTACAATTTTCATCAGCAGCCATCCTGACGGGCATTTTTCGGTCATGGAGGTTTTAGACTTGATTTTACATCATATATATAAACTGATTGCACAAATTACTAGTTAATGCTCCATTTCTATGGTAAAGTTTATTTTATTCAAATGCATGTCAAAAGTATTTTAGGTAGTTTTTTTCAGCCAAAAGATGCGGAGTTAGCATTTGATGCAAGTAAGAACCAAGAACACGCCTACTTTTTAACTGTTTGATTGAAAATATCAACTAAGAGCACAAAGCTTTTTTTCTTCCTTACAAGCATGAAACTCACCACATTCTAAACTACCATCTCAAAATCAAACTGCATGAAGAGTTGGAAAGAAAAAAAAAACACACACACACACACACAAATATCTTGCAAGAACATCTAAATTTTGCGAGCTTGGTTCAACGCTAAACCTTTTTTCTTTTCCATTTATGGTAGCTTGATTTGGGAAGGAAAAAGAAAAAAAGTAGATAGGTATAGATTGAACATTGGGAGATTGAAAGAGGTTATATGGGCCTAGTAATTGGTTGAATATGAGTGAACATACATAGGGAATCAAGTAAAATCTTACCTGGGAAGTTAATCCATGCTAGGTTGTATTGATGTAATCTAACTTCGTCTTTGAATCATCTTGCCATAACATCGCAAGTAGCTTTCATGGCTCAACTTAGTTTGAAGACACCCTTTTCTTTTAAAACTTCCTTGGTCCTGAGTTTCAAGACAACTTTTAAGTTGTTGAGGTATTACTCTTCTTGGTATAATACTTGTTATAAAATTATAGAATTTAGTTTTTTTCCGAAGTCCAGAATTCTTGGTGCAAGATTAGAATTCTTGATCCTCCTTGTAGTCAATGAAAAATATTCTAAACCAGACTCAAAACCAAAAGCCCAATGAGATACGATGAGATCGGAGGCCCAAACCGAAATCATGGATCCCCATAATCCATGACGACATGCATGAGTTCATCTTATCATCATCACATCGTGTAAGATATCAGCTTGGCAACTTGAACCGTCTGTACAAGTCATCGTGACTCATGATAGGGCTATTGCTGTTAATAGGACCCACTTCTAGATAAGTCCTTTCATTATGTACGAAACTTCACTTTGATGAGCCAAATTGTGGGCCCGCAACTGATGTAAATTGGATTTTGTTGATTGTACCACTAGTAAATCTGATAGCATCCACAATACCAAGTCTGAATGCTCCATAAAGGCTAAATGATGATTTTGTCTTCCAATGATAAAGTCTAATGTCTGTAGCAGTGTTCAAAAGATGTGAGCATATCCATAATGCACCAAGAACGCACATAGACCCAAAATATCTGGATTATATTTGCATGTATCAAAATATACATCTTTTCGCTTCCACAATTGCTAATATGTTGCTCTAAGTCGGTTATCAAAGAGCTGTTCTACACAGCGAGGAAACCGGCGAGGAAACGAGCGAGGGGAGGGAGGTGGCGGGGTGGGAGCCGTTCACTTCTCTCGGAATGCGTGTACAAAAATCTAAGTCATGCATTTTGAGGGAGGTGAACGGCTCCCATCCCGCCACCTCCCTCCCCTCGCTCGTTTCCTCGCCATTTAGAATTTCTGGTTATCAAATGTATGAGTGGAGTCAGTAGACCATGTATTGATTTTTTTTTTTTTTTTCAAATATCACGCTCTGAGCTGATAAGCAGATATACACTCTTTTGAACTCTACCTCAGTGTGGACTCAGGATTTTAGTCATGGAAGTGAAATGACACATAATTATTAGCTGATAATATAGTTACTAGGAGTGGAGTCATAAATTGTTTTTTTACATGAGCTAATAAAGAAAAATACATCTATCAAAAGAATATTGCATATATCTAATGCAAGGATTATTTGACACCATAACTTACTCTCATCCACACCACTCAGTCTTTTACTCACAGGTACTTCTGCGTTGGTCAATTTTTTTGCCTTTGCAGCGATCTGTGTGAGTGGGGACATTTTCCTCGCACGGGGCGCCGAGATGGCGAAAAACAAATTGCGTGGAGAAAGTGAAGAAGAAGAGGGAGAGAAACAACGGTCTGTGCGAGAAGAATAGAGAGTGGGAGAAGAAAAGAAGGAAACTGAAATAGAGTGGAAAAAAAATGATAGTGGGAGAACTGGCATAGAAGAATGAGAAGAAGAAGAAGAAGAAGATGGAGAAGGGAAGAAGAAAAATAAGATGGAGAAGGGGCGACACTGGTTGTTGCTCAATCTCCTCTATCTCTCGCCGATCGTCTCTCACTGTCCCTGACAATCGATCACCATCTTCCTCGCTACTCCCTTCCAAGTTGATGTTGTTGTTTTTGTTCTTGAGAAGGGTGAAAGAAGAATAAGATAAATAATGATTTTTATGAGTAGTATGAAAAAGAAGGTAAATAATTTTTTTTTTAAATGGGTGGTGTGTGTGAGAGTATTATGTGTTGCCAAATAGTCGCTACTTATATCAAATTGAATCCTGTGTACTCCAATTTTAAGTCAAAATGAGGTCACAACATCGATAGCCTTAGCAAAAGCAAACGAGCGTAATAACTAAAATAAAAAAAATAAAAAAAACTAAGATAAGTTATTAAGTGAAAACTAAACAAATCTAAGCATATGCTATTAAAAAAAATGGCACCCGTCTAGGGTTACACCTAAATTAATAGGGGCTAAAAGGTAAATAATCTTTTATAAGAAAATAGTTTTTATGAGCCTCAAATTGTATATAATTTCATTGAATTCTATAATTATTATTTTAGACTTTAATGATATATATTTTCATTGAATTCTATAATGATTTAATGGTGTATATTTTTATTGGATTCTCTAGTTATTATTTTAGATTAGATATATTTTTGTTGTTGAAAGTTTATACCATTTGTGAACAAATAATTCTTATTTTTTAATGTTTGTAATTACATATAAAATTTCACCAAAAAACAAGGGCAGGACACAGCGACGAATATAGTAATTGTCAATAATCATAAATAAATATACGTTCTAAACCGAAAATAAGTTTTTATTAAAATAAACATTTTTTAACGCCTCAAATGGTATATATTTTCATTGAATTCTATAGTTATTATTTTAGATTTTAATGATATATATTTTATTAAATTTTGTAGTTATTATTTTATATTTAATTTAGATAAAATTTTGTCAGAAGTATTATACCACTCGTTTCGTGCTTCTTGTCTCTATTGCATGTTTTTTGTTTCGCCTTGTCGTTTTGGTTTGGCATGGGCTGGTTGAATCTATAAGACGTTGACTGGTATGTCTGTGATAGAGAGCTTGACTATGAATGACTCAGGGTCATCGTTGTGTAGTCATGTCCAATAGTGGGCATGTTGCAAACAGTTTAGCTAAGGGTTGAGTTGCCCGAGTTGTGTCTTGTCCCCAAGGACTGACTAGTCTCCCACCTTTCAAACCATTTACACCTGCCCCGCGCGGTGGGATCTACAAGTTCGAGTAAAAGGGTTCGGCGACTAGGTTGAAAAGTAGTGGTCCTGTGGCAAGCCGTCGAGATCAATTCGGGACTGACTAGGCTCCCACCTTCAAAATCATCTACACCTGTGCGCATCATGCTACAAATTTGGGAGTTTTCGGCGGCCGCGTTAAAAAGCAGTGGTTTCGTGCAAGCCGTCGGAATCAGTTCGCAAATGACTAGGCTCCCAACTTCTAGACTACTACACCCGCGCAATGGGGACTACAACTCCAGGGTCGGTGATTTGGTGACCATGCTAAAAAGCAGTGGTCCCATGGCGAGTCGTCGAAATCAGTTCGGGACTGACTAGCTCCCATCTTCTAAAGTATCTACACTCGCACAATGGGGGCTACAGATCTGGGCTTTGATCAGAAGCTTTCGTTGCTAGTCGTGACCAGCTAGACTTACCTGATTGGGTTTGGTGATCATTGGCCGCGAAGGGGGGCAATGATCCATGACAAGTCGTAGTCACCAGGTGTGATATCACTGATTAGACTCCCACTTCCTAGACCATCGGGATCCCCGCTAAGCGGACTAGGTGTCGAGTGATACCAGAAGTCGTCGTCATCAGCTTAGGCTGACTAAGCTTGCTCGATTGGAGAGGGGTTCCGCCCGTTTGAGGGCGTGAGAACCCATGTCCGCTAGTGTCGCGCACTGTGAGGACAACATTGCCTTAAAACAAACAATGATTCGTAGGTACGGTCCGTGCATCAAGGTTGCTTTGGATTTGCGCTCGTGCCTGGCATGTAGCAGAATATTTTTTGAATGGTGGGCCAAATGGGTCGAGCCTTTGGGCCCACAAAGGAAGAGTTAGGGTTTCTTGTACGGTTGTGCTACGTGTATGACAAAGATCGCGCAGTGACACATGTACGGTGTAGGTTACGGAACAGTTGAGTGTCGGTTATTCCCCCTGAATTAATGAGGTTGCGTGCAACGTCATTAATTGAGCGAACGTGGTCTGTGCACTTTATTTGGGAACCACCGCTTCTCCATTTCCCACATGGTATTCTATGCTTAGCAGTTAATGTAGAAGGCTCGTTTGGTGAACGTTTACGCCTATATAATGGTGTTCTCCAATGGTTGTAGGCACTATTTTTTGCAGAGCTCATCTCCTATAATGTTCTTGCTTGAAGAAAACGTTTTGGGTTTTCCAAATACTGAAGAAAATGTTTTAGGCTTTCCAATGGCTGAAAGGAGGTCTCCAACAATGGAGTCTCCGAATGTTTTGACATTTGCCCCGATCATGCACGATCATAATCGTTGTTATGCATGGTCACTTGTTGTGGGTGGGCACGTTGTCGATCTCCTGAGATCTCGTAATTTCTTCTCATATTGCGGAGAAGTAGTACGGGTTTCCTACCAAGGGAGATGCCTTGGTGTTACTTCGTGCCGATTGCACCCGTGTGTGCGTGGATCCCGCTGCTAACCAATGGTTGATCGAAGTGTTAGCCGATGTGTGATGCTTCCAAGTGTGGTATCTCTCAGTCACTCCTAGCGTCGTATATGGGAAAAGTGGACTCTCTTGGCAGCACTAGGAGACTTTTTCGACGTGGCCGCTTGTGGCTATCCTCATCTGCTTTATTTCATCCCCCTTCTGGAGGCTGAAAACTGTTTGAGAAAGCCTGTAAGGGGGTGGAATGTCTCTTGAAAAAATTAGCAGTCAGTTGTAAGGTCTACAACACCGTTGTACATACACTTTTCTGGGGTGATTTGACGGAACCATTTGGCCGCTCAGTCCTCTCAATTGCCTCTGACACTTTATTTTTATCTTGGGAAGGGGTTGAGCGAAGTCCGTTCGCATATCTTTGTTGTCACTTGCAAATAGATTGCATGTCTTCCTTCGGACACCTTTATGTGGTCAGGCTGTCTAAGCGTGTCTTTTACTTCATGTCGCACTGTACTCAGATACTTGCAGTATGTAGTCTTTTGTATCTACCTTAGGGGGCTTGTTGTTACATCTTTCCAATAATCAATAGAGTTTGTTTTTGCAATTCTTCCTTTATTCTTAAATGATTGCAAATCACACAAGTCTTTAAGAACTAAAACTCTACATTGACTATGGAAAGGGAAATAAACAACTGAAAGCAAACTAACTGTTGAGCGGGAAGAATTGATCCTGGCCTTGAAGTGAATTCGGATTGCCCTTGTGGATCGTTCAGCGGTCTGTCGAGGTGCTTCAGGGTTACTAAAGGGTAAACCTTATAGAGGGGTCAATATCTGTACCGACAGAACGTCGAGGGGATGTATTCTTGTTTGCCTTGGCCTCTTCGTTTCGTTGGGCATAAAAGCAGATAGCTCCCGCACTGTTTGAAAGTGATGCTCCCGCTGTTGCTTAGCCTGGCACTGGTTCAGGCTGCCCCACGGTATGTAGATGGATCTGGGAGCATTCTATTTATTTCAGTGCGGTGCAATGACAGCCTCGTGCTGTAGATTGGTCTCCGCGTATAGTCCTTTTTGAGTGGTTAGCAGTGTAATTAACACACTGGTGAAAGGTGGAGACTACCGCTTCTTTATGCGACTTGGGGCATGTTTGTACCTCTAGTAAATCTGATAGCATCCACAATACCAAGTCTGAATGCTCCATAAAGGCTAAATGATGATTTTGTCTTCCAATGATAAAGTCTAATGTCTGTGGCAGTGTTCAAAAGATGTGAGCATATCCATAATGCACCAAGAACGCACAAAGACCCAAAATATCTGGATTATATTTGCATGTATCAAAATATACATCTTTTTGCTTCCACAATTGCTAATATGTTGCTCTAAGTCGGTTATCAAATGTATGAGTGGAGTCAGTAGACCATGTATTGATTTTTTTTTTTTTTCAAATATCACGCTCTGAGCTGATAAGCAGATATACACTCTTTTGAACTCTACCTCAGTGTGGACTCAGGATTTTAGTCATGGAAGTGAAATGACACATAATTATTAGCTGATAATATAGTTACTAGGAGTGGAGTCATAAATTGTTTTTTTACATGAGCTAATAAAGAAAAATACATCTATCAAAAGAATATTGCATATTTCTAATGCAAGGATTATTTGACACCATAACTTACTCTCATCCACACCACTCAGTCTTTTACTCACAGGTACTTCTGCGTTGGTCAATTTTTTTGCCTTTGCAGCGATCTGTGTGAGTGGGGACATTTTCCTCGCACGGGGCGCTGAGATGGCGAAAAAAAAATTGCGTGGAGAAAGTGAAGAAGAAGAGGGAGAGAAACAACGGTCTGTGCGAGAAGAATAGAGATTTGGAGAAGAAAAGAAGGAAACTGAAATAGAGTGGAAAAAAAATGATAGTGGGAGAACTGGCATAGAAGAATGAGAAGAAGAAGATGGAGAAGGGAAGAAGAAAAATAAGATGGAGAAGGGGCGACACTGGTTGTTGCTCAATCTCCTTTATCTCTCGCCGATCGTCTCTCACTGTCCCTGACAATCGATCACCATCTTCCTCGCTACTCCCTTCCAAGTTGATGTTGTTGTTTTTGTTCTTGAGAAGGGTGAAAGAAGAATAAGATAAATAATGATTTTTATGGGTAGTATGAAAAAGAAGGTAAATAAATTTTTTTTTAAATGGGTGGTGTGTGTGAGAGTATTATGTGTTGCCAAATAGTCGCTACTTATATCAAATTGAATCCTGTGTACTCCAATTTTAAGTCAAAATGAGGTCACAACATCGATAGCCTTAGCAAAAGCAAACGAGCGTAATAACTAAAATAAAAAAAATAAAAAAAACTAAGATAAGTTATTAAGTGAAAACTAAACAAATCTAAGCATATGCTATTAAAAAAAATGGCACCCGTCTAGGGTTACACCTAAATTAATAGGGGCTAAAAGGTAAATAATCTTTTATAAGAAAATAGTTTTTATGAGCCTCAAATTGTATATAATTTCATTGAATTCTATAATTATTATTTTAGACTTTAATGATATATATTTTCATTGAATTCTATAATGATTTAATGGTGTATATTTTTATTGGATTCTCTAGTTATTATTTTAGATTAGATATATTTTTGTTGTTGAAAGTTTATACCATTTGTGAACAAATAATTCTTATTTTTTAATGTTTGTAATTACATATAAAATTTCACCAAAAAACAAGGGCAGGACACAGCGACGAATATAGTAATTGTCAATAATCATAAATAAATATATGCTCTAAACCGAAAATAAGTTTTTATTAAAATAAACATTTTTAACGCCTCAAATGGTATATATTTTCATTGAATTCTATA
Organism: Berberis vulgaris; assembly: GCA_963556465.1. NCBI lineage: Eukaryota > Viridiplantae > Streptophyta > Magnoliopsida > Ranunculales > Berberidaceae > Berberis > Berberis vulgaris. Next base: position 8,781,368 of record OY747130.1, on the reverse strand, counting down.
GTTATTATTTTAGATTTTAATGATATATATTTTATTAAATTTTGTAGTTATTATTTTATATTTAATTTAGATAAAATTTTGTCAGAAGTATTATACCACTCGTTTCGTGCTTCTTGTCTCTATTGCATGTTTTTTGTTTCGCCTTGTCGTTTTGGTTTGGCATGGGCTGGTTGAATCTATAAGACGTTGACTGGTATGTCTGTGATAGAGAGCTTGACTATGAATGACTCAGGGTCATCGTTGTGTAGTCATGTCCAATAGTGGGCATGTTGCAGACAGTTTAGCTAAGGGTTGAGTTGCCCGAGTTGTGTCTTGTCCCCAAGGACTGACTAGTCTCCCACCTTTCAAACCATTTACACCTGCCCCGCGCGGTGGGATCTACAAGTTCGAGTAAAAGGGTTCGGCGACTAGGTTGAAAAGTAGTGGTCCTGTGGCAAGCCGTCGAGATCAATTCGGGACTGACTAGGCTCCCACCTTCAAAATCATCTACACCTGTGCGCGTCATGCTACAAATTTGGGAGTTTTCGGCGGCCGCGTTAAAAAGCAGTGGTTTCGTGCAAGCCGTCGGAATCAGTTCGCAAATGACTAGGCTCCCAACTTCTAGATTATCTACACCCGCGCAATGGGGACTACAAGTCCAGGGTCGGTGATTTGGTGACCATGCTAAAAAGCAGTGGTCCCATGGCGAGTCGTCGAAATCAGTTCGGGACTGACTAGCTCCCATCTTCTAAAGTATCTACACTCGCACAATGGGGGCTACAGATCTGGGCTTTGATCAGAAGCTTTCGTTGCTAGTCGTGACCAGCTAGACTTACCTGATTGGGTTTGGTGATCATTTGCCGCGAAGGGGGGCAATGATCCATGACAAGTCATAGTCACCCGGTGTGATATCACTGATTAGACTCCCACTTCCTAGACCATCGGGATCCCCGCTAAGCGGACTAGTTGTCGAGTGATACCAGAAGTCGTCGTCATCAGCTTAGGCTGACTAAGCTTGCTCGATTGGAGAGGGGTTTCGCCCGTTTGAGGGCGTGAGAACCCATGTCCGCTAGTGTCGCGCACTGTGAGGACAACATTGCCTTAAAACAAACAATGATTCGTAGGTACGGTCCGTGCATCAAGGTTGCTTTGGATTTGCGCTCGTGCCTGGCATGTAGCAGAATATTTTTTGAATGGTGGGCCAAATGGGTCGAGCCTTTGGGCCCACAAAGGAAGAGTTAGGGTTTCTTGTACGGTTGTGCTACGTGTATGACAAAAATCGCACAGTGACACATGTACGGTGTAGGCTGCGGAACAGTTGAGTGTCGGTTACTCCCCCTGAATTAATGAGGTTGCGTGCAAAGTCATTAATTGAGCGAACGTGGTCTGTGCACTTTATTTGGGAACCACCGCTTCTTCATTTCCCACATGGTATTCTATGCTTAGCAGTTAATGTAGAAGGCTCGTTTGGTGAACCATTACGCCTATATAATGGTGTTCTCCAATGGTTGTAGGCACTATCTTTCGCAGAGCTCATCTCCTATAATGTTCTTGCTTGAAGAAAACGTTTTGGGTTTTCCAAATACTGAAGAAAATGTTTTAGGCTTTCCAATGGCTGAAAGGAGGTCTCCAACAATTGAGTCTCCGAATGTTTTGACATTTGCCCCGATCATGCACGATCATAATCGTTGTTATGCATGGTCACTTGTTGTGGGTGGGCACGGGTTTCCTACCAAGGCAGATGCCATGGTGTTACTTCGTGCCGATTGCACCCGTGTGTGCGTGGATCCCGCTGCTAACCAATGGTTGATCGAAGTGTTAGCCGATGTGTGATGCTTCCAAGTGTGGTATCTCTCAGTCACTCCTAGCATCGTATATGGGAAAAGTGGACTCTCTTGGCAGCACTAGGAGACTTTTTCTGTCACGCCCCGATTTTCGAAGGAAACGAAAATCCCAAAAGCCACGTAGGATTATCCGTTTCCCCCAAAACTCGGGACGTGAAAATTCAATAATAACAGAAACAAATAGCAGCAACAACTAAACAACTAAAACGAATAAAAAGTCTAACCCGGAGAAGACTGGCATGGCTAGCTCACTAGCGGAACTCCAGTAATGCAGCTCAAAATCTCTAAACCTGAAAGACTACTCGGCTACATTCCAAAAAGGAATGTACCCAAGAAGCAAAAGCTCACTCGGGTCAGCAATAAAGCTGGTGTGAGAAATCTTCATCCCAAAAATCAATAAATCCGCACATGACAACATTAAAATAAACCAAACAATTAATAACCACACCATCAGGTAGTTCCTCCATGAGGCAATGGTGTTATCATCCTAATAAATAAATATGCATTCTTTATTACTAATAAATAAATTTTATGAGTTATCAATCCTCATAAATGCAACAACAATACAATTCATAATCATATTAGACTATTATTGAAATATTAAACAAACACATTTTTCTACCTTTAGGAAGACGTGTAGTTCTCATTCAATGGTTGAATGAGCATTTAGTTTCTTCCCTCAAGGCTAACCTAGTATAAGCTAAAATAATCTATACACAATTTCATGGCATGCTCAATTCAATGGTTTAATTTAATTATTTATTTTGTTTTCTAATTCTTGGCTTCTTTTCCACAATCGCACTCTCCTCCTGTGCCGAACACACCTCACCCAAGTGTGTCTCCCTTGCCATCGAAGCCACTCGGAGCGTACATGACCCAAGTGGGGTGCCACCTCGAGTGTCATGTCATCTCACCCGAAGTTCGATCACTGACAAGCATTCTACACGTACAACCGAACTCACATGGAACGGTGCACCGATATGCAAGCAAGTCTGCATACCCATAATAATATCACACGTATACAAGCAAGTCTGTATACAAAATTTTCATTTCTTTTCACATTTTTTTTTTTTTCTCTGGAGTTGTGGAAAAAGAACATTTACCAAGGATTTTATTTGAGTCATTATTTTTCCAAATCAATTAACGTCACATCACATTCCCTTTACAAGAACCATATATACATAAAACATTACCAAGGTGATATTCACAACATGACAAAATCTATTTTGCCATCTCCTTCAGAAAAGAATGAAAAACAAGTGTGTCGCAAGCACAAACATTCTTTTAACATAGTCACATATGCGTGACAAGAAAACAAGTTTCATTACTGGCTATACCCCAAATTATGATACCCTGACTATCCTTATGGAAATCCACATTTTCTTTTGAAACCACCTATCATGACCACATCTATTGATTAGACAATGACAATCAATATAAAACATACACTGTCAACATACATATCCATACCCCTTCGCATAACAATACAAATACTCAAACTAAAACAAGTGCTCAGTTAAATCTGCTAACATACAAAGATGCCTTAACATATAAACTAACAATTGAAACAGAATTACTCATTAAAAGGAATATTCCAACCAGGTACATACGATATATACTAAATATTATTATGACCAACCCTATTACTTAATACTAATATATGAGTAACAACAAAGAAACCATTTAATGAATTGGACCAATTGTTGTATCAACAAACTTTGACAGGTTGAGCTTAAAACCTAGCAAACTAGTAAAACCCTATATATATCACATTGGAGTCAGTTCTTCCTTTGAAATATGTTACACAATTCTAGCTGTTTGAAATTTTAATGAATCATGTGTGACTCTCTTCCATGTATTCACATTCACTCCCTATACTCCAACATATACAAGTTCCTAGAATGTTTATATTGAAGGCTCTTCATATTTCCATAATATAGAGCATAGATCTTTAGTTAAAACAAACTCACACAGCAACTAGATGCATTATCTAATGAATCTCAGAAACTTCAATACCCAATGAAGAACACGTTATCACAAAACAAAAACTTCAGAACTAGCCATCCCCACACCCTGAAATAAATACACATAAACACTTACCCAAACAAATACAACTCCTCCGACTGACTCAATTTGCTTGCTTGCCTTAAAAATGACAAATTTTGAGCTCAAAATGAATATAAGATGATAAAGACACTTTGTCTTGCCTAACAGAGTCACTATCATTAAATTACTTCACTTCAAGGACCACTGATATAACTCCAGATCCACATCACCAACCACTCTCACACCACATTCCCACAGAAGCAATCAAAATTGTGATAAACACAATTCCCACATTCCCACATAACCAAGATCTAAATTGCAAAAATCATAAACACAAAGATCCAAGAAAAACTCACTGTAAATATGAAGGGGATGGAGAAACTCAAATTTCAAACGGCATTTTCAAATGAACCCAGAGAAGAAACAAAGCAGCATTTTCAAATGAACCCAAAAACCCCAATTTTTAATCCATCCAAACCTCCCTAAGATGACAATACCAATCACAACATCAAACCCCTAAGCCATCAAACACCCCAAAATCAACAAACAAAGATATGGGTATTAAAAAAAGGAACTCATAAAGAGAATGAAAGAAGACTCACATACAAGAAGGGAATGGAGAAAACTCACAGTAAAAGTAAAGGAGAGGAAGAAAACTCACTGGATTCGTTCCAATAAGCAGCAACTTCAAACTTCGGCAGAACCAAAGTCGCATTCAGCAAACGAGCAACACCAACACCATCACCACGCACTACCACTTCTTCCACAGGGTCTTTGAAGTCGATCTTCACAGAGTCTTTATTGAGAATTGCAATCGAACTTCATCAATCTCCACAGAAGCTTTCTTGCGATCAAACTCCATCGATCTGTTAATGGTTCACTCGCAAATCAGACATCCTCACAAAGTCTTTGTCAGATTCAGTCTCCTACAGAAATCGATCTCCAGATTCACACAACTCGCTGAAGGCGAGATCAGAGAGGATCGATGAGAGAAAGAGAGATTCGCCACAAACCAACCAACCTCTCGACCTTCTTCCTCCTATTATCATCGTCTCACCATATCGCCTTCTTCCTTTCTCCATTACTAGCCCTCATCCACATCACGATCCTGTTTCTCTTTCTCTCCCACATCTCTCACAACCAACCACCGCCAATCTAGCCGATATCTCGACACCCACAAACACATCGCCACCTCTCTCTATCGCATCTCTCTGCCAATCAGTCACAGCCCCTTCCTCTATTCGTCTTCGCCTTGCTTCTGCTTCCCTTGCTTTCTCTTGTTGCTAGCCATCGAAGAAGAAAAGAGAATGAAGAAGAAAAGAAAAGAGAGAAAAAAAAAGGAAGAAATAGGGTTACTCTTTATAAGGTGGGTGGCTATTTGCCCCCACCGAACTTTCGAACACACCCCCTCTTTCACAAAATAAAAACCCTACTTATTAGTTTAATAAAAGTCCACAACCAAGCCCAAATACAATTGGGTAACAACCCATCAACATTAAGGTTTACAAAAGAAATTTTTATATTTATTTAATTAGGCGGGTATTACAATATATACAATTCAAAAGAATCTCGTCCCGAGATTCGGTAGAAGAAGGTAAGTAGGAAATTAATTTTTAAATAAACAAACTACACATCACATGGACAAACAAATAGCTCATACGTATGCCCATAACTTAATAAAGACAATCACACAAAAAAAAAAATATAAATATTTTCAGTAAGTACAAAAAATTACGGGGTAGTCTTTTGTATCTTCCTTAGGGGGCTTGTTGTTACATCTTTCCAATAATCAATAGAGTTTGTTTCTGCAATTCTTCCTTTATTCTTAAATGATTGCAAATCACACAAGTCTTTAAGAACTAAAATTCTACATTGACTATGGAAAGGGAAATAAACAACTGAAAGCAAACTAACTATTGAGCGGGAAGAATTAATCCTGGCCTTGAAGTGAATTCGGATTGCCCTTGTGGATCGTTCAGCGATCTGTCGACGTGCTTCAGGGTTACTAAAGGGTAAATATCTGTACTGACAGAACGTCGAGGGGATGTATTCTTGTTTGCCTTGGCCTCTTCGTTTCGCTGGGCATAAAAGCAGATAGCTCCCGCACTGTTTGAAAGTGATGCCCCCGCTGTTGCTTAGCCTGGCACTGGTTCAGGCTGCCCCACGGTATGTAGATGGATCTGGGAGCATTCTATTTATTTCAGTGCGGTGCAATGACAGCCTCGTGCTGTAGATTGGTCTCCGCGTATAGTCCTTTCTGAGTGGTTAGCAGTGTAATTAACACACTGGTGAAGGGTGGAGACTACCGCTTCTTTATGCGACTTGGGGCATGTTTGTACCACTAGTAAATCTGATAGCATCCACAATACCAAGTCTGAATGCTCCATAAAGGCTAAATGATGATTTTGTCTTCCAATGATAAAGTCTTATGTCTGTGGCAGTGTTCAAAAGATGTGAGCATATCCATAATGCACCAAGAACGCACAAAGACCCAAAATATCTGGATTATATTTGCATGTATCAAAATATACATCTTTTTGCTTCCACAATTGCTAATATGTTGCTCTAAGTCGGTTATCAAATGTATGAGTGGAGTCAGTAGACCATGTATTGATTTTTTTTTTTTTTTTTTCAAATATCACGCTCTGAGCTGATAAGCAGATATACACTCTTTTGAACTCTACCTCAGTGTGGACTCAGGATTTTAGTCATGGAAGTGAAATGACACATAATTATTAGCTGATAATATAGTTACTAGGAGTGGAGTCATAAATTGTTTTTTTACATGAGCTAATAAAGAAAAATACATCTATCAAAAGAATATTGCATATATCTAATGCAAGGATTATTTGACACCATAACTTACTCTCATCCACACCACTCAGTCTTTTACTCACAGGTACTTCTGCGTTGGTCAATTTTTGTGCCTTTGCAGCGATCTGTGTGAGTGGGGACATTTTCCTCGCACGGGGCGCCGAGATGGCGAAAAAAAAAATTGCGTGGAGAAAGTGAAGAAGAAGAGGGAGAGAAACAACGGTCTGTGCGAGAAGAATAGAGAGTGGGAGAAGAAAAGAAGGAAACTGAAATAGAGTGGAAAAAAAATGATAGTGGGAGAACTGGCATAGAAGAATGAGAAGAAGAAGAAGAAGAAGAAGATGGAGAAGGGAAGAAGAAAAATAAGATGGAGAAGGGGCGACACTGGTTGTTGTTCAATCTCCTCTATCTCTCGCCGATCGTCTCTCACTGTCCCTGACAATCGATCACCATCTTCCTCGCTACTCCCTTCCAAGTTGATGTGGTTGTTTTTGTTCTTGAGAAGGGTGAAAGAAGAAGAAGATAAATAATGATTTTTATGGGTAGTATGAAAAAGAAGGTAAATAATTTTTTTTTTAAATGGGTGGTGTGTGTGAGAGTATTATGTGTTGCCAAATAGTCGCTACTTATATCAAATTGAATCCTGTGTACTCCAATTTTAAGTCAAAATGAGGTCACAACATCGATAGCCTTAGCAAAAGCAAACGAGCGTAATAACTAAAATAGGTAACTAAAATAAAATAAATAAATAAAACTAAGATAAGTTATTAAGTGAAAACTAAACAAATCTAAGCATATGCTATTAAAAAATATGGCACCTGTCTAGGGTTACACCTAAATTAATATGGGCTAAAAGGGAAATAATCTTTTATAAGAAAATAGTTTTTATGAGCCTCAAATTGTATATAATTTCATTGAATTCTATAATTATTATTTTAGACTTTAATGATATATATTTTCATTGAATTCTATAATGATTTAATGGTGTATATTTTTATTGGATTCTCTAGTTATTATTTTAGATTAGATATATTTTTGTTGTTGAAAGTTTATACCATTTGTGAACAAATAATTCTTTTTTTTTAATGTTTGTAATTACATATAAAATTTCACCAAAAAACAAGGGCAGGACACAGCGACGAATATAGTAATTGTCAATAATCATAAAAAAATATACGCTCTAAACCGAAAATAAGTTTTTATTAACGCCTCAAATGATATATATTTTCATTGAATTCAATAGTTATTATTTTAGATTTTAATGATATATATTTTATTAAATTTTGTAGTTATTATTTTATATTTAATTTAGATAAAATTTTGTCAGAAGTATTATACCACTCGTTAATTAACAATTCTTATTTTTTTTTTCTAATGTTTACAATTGCGTATAAAATTTCAACAAGAAAAATGAAGGGTAGGACACATTGACAAAAATAGTAATTATCAATCGCCATATATAAAGATATTTCTTATTTTTTATTATAATGTTCGCAATTACTAATAAAATTGCATTGAAAAAAATTAGGGGCGAGTAACAATGATAGAGTATAGTAATTGTCAATAGACATAAAGAAATCTTACGCTCCAAGATAATCGAATTAGGTCGTTTAGTAAAGAGGATAAATTTCCAACCACTGCGCCAATAGAGACATAGAAAATGAACAATTTTCACATTGTTGTTATACATTATATAATTAAAACTTTTTTTTCATCTTGTTATATTAAAAAAAATGTTTTAAAAGTTGAGAGGGGCAATTGCCTCGGTCGGCCAGTGGCCCCAGATGAATCGGGTGACAACTCGAATAGAGTTATTGACATTGAATATGAAATGAACACAACAAATCCAACAAGTACAGAGTGAAGTAGGGGTGGGCATCCCATCCCGCGATCCCGTTCCCGTCCTGATTTTTTCGGGTCTTAATGGGATTGAATAATTTCATCCCGATCCCGTCCCGTCCCGATCTAGAATGAGATGGGATGGGATGAAGATTTTCAATCCCGCCAATCCCGTCCCGTCCCGAACTAATTTATTAATATTAATTATTAATATTTTTATTTAATTATTTATTTTAGAATTGTGGATGCCCATACAAATATACTGATGTATATAATAAAGTGAGAGGAACATGGGGTTCCTCATAAGCAACATTTGACACTAATTCAATACCCAATTCACATTTTATCAAGTTTTATTTTTTAAACAAGTATAAGGGGAAACATATTTTGTAGTACGGTACCTATCGGGCTTACTATATTGCATCGATACACATCACGATCTAGATGGGCCTGTTTCTGCCCAAACAAATGGATCAGGTTAGTCAAATGGGCCAATGTCTTAGGGAACTTCTACAAACCCTACTAATATAATTTACTAAAATTACAAACAATTTTGCTTAATTACCTTGATTTCAAACAAGTAGCCAACAAAATCATAATTCAAAATTGACTAGAAGAACTGATCTGAAGTGAACAACATATTGTTCAAGTTTTGGTAAAATAAACTAACAAGTTTTGGTATCAAGATGAAAATGGTGGCAGAGTTACAGGTTTATGCTTAGAGAAGACAATTCTAAAAGATATGAATCAAACACTACATAATTTTATCATATATGCTACATTGAACGTGCATATTCTCTATTTAATTGTTGTATTTACAAAGCTTGTTATGTATCAACTATGTAGGCTATAATGATCAAGTTAACATATTTGTATCTTCATTCACAGAAAATGGTGCTTTTGGGAAAAAAAAAAATTATATATGATTAGCACGCTGATCCCGTCCCGAACCCGTTTGGGATGGGACGAGGTCGGGATGAAGTTTTTCCCATCCCGTCCCGTCCCAATCCCGTATGAACGGGATGAGATAGGGATGGGTATATCTCGTCCCATCCCGTCCCGTGCCCACCCCTAGAGTGAAGTGTCACACAAATCCAACAAATCCAATTTACATTTGTACATGCCGTAATTCTTTCAAGCAAAAGTTGAAAGAAAGAGAGGGAGGGAGTTTATTGCTTATTTCATGAGGGCTTAACCACATAAAGATCAAAGGAACAATTTGAAGATATTGCAATCATCAACTCAGTATGAGGAGCTTATTGAGTGACACCTCAGTTTGACTTCTCTCTACATGTTATAGCTGTATAATGGGGAACCATATGGTATTGGGTGCACTTAACCAATAATGTTTCTATGTAACCAGGGAAGTTGAAGAGTTTAGTCCCATATCAACTAAATGTGCAAGTATAGTCAGCTATGTATACGCACCAAAGCAAGTTTATGTCACGACCTTACTTGAACAGGATCTGTTCTATAGGCTCGTACCTCTGTATCCTTACCCGCTAAGGAGACAGGAACCTACGTCTGGCTGATGAATGATGGCCGTACGATCAGAGCGTGATTAACGGCTGGGGCTCACTCTGATGGAGTTGGGCCCACTAGCTGTAGAGGATCGTTCTCAGCCGCTGACTTCAGCAGCTGGGGTGGTCGCACGGTTGTCTGACAGACTCCCCCATAATTTTTTGCGTGGGCTCTATTTAATGGGCCGTAGTCCAAGTTCTTAGCAAGTGGGCTTTGAATAGAACTTGGTCTTGCATGTCACACTACAAACATTGACAAGGTTTTGCTTCTAACTTCGTAAGTTGGAGCAGAAAAATAACTTCTAGCAAATGTTGAGTTTGGTCTTTAATTGGATCTCCTGATATGTATGACAAACCATTTCATTAGGTTTTAATTTTATATTACTTCTCATAAAATTATAGAATTTAGTTTTTTCCAAGTCAAGAATTCTTGGTGCAGAGATTAGAATTAATGATCCTCGTTGCAGTCAATAAAAAAATTCTAAGCAGCTGAGTTTTGTTGAAAAGAAAAGGAGCAAAAACTCAATGTTAGATGATTTGTAAAAATACACAGGTTTCGGTGAAAGCGATTTCAATGAATTCTCGGTTCAATCTTAATTTTTTTTTTTTCTTCAGCTCCATAAAATTTCCACCCACCGTTTTGGCTCTATGGGTTATTATTGTGCAATATGAAAACAAACATATAGTCGATGATCGATCCACCGGTCCCAACAAGAAAAGTGCTATAAGAAATATTACTAACGAGTTGACCATGATCGGCAGTTGTGGTGACAACACAACCATCACCACCTTATCCGCCGGATTAAAAAAGGACCATTCTACGATTATCTGAATCTAGACCCAAAAAAAAAATGGCGATTCTATTGAAGACCACCCAAAAACACATCACCCTCGAGGAGATGTTGATTGCTAGAAGGGAGAACGAATCCGAGAAGAGACGCGACGAGCCTCGAGGGGAAAGTGGCCAATCGAAAAAACATCGAGCCAGTGGCATGCCTGAGTTCAACCAACAAATACCCGAAAAGCAGCAACCAGGAGTGCCAAACAAATCGTTCACAACTTTGAAAGCATGAGGTTCTCAAAACTATGACAAAGTGGGAGGACATTAAATGGCCACCCAAAATGAGAGGAGATCCAGACAAGCGAAGTAAAAACAGATATTGCTCTTTCCACGAGGACTCTGGGCATGACACCGAAGGCTGCTACAACTAAAAGAATAAGATCGAACGTCATATCCAAAAGGGACGACTCGAAGAGTTTGTTAGGCGGAAAAAAGGAAAGGCCAAGTCAAAAGAGTTGATATACGTTTTACATGGCATAGTCGAAGAGAAGGAGCTGTCTAATCGATCTCAGAAACGATCGATTTGGGATTTTACGAACCAAGTCAGATATCCGGAGCCTTCCGCACAACGAGCTAGAGCGATGTAGCGAACTTTGTCATTCTCCAACAAAGATGCGAAATGAGTCAATTTCCCTCGTATTGACGCCCTGGTAATTTCAGTACTGATAGCCAAGTGGAAGATTAAAAGAGTATTGGTTAACACATGCAGCTCAGCCAACCTTATGAAAGATGCATTTCACCGAAGAAATGCACTCATCCAACGAGAACCCCAATGGTAGGTTTCAATGGAGAGCAATGTCGTCCGCTCAGAATAATCCAGCTGCCTGTCAAAGCGGGAGAACCTGAAAGACAACGAATCTTGTTAACAAATATCCTTGTTGTCAACGCCCCATCCGCATACAACATGCTTCACGGAAGGCCTTGGATACACGAAATGGGCGCAGTATCCCCCACCATGCATCAGTGCTTGAAGTATCATACCGACGATGGCGTTGGAAAAATCAAATAAGATCAACAAGCTGCACATGAATGTCACTACACAGCGATGAAAGCTCCGCACATGAATGTCACTGAATGTCGTTGCACATGTATGTCACTACACACCTATCGAAAGAGTCGCTGCAACAATCTGGTCAAACAAACCTCAACCTCCCTGATGACGATACAACTCCAACTAATCCAAGAGATCGACTAAACACTGGGAAACCAAAAGAAGAGATGACAATAGTTTACCTGGTCGATGGAGGAAACAAAGCAGTTAGGATTGGTACAAAAATTCATCTGGAGTTTGCCATGAAATCGGTCTGATTGTTGAAGGACAATCATAATGTGTTTGCCTGGACGATGAAATATAAGGCCAGAATAGACCCGCCTGTCATCACTCATAAACCTCAAGTCAATCCGGACAAGAAATCAATACGATAAAAAAGAAGGTCGATTGCCTCAGAACGTAATCAAGCGATAAACGAAGAAGTGCACCGTCTAATAACTGCAAGAATGACCAGAGAGTCTCTCTATCTAAACTGGTTAGCTAATACGGTGTTGATAAAAAAGAAGAACGACAAGTGGAAAGTTTGTGTAGATTACACTGATCTGAACAAAGTCTGTCCAAAAAACAGTTTCCCACTCCCACGGATAGACCAGATAGTAGATGTCACTGCTGGACATGAACTCCTGAGCTTCATGGATACGTACTCTGGGTACAATCAGATACAGATGCACCCTCTTGACAAAGAAAATACATATTTTATTACGAAAAAAATGTATATACTGTTACCGAGTGATGCCATTCAGATTAAAAAATGCGGAAGCCACGTACCAGCGGCTGGTCAATAGAATGTTCAGAGACCAAATCGGTAAGATGATGGAGGTGTACATCAATGACATGTTGGTCAAAAGCTTACGCCGAACGGACCATATCAGAGATCTCGAACATGCCTTTTCTCAGCTCCGAAGATACAAAATGAAGCTGAACATATAGAAATGCACATTTGGAGTAGAATCAGGAAAATTCCTCGGATACAGGGTCAACCAAAGAGGAATCGAAGCTGACCTGAAACAGATAAAAACACTACTCAACATGCAGCCACCAATGAACATAAATGGTGTACAAAGTGTCAACGACATGATAGCGACTTTAAACAAATTCATTTCCAAGTCCTTGGACAAATGTCTACCTTTCTTCAAAATCTTGAAAGGGAACAAGACGTTCAAATGGAATGAAAAATGCGAGAAGACCTCCCAAAGCTTGAAGATGCACATGGAGAGTACAAAGCTGTTGTCAAAACCAAGCACCGAGGAGACGTTATATTTATACTTATCCTTATCCGACCATGCAGTAAGTTCGACATTGATACGAGAAGAAAAGGGCGTACAAAAGGCAGTATATTACATCGGCAAACACTCAAAGATGCGGAGATCAATTACCCGACTTTGGAGAAATTGGTGCTCGCCCTGATCGTATCTTCAAGAAAGCAACGACCATACTTCCAAGCTCACCCTATCATTGTTATAACCGAACAGCCACTTCGGTCAGTACTGCACAAACCAGAGGTATACGAAAGAATGATGAAATGGGCAATAGAACTCGAACAATTCGCCATCAGCTATGCCCCGAGAACCGCAATCAGAGCCCAAACATTGGTAGATTTCATTACAGAATTCCCACGCAGTAGCGATAGCCAACCAGAAAGTAGCCGTGAGGAGGAACAAACCAAACAAATCACCCATGAATGGATCCTCTGTTATGATGAACCATCCAACAAGGCGAGAAGTGGAAACGAAATTATACATTACAACTCAAAGGCGTAAAAGTTAGAAAATGTGGTAAAATTCAATTTCAAAGCCTCAAACAACGAAGCTGAGTACAAAGCAGTAATAACCGAACTACAATTAGCAAAACACTTGGGAATAAAAGAAATTTCATCTTCACCGACTCCAAACTGGTGGTCAACCAACTGAACGGAGAATTCCAAGTCAAATATGCTCGAATGAAAGCTTACCGCCAAAAGACTGCTAAAATAACAATCAACCTAATACTAAAATAATGTCTAACTATTACAAGTTGCACTCAACCATTCGAGGCTTATTAAAAAAATTATTAAAGAATAAACTCTTCCTCATTAGAAACTACAAATAAATAAAAAATTAATGAAATTCATGGGAGTGTCACGGAATTTGCTGTAAAATTTTCACGTTAAACAGACATTGTTTGAGCCGTCTGCTGCTGTGTTGTTTCCGTTATATGCTCAAAATTACCAAAAAAAAAATGCATAAAGATGAGAAAAATTAAAGAAAATGAAAAAAAATTAAAGAACTTAAAAATCTTCTCTATTGTCTCCAAAGTTTTTTTTTTTTTTGGAAGGTAAGCATGGTTTTTAAGGATCCCAGAACCTATCAACAAGGCGACCTACAGGTCAACACCCTTAAAGAAAGTAACTATTCTCTATTGTCTCCAAAGTTGTATCTTCAAAAATGTATTCCTTCACAAGTGATGTGCAACGACGCCATTTGATTAATGCCAAAAACAGACATTAATGTCATTGCATGATTTTCGACATCAATCAAAGAAATATTTATGTTTTTTTTTTTTTTTCTTCAACCTACAATACACTTCAATAATGCATAGTGGAAGTAGGGGTTATCGACTACTTCACTTGTATTAGAAGACAATATTTGAGTTTCAATTTAAAGAATAAAGAGAAAAGTAAAATAATGGACGGTGAGATGTTGAGAGATGATATGATTCCAAAACAAAATAATAACTTGTAACAAAAAAATGAATATAGAGAAATCTCAAGGGTATGAGAATCACCCCATTCCAACATAATAATTGTAGAATGTAATTTCAATTTCTCCCAAAATACTCAAATCACATGGTTTTTCAATCTACATGACTTGAGTTGCGGGATTAAAAAATAAAGGTCTTTTCATTTTCCTCAAACTTTAACCAAATCCATTGTTTTATTTCTAAAACATCATTGGATTTCGATTATGTTTTTAATCGAAAAAATCCTAAAAGACATAGAAATAACTTATTCTTTCGAATCAAAATCATTATCTATTTAACAATTGAAGCCTTCTTTCAATGTACTTCTTACAATTCATTGTTCTACTTTACTTCTTAAATGAAATACAATCTAACTATCATTATATCTACATGTGGCTCAATCTCTTCCCCTTGAGAGAGGAGATTAGCTCTTCATGATTAGTGAGAATAAACTAAAAGTTAAAGGAAAAAGAGAAAGAATTGAAAAAGAGAAACTAAGACAAAACTTACTTTTTCAATGAAAAAATTAAAATGTTGGAAAGTAGTACATGTACTTCTCTACCAAGCAAAAATCTGAAGCCAAGAACTACAACAAAAAAAACTCTCTAAGAAAAACTCCCTTATGAACTCCATGTATGAGATTTTTACAAGTAAAAAAGGTTTGAGTGAAACAAGGAAAAATGGTTGAGTGAAACAAGGAAACATGGTTAGTGAAACAAGGAAAGGTGTTGGAGTTGAATAAGGAAACATGTCATGTAGAGATTTTTTATGATAAAGTTGGTCATATGGATGTCCAATTGATTTTCTCGAGATCCATAGCTGTTGATGCTTTGTGAGCTTGACTTCATGGGTCTTGGGATTTAAATTCTTTAATCCTTATGAATGCATTTGAACTTCCATTGGGCCTTCTAGCTGTTGAATTTTAGCCTTATTGTGCCACTTTATGCATGATTTGAGATTTGTGCTTGAATTCCTACAAAATACACGTAATGAGATATTTTTATTGGATAATTGGACTTAACAATTGTATATTTATGGGTGTAAAAATCAATGTTTTGGGTGATTATCACATACAGCCAAAAGACTGCTGAGTTGATGGAAGGTTTCCAGATTGCCACCATTCGGCGATGAGCAAGGGCAGAGAACAAAAAAGCTGACGAGCTGGCAAAGGAGGCATCACGAGCTAAAGAAAATGATAACCCACTCGCCACAATGTAGGAAAGTTCCATACTAGAAAACAAGTGCAAGAACACAACCTATAATCTAAGGCCTACACTACCAGCTTCTATTTGACTAGCGCCACCTGATCGCGGGCAACCTTATAATCTAACACCATCACGGCTGCATAAGTGAGATGACTCATTCCTTCCAAGAGATACTTAAGGCCTTCATCAAGTTAGTTACGTGGTTGACGCACAGGCATAGGAGTCCTATTAGCCCATCGTCCATGACAACCAACAATGAGATTATGATCACTATTTTGCGCATCAATCTCAGAATGCTAGTTGAATTTCTCAGAAATGACCGCAACAAAACGAGAAGTAGAGCAAATATCAGGCAATCTTGAGGATCCCGAAACAGTGGAGGACCCAGAGACTTGGAGCTCTAACCCCGAGCAACAACTCGATCTTCCAAAAGAGGATCAAACTCGAAGTCATCCAAAGTCTTTGTGTTGTTCAGATACTTAGACGATTTAACACCAAGCTGAAGCATCTTGTTGTCAATGACGTATGATTCGTCTGACAGGTTGAGAAAAGCAATAAGAGAAGACAAGATTCTTCTCACGAGTGTCCAAAGGACGATAAACCTTTTCTTTGCTCTTCTCTAGAGCTTGATCTATTTCCTCAGCTTCTCGAACAGCAGGATCAGCTATATCATGACCACCCTTTCTAGAAGATATCAGAGGAGGAAAAGCCCTAGTAATACCACGAACCTAGGTAGCAAGTTTCTTCTCCTTCGGGACATGATCGGGACTAATCTCCAGCAGCTTCGACGGAGTAGGAGGCCTTGGAACTTTCTTCTTTCTAATTATTGGACTAGCATTACCAGTGTTTGCGGCAGTCACATGAGCAGTGTGGCCCATGGGCGCCTTAATAAAGCTCGCCTCTCGACCAACATCTGCATCACCAACAGAAATGTGAAGAATACGCTTTGTCCCCTCGCCGGAAACAACGAATTTATTAGCATATGCAACGGTAACTTCCGAAGCACGAGCCATTGTAAGATCTCCACGACCCGCCTCATTCAAGGTATATAAACCACTGTAAGTAATAACATCCGTAGCAAAGAAATCTTTCACAGAAACAAAGCGCAACTTATTAAATCGGTCACGAAACTCTTGCTCCTCCAAAGACATTGACAGTTTGTCCCTCTTAGGCGGACATCCATAAAATTTGGTGATTGCGCAATTAAAATAATTGAAAGCGATGGACGCATAAAACCAGGGCCTCGACCAGCCCTCATACTCATCCCGTAGACCCTTGAAGCAAGATGGAGGATGAAGATAGCAATTTTTGTTAGCATTTACCCCAAACAACACCAAGGAATGCAAAATCCCGACATTCATAGGAATCCTGGATGAAGCGGCCCTCGCCAAGGTCGCGATCAACACCTTCCAACCATTAGGGACCATCTGAGCAAGGGCAATGCCCACAAAATCTAGGTATTCCCAGATGGAGTAGGAAGCCTAAAACCAGAGTGGAACATTCTGGGATACAAAACAATATAGCAAGACCTTAGACGACAAGGATTATCGCCCTTTTTAGGAATGATGATCTCGAGATCGGCTGACAATGAATAGTCATAATGAATGCTATCCAAAGTCGCATGTGTCACCCGCTGAAGCAAGAAGTGAGTTTCGCAAGTATCAAGCACATTGTCACTCAAAACCCTGAAGCTAGATATCGTTATGAGACAAAGACGAAAGAAAGAGAAATCAACACATGGGAATGAAAAGAACGTAAAGAAAAAAATATTGTACCCAACTCCTCCTTTTATAAGATTGGACAACGAAAGAGCCGCTCATGGGAAAATGTGCAAGACACGACGACAGCACAAAATCCCAAAAATCACGCCAAAACAAACAAGCGGACGAGACATCGGAGGGACAGAAACAACAACAGCTGGTAACAACATTAAATGCACCGTGATGGTGAAATCAAAAATCCAACCATCACACAGTTAGTGGCCACACGAACATGCCTACTAACTAAGGGGGAGTAGCTGATGATACATCAAATAAGACTAATATCATAGCCATACACGCGACATGAATCATCCATCTCGATGATCAAGTATCCTGAAACCTAGCTAATTCATAAAGCCCAAAAAGGGCGGATTTGGTTATAAAAGCCCAAACAGAGGCCGTTCAAATAAACCTTGGTTAAAGGCCCAAGTATAGGCCCAATAAAGTTCTCCCTTAAAAATGAGGAACGTTACAGAAAAAAAGAGTCGCGAAGGAAGTTACGCTTCCAAAGACATATCTTCATAACGAAGGAGACTGTTACAAAGAATGTTTCTTCTCATTGCGCCTCAAATGCTTAAGTTACGCAGGGAATTAACAACAACCATTATAAAAGGTAAATGGAACATTCGGCAATGGTATGGAACTTTAATTGAGTTTAGGCCAGAATTATCTCTATCTCCAACTGAGTTACTGACTTAAGCATCAGAGTGTCTTTGGTCTTCAAAAAGGTGGTCTTTGGCAATCTAACATTTGTTTTGCAGATCAAACTTACAAGAGCACGTATTTTGGACGCATCATTCATTATAGACATAGTAAACCCAATATGTACTTCTCAAATCTAGAAAGTGGAACTGCATGACATTGCATATTGGAACTCATTAAAGCCCGATTCGCATCATTATGCTCCATAAATGGAATGAGGGAAGCTCAACGTAAAACATAAAGTGGATTCGTTAATGTATTTTGTTGAATCTTTTTCAATGCTCGATAGATAATTGAACCAGCTTCCTTGTCATAGGAATATGTTTTTTTACAAATTATCACAAACCTCAGGTTTTAACACAAATCACTTGAGATCTGTACTTCAATATCAGGGAACACTTTTTTTTCCCGGAGTAGCCGTGGTGGAGCTAGCCATGGTAGTGGGTCCAACCTGTATCGAGATAGGATTGAGAGAAGAGGTTGTTTTGGCATTAAGCAGAACCAAGTGTAAAGAAGTCATCCCCTCACTTCTGTCCCTTTTTTAATCCCTTCCCGGGACAGATGGGGGGTTCAGGGTGTTGAACTACTGACTGTGCCAGGAGGACCAAATTTGATTGAAGGTGGTTGATGCAGTCGTTTTCCGCTCCCTACTTTGACATAGTCCTGCTTACCTGCACAAGAAAAGCACATGAGCCACAGACCACCGTTGGAGTGGTTGATCACAGTCCGATGCTAAAGTCAGATAAGGATATGAGAAAGGCGTAATGTTGTAAACAGGGAATTTGTGGCGTACATCAGCTTACCAACCTCATGTCTTATTTATAGTGCAAGGAGTCCTGGTTCTACCAGGCCATCCAGGGCGTAGTTTAGGAAGGAGATCTTCGTGGAGATCATTTTCTAATAAGGAGTCGTGATGTAGGAGAGAAGTTCTCTATTAGCCTTGTGCTCCTAGATATGCGGGAGATAATTCCCAACACAAGAGTAATCCATAAAAGGAGTTTCCCTTTGTGGAATGTACTCTGGTATTTGCTACCTACTTGGAAGTAGAAAGCTATTGTAGTTGCACGTCCGAAGCTGATCTTCGAGATACTTGCCTTAGTAGGACTTATGGATCTTGAGGATAGTTGTGAGACGTGTGGGCCTAGCATGTTGTGAGAGTTCGGGTTCGTCTGGCGAACTAAATTGGGCGGGCTTAGAACCGTTTGGGTCGGATCAGTGTTGGGCTGATGCTGGGGCCCGTAGTTCCTCGAGATCATCTTGACACGTGTATGGCTCAGGGGTGTGATCGTTTTTATGTATCATCGGTTATTCCCCCCGAGCAAGTGGGTCATCACATCGGTTCGCTAAGTCATCCTTTGAAGGGATGTGTTGTTCATTATGATTGAGTCTGAATCATTACTTGAGCCGTGCGCTGCATTAATTGAACTTGCGTCAGTCCAGCGGAAAAGAGGCGGGAACCAAATCCATATTTAGGTCATCCATAGTGCAGAGTCTGACTCTTCTACTTTTCTTGCTTCTGAAGCTACTGCTTTGTTCATCCTTTGTTCATAAAGGATTATTCATCTTTTTCATGGCTCAACAAAACCTTCTTGATGACGCAACCTTAGCCAAGGGCCTCGTATTTTTCGAAGACAGGTTATTGTCCGAGACTAGCCTTGCATAAATTCGTATGAAGGTTGGGTTCGTGAGGACCTGCCGTTGTATGTTTTGACGAGTGACCAAACGCCAATGTCGCCTCCAACCGATTTCATCTGCTTGCATCATGGAATGCTTCAAACTAGAGTTCATTTTCTGGATTTGGACGTGATTTGTCTGAGGCGGTATCTGAGAGAGATAGACTCAAATAGGAGTTGGACCGGACCTGCCGAGACGTACATGTTGCGTAGGAAGTTGTGGCTAAGGCGCGTTCTGAACTGTGGTCTATTGTTGAAGAGAATGCTTCGAAGGAGGCCAGCTGGGCTGCTCATAAGCAACAATTAAAATTCGATGTGGAGTTCTATGCTCGATAGGCGAGGAAGGCCGAGGACCAACTCGAATTGAAGTGGCATGAGCTTAGTGTTGTGAAGAGCAGTCTGGCCAAAGAGCAGTCTCAGGTCGACTCGCTTGACTGGCAAGTTGGAGCTATTGAATTTTAACTTGTTGACGCAAAGGTGCGCGGGGAGGAACTTCTTTAGAAACAAGGCAAATGCGAGTTTCGCTGGGTTGTACATGGCAGATTGGAATTGCTAGCGCTGATGAAAGATAAGCATCCGGAGTGGGATCTCGGCCGTTATAAGAAGATGTCGTATGTAGACTTATCTGTTGCCTTTGCGTCGTCGAACAAGGAAGACAATTTGTACCCTGATGTCAAGGTCGTGGCGCATGTGGACGTAACTCCTGGTCCTTTTCCCACTAGGATTAGCTTTCATGTTTCTGTACCTTCTCATGATAAGGAGTAAACTTTGTGTGTTTGTACCCCTTTCCATTTTGACCATTATAGTTTTATCCGTTTCGTGCTTCTTGTCTCTATTGCATGTTTTTTGTTTCGCCTTGTCGTTTTGGTTTGGCATGGGCTGGTTGAATCTATAAGACATTGACTGGTATGTTTGTGATAGAAAGCTTGACTATGAATGACTCAGGGTCATCGTTGTGTAGTCATGTCCAATAGTGGGCATGTTGCAGACAGTTTAGCTAAGGGTTGAGTTGCCCGAGTTGTGTCTTGTCCCCAAGGACTGACTAGTCTCCCACCTTTCAAACCATTTACACCTGCCCCGCGCGGTGGGACCTACAAGTTCGAGTAAAAGGGTTTGGCGACTAGGCTGAAAAGTAGTGGTCCCGTGGCAAGCCGTCGAGATCAATTCGGGACTGACTAGGATCCCACCTTCAAAATCATCTACACCTGTGCGCATCATGCTACAAATTTGGGAGTTTTTGGCGGCCGCGTTAAAAAGCAGTGGTTTCGTGCAAGCCGTCGGAATCAGTTCGCAAATGACTAGGCTCCCAACTTCTAGACTATCTACACCCGCGCAATGGGGACTACAAGTCCAGGGTCGGTGATTTGGCGACCATGCTAAAAAGCAGTGGTCCCATGGCGAGTCGTCGAAATCAGTTCGGGACTGACTAGCTCCCATCTTCTAAACTATCTACACTCGCACAATGGGGGCTACAGATCTGGGCTTTGATCAGAAGCTTTCGTTGCTAGTCGTGACCAGATAGACTTACCTGATTGGGTTTGGCGATCATTGGCCGCGAAGGGGGGCAATGATCCATGACAAGTCGTAGTCACCAGGTGTGATATCACTGATTAGACTCCCACTTCCTAGACCATCGGGATCCCCGCTAAGCGGACTAGGTGTCGGGTGATACCAAAAGTCGTCGTCATCAGCTTAGGCTGACTAAGCTTGCTCGATTGGAGAGGGGTTCCGCCCGTTTGAGGGCGTGAGAACCCATGTCCGCTAGTGTCGCGCACTGTGAGGACAACATTGCCTTAAAACAAACAATGATTCGTAGGTACGGTCCGTGCATCAAGGCTGCTTTGGATTTGCGCTCGTGCCTGGCATGTAGCATAATATTTTTTGAATGGTGGGCCAAATGGGTCGAGCCTTTGGGCCCACAAAGGAAGAGTTAGGGTTTCTTGTACGGTTGTGCTACGTGTATGACAAAGATCGCGCAGTGACACATGTACGGTGTAGGCTGCGGAACAGTTGAGTGTCGGTTACTCCCCCTGAATTAATGAGGTTGCGTGCAACGTCATTAATTGAGCGAACGTGGTCTATGCACTTTATTTGGGAACCACCGCTTATTCATTTCCCACATGGTATTCTATGCTTAGCAGTTAATGCAGAAGGCTCGTTTGGTGAACCATTACGCCTATATAATGGTGTTCTCCAATGGTTGTAGGCACTATCTTTCGCAGAGCTCATCTCCTATAATGTTCTTGCTTGAAGAAAATGTTTTGGGTTTTCCAAATACTGAAGAAAATGTTTTAGGCTTTCCAATGGCTGAAAGGAGGTCTCCAACAATGGAGTCTCCGAATGTTTTGACATTTGCCCCGATCATGCACGATCACAATCGTTGTTATGCATGGTCACTTGTTGTGGGTGGGCACGTTGTCGATCTCCTGGGATCTCGTAATTTCTTTTCATATTGCGGAGAAGTAGTACAGGTTTCCTACCAAGGGAGATGCCTTGGTGTTACTTCGTGCCGATTGCACCCGTGTGTGCGTGGATCCCGCTGCTAACCAATGGTTGATCGAAGTGTTAGCCGATGTGTGATGCTTCCAAGTGTGGTATCTCTCAGTCACTCCTAGCGTCGTATATGGGAAAAGTGGACTCTCTTGGCAACACTAGGAGACTTTTTCGACGTGGCCGCTTGTGGCCATCCTCATCTGCTTTATTTCATCCCCCTTCTGGAGGCCGAAAACTGTTTGAGAAAGCCTGTAAGGGGGTGGAATGTCTCTTGAAAAAATTAGCAGTCAGTTGTAAGGTCTACAACACCGTTGTACATACACTTTTCTGGGGTGATTTGACGGAACCATTTGGCCGTTCAGTCCTCTCAATTGCCTATGACACTTTATTTTTATCTTGGGAAGGGGTTGAGCGAAGTCCGTTCGCGTATCTTTGTTGTCACTTGCAAATAGATTGCATGTCTTCCTTCGGACACCTTTATCTGGTCAGACTGTCTAAGCGAGTCTTTTACTTCATGTCGCACTGTACTCAGATACTTGCAGTATGTAGTCTTTTGTATCTACCTTAGGGGACTTTTTGTTATATCTTTCCAATAATCAATAGAGTTTGTTTCTGCAATTCTTCCTTTATTCTTAAATGATTGCAAATCACACAAGTCTTTAAGAACTAAAACTCTACATTAACTATGGAAATGGAAATAAACAACTGAAAGCAAACTAACTGTTGAGCGGGAAGAATTGATCCTGGCCTTGAAGTGAATTCGGATTGCCCTTGTGGATCGTTCAGCGGTCTGTCGAGGTGCTTCAGGGTTACTAAAGGGTAAACCTTATAGAGGGGTCAATATCTGTACCGACAGAACGTCGGGGGGATGTATTCTTGTTTGCCTTGGCCTCTTCGTTTCGCTGGGCATAAAAGCAGATAGCTCCCGCACTGTTTGAAAGTGATGCCCCCGCTGTTGCTTAGCCTGGCACTGGTTCAGGCTGCCCCACGGTATGTAGATGGATCTGGGAGCATTCTATTTATTTCAGTGCGGTGCAATGACAGCCTCGTGCTGTAGATTGGTCTCCGCGTATAGTCCTTTCTGAGTGGTTAGCAGTGTAATTAACACACTGGTGAAGGGTGAAGACTACCGCTTCTTTATGGGACTTGGGGCATGTTTGTACTTTGCACAATTTCTTTTTTAGCTTTATTTATAGTTAATCTCCAATTTACATTTGTACATGCCGTAATTCTTTCAAACAAAAGTTGAAAGAAAGAGAGGGAATTTATTGCTTATTTCATGAGGGCTTAACCACATAAATATCAAAGGAACAATTTGAAGCTATTGCAATCATCAACTCAGTATGAGGAGCTTATTGAGTGACACCTCAGTTTGACTTCTCTCTACATGTTATAGCTGTATAATGGGGAACCATATGGTATTGGGTGCACTTAACCAATAATGTTTCTATGTAACCAGGGAAGTTGAAGAGTTTAGTCCCATATCAACTAAATGTGCAAGTATAGTCAGCTATGTATACGCACCAAAGCAAGTTTATGTCACGACCTTACTTGAACAGGATCTGTTCTATAGGCTCGTACCTCTGTATCCTTACCCGCTAAGGAGACAGGAACCTACGTCTGGCTGATGAATGATGGCCGTACGATCAGAGCGTGATTAACGGCTGGGGCTCACTCTGATGGAGTTGGGCCCACTAGCTGTAGAGGATCGTTCTCAGCCGCTGACTTCAGCAGCTGGGGTGGTCGCACGGTTGTCTGACAGACTCCCCCATAATTTTTTGCGTGGGCTCTATTTAATGGGCCGTAGTCCAAGTTCTTAGCAAGTGGGCTTTGAATAGAACTTGGTCTTGCATGTCACACTACAAACATTGACAAGGTTTTGCTTCTAACTTCGTAAGTTGGAGCAGAAAAATAACTTCTAGCAAATGTTGAGTTTGGTCTTTAATTGGATCTCCTGATATGTATGACAAACCATTTCATTAGGTTTTAATTTTATATTACTTCTCATAAAATTATAGAATTTAGTTTTTTCCAAGTCAAGAATTCTTGGTGCAGAGATTAGAATTAATGATCCTCGTTGCAGTCAATAAAAAAATTCTAAGCAGCTGAGTTTTGTTGAAAAGAAAAGGAGCAAAAACTCAATGTAGATGATTTGTAAAAATACACGGGTTTCGGTGAAAGCGCTTTCAATGAATTCTCGGTTCAATCTTTAATTTTTTTTTTCTTCAGCTCCATAAAATTTCCACCCACCGTTTTGGCTCTATGGGTTATTATTGTGCAATACGAAAACAAACATATAGTCGATGATCGATCCACCGGTCCAAACAAGAAAAGTGCTATAAGAAATATTAGGACGCCTACAAAACCAGACTCAAAACCAAAAGCCCAATGAGATACGATGAGTTCAGAGGCCCAACCCGAAATCATGGACCCATAATCCATGACGACCTACATGATTTCATCTCAATCTCACATCATGTAAGACGGACCATTCGGCTTGGCCCCTTGGAACCGTCTGTACAAGTCATCTTGATAGGGCCATTGCTGTTAATGGGACCCCATTCCAGATAAGTCCTTTCATTCTTTACAAACTTCACTTTGATAGGCCAAATTGTGGGCCCAACTGATGTGAGTTGGTTTTTGTTAAAGAAATTGTACCATCAGTAAATCTGAGAGCATCCGCAACACCATGCAAATATGGACATCTGCGCGCCCCTTGTAAATTTTAAAAGGCCAAGTTTGAATGCTCCATAAAGGCCAAATGAATGATTTTGTCTCCCAAAGATAAGTTCTAATGTCTATGGCAGTCTTCAAAATATCTGAGCATATCCACAATGCACCATGTACACACAAATACCTCTGGATTATGTTTGCATGTATCGCAATGTACACTTTTTCTTTCGACAATGGTAAATATCCAAAATATCTAATATGTCACCAAAGCTTGCATGATTCTCTCTTGGAACGCAAGGGCTATTGGGTATCTCTATATGTTCCGGAATCTAAAGTCTATATCCCATTAGTCCAATCTCGACATCATTTTTTTTTCCGAGATCAAAGCTACCCCAACCAAAATAGATCGCATACGTTGGAGACTTGAATTCGTACACGCATGCAATCTTGTGCTACTCTGAAAATAAGGTATTCATCTTACTATCATTTCATCAAGTAAATATTATTTCAGTTAAACTATTGATAACTACTTACTTAGTCAGACATTTTTGTTACGGGGAACCAAACCCATCCCTTCAGGTCCCTTTCTGAACTTCCTTGTCCCAAATTTATGAGCTTCAAACTCTACCAGGCCTCATTATAGGAGATCTCAATTCTATTCTACTCCCCCAAGACAAACTGGGGAGAAGGAAGCTTATCTTTTCAAATCTTAGGCATTTTCAAAATTTCAATGACACCCCACCTTTTGGATTTTCACTCAATCATTCACAATTTACTTGAAATAACAAACAGAATGATAATAATGAAACTAAAGCAAAATTTTATTGCATCTTAGTCTCTACTGGTCGGCTGAATTATTTTCCCTTAGCTACTGCCCGAAATATTCACACATATACCTCTGACCATAAAGCCATCTTTCTTCAGCTTGTCTCCAATGTTAATTAGGAGCCTTAAACCTTTTATGTATTTTCACATGTGAACTATAAACCTCCGATGTCGCCAATTCGCCATGGGACACCCGTAATCATCATTTTGCTGTCCATAACTTTCACCTTAAAACTAAAAAGCTCAGTCAAAGTCTCACCCAATGGAATAAAAGGGACTTTCAGAACATCATTTAAGTGGAACCCACTAAACACCAACGACGATAGCTTGGCTACTTGGAATCGTCTATACAAGTCCTCGTGACTCAAGATTGGGCCATTGCTGTTATGGGACCCACTTCCAGATAAGTCCGTTCATTGAGTGTGAACTTAACTTTGATGGGCCAAACTGTGGGCCCTCAACTGATGTGAATTGGTTTTTGTTGATTATACCATCAGTAAATCTCAAAGCATCCACAACACCATGCACGCCCCTTGTAATTTAAAAAAAAAAAAAAAAATTGTTAAAGGTCTCTGGCCAGTAATATTAGATAATACGATTATATAATTGATGTCCAACAATAGTAGTTAAAGTGTGGGCTTCAACATTGAGCTCCTGAGAAATAACTTTACAAACCCCTCATTTGTGTTGCTCTAAAACTCATTGAATATTGAAAATAAAGAAGCATACATCAAACACATCGCCTTGGTTGTCTGGCCATGATCTTCCTGCGGAATAGTGTGAAGTATCTCGAAATCCTCCAAGAGAACACTTGTGCTCCATTGGTGAGCTAGAATCAGAAGAAGTGTTGTCTCTGCTGCCTGACACTATGTCATGGTACTGTTAAGGACCTTCCTCAAAATAAGACTCGCCACCTGAGCCAACACCTTACCATTCAAATCCACTGTATACACCCCTACTGCACCCCGTTCAGAAGATGCATAGAAACTCGCATCGTAAGTGACAACCACATAATCGAGGTCTAATTGATTAGGGAGAACTTGTATTCTAGAAGTGCTAGAATTGAGTCTATGTTTTCGGGTAGAAATGTGTTGAGCTTGTGTAATGTCCAAGCTCTACTGGTAGTACCTGTAGAGTTTGGAAATGGGAGTTTTTTTTTCCATGTCAATCCTACGAGCCGCTTATCCATTCTCATTCGATCCGTGTCACGCCCCGATTTTCAAGAAAAACAAAAATCCCAAAATCCATGTAGGATTATCCGTTTCCCCAAAACTCAGGACGTGAAATTCAATAACAATAGAAACATTTAGCAGCAACAACAACTTAAAAATGATTTAATTACTGAACAAATAAAAACTCTAACCAGGAAAGACTGTCGTTGCTAGCCCCATTAGTGAAACTCCAGTAACGCTGCTCAAAAGTCTCTAAACCTGAAAGGCTAATCGGCTACATTCCCAAAGGAATGTATCTAAGAAGAAAAAACTCACTTGGGTCAGCAATAAAGCTGGTGTGAGTAATCTTCATCCCAAAATCAATAAATTCGCATGTGATCACATCAAACTAAACCAAAAACAATAAACAACCACACCAACAAGTAGTTCTTCAATGAGACAAAGGTGTCATGCAAGAAAATCATAGTTCAAATAATTTAGTTCCTCAACGAGACAATCATGTCATCATCCCAAGTAAGTAAATATGCATTTACTTGTACTTACACTGTAGAAGTTGACTATGGCAAGTCTGACCTGCAGAAATGTTAGTGAATTTGCCATCCTGCATGAACAGGGTTTGAAACCATATAAACGTAATTTATTAATTAAACAATTGTCTTCGTACAATATTTGACTTACGCATATTATTCATTTTTAACGGATTGATCACTTAGACGATACCACATTCGCATTCACCCGATGACGCAGACTATGTTCTACAAGAAATCCACCACGGTACATATGGAAACCACCCAGGAGAAAAAAAATTAGCTCACATAGCAATGACCCTGGGATACTATTGGCCTACAATGCAAGCAGCTGCAAATAAAATCGTTCGCACTTGTGACAAATGCCAGAGATTTACCCCATACACTCACATACCGGGCCAAAATTTAATTCCGATGAGAAGCCCCTGGCCATTTGCACAATGAAAGATGGACATCGTGGGGCGACTCCATGTGTCCAACGAAAATAAATTTCTCCTCGTAGCAATAGATTACTTCACTAAGTGGGTGAAAGTAGAACCGTTAGCAAAGATAGGAGAAGCTCAAGTTGAAAAGTTCCCCTGGATATCATATGCAGATTCTGAATCCCAAAGGTAATTGTCATCGACAACGGGAAGCAGTTCGAAGGCAAGAAGGTCGAAGATTTTTGCGAAAACTTGAATATCCAACAACACTTCTCAGCACTCGCTCATCCACTAGCAAATGGGCAAACCGAGGTTACCAACAGAACGATCCTAGAATCAATAAAAAAGAAACGCGAGACATCAAAGGGATTGTGGACATTCGATTTGCCTAGCATCCTTTGAGCATACAGAACACCGAAAAGAACTCCATCAGGGGAGACTCCCTTCGCCCTATTATACGGGTATGAAGCAATGATACCCATAGAAATTGACATGCCAAGATTCAGAACCGAAGAATTTTGCACAAAGGACAACAACTACACATTAACAATCGGGTTAGACCTCCTTGAGGAAAAACGAGAAACAAGTTCTATCAAAGCGGCAGCCTACGAATAACGCATGGCCAACTACTATAACAAAAAATTAAAGCCCCGTACTTTCAATAACGACGATTGGGTACTTTGAAAATTCCAACTCAACATAAAAGAACCAGGCGCAAGCAAACTAAATCCGAACGGGAAGCTGTATAAAGTAATAAAAATCAAAAGACCATGGACATGCTGGTTGGAAAATACGTAAGGCAAACAACTGCCATGACCGTGGAATGTGGAAGATATGAAAAATACTATCAATAAAACTTATTTACACCCTCCATTTTGCATTCAAACGACAAAACTCTAGTCGGGACCAAGAAATAAGAGTTAAAAGTTTTACTAAAAAAAGAACACAGCACGACCAAAAATATCGAGCTACGAGTAAAATCTGAATACATGTATCAGGACAAACATGTCAGGCATGAATACATGTATTTGAACATGAGTCGAACTTTTTCTTGTCGACTATTACGCAAGACATCAAAATCCAGACATGAAAATACGAATTTCATAAAAAGCTTCCACATGACTAATACGTCAAACATTGAAGCACATTCATAAAAATTCGAACGAACGAGTCAGAATTACACCCGGAACTTTGAAAGCAAAAAAGCTAAGTCAAATAAATTAGACAAAAAAAAAAGTACTGTGTAAAATAAAATGAAATTCTCATTGACCTTCCAAATTCATTATGTGAAAAAGGATTACATGAAGACAAGAAGGGTCAATAAATATACTCAAGGAGACGCATTGTATCAGGTGAATGTCACTCGATTGCGCGAGCTCTAGTAGGCGATGAGGTGATTGTTCCTCAGCAGTAGGAGCACTCAGCAGATCTAGAACGGATTCTTCTTCTCACTCGAATACTTGCTCAGCGTAGCAGTGGTACTTTGTCAAATCCAAGCCTCACGACTCGATAAAATCTAAAAGGTAGTGGCGACCATCAACTACTCTTTTCCAATTTGTTGTTTCTGCAGCCTTTAATTTTTCAGTAACCGATAAAAGCTCAGCCAAGTTGACGCAAGGTCGCTCTCAATAGCAGCAAGCCTAGCAAAAGCCGCCGATTTGGCAGTAATAAACTCAACATTCAACTGAGCAACTCGCGCCACTAAAGCTTTCAGACTATCGAAAATACTCTTTGGCAGAACGTTTGGCCTCGTTGTGCTCAATCGCTTGATCGGATAACTCATTCTTAGCAGTACTCAGCTGAGAACACAACCTATCCAATTCACCTTGGAAATTTCAAGGTCGGAAGCAAACCTATTCTGAATAGCCTCAACTTCCTTTAGCAAAGTTCGTGGAGCTTCAGCAGCCTTCGCATACTCTATACATTGCGCGTTCAACGAATCAAACTTACGGAGAACATGAGAGAGAACCAAGGCAATCACTACCAGCTTCCGTTTGACTAGCGCCACCTGATCGCGGGCAACCTTATAATCTAACACCATCACGGCTGCATAAGTGAGATGACTCATTCCTTCCAAAAGATACTTAAGGCCTTCATCGAGTTAGTTATGTGGCTGACGCACAGGCATAGGAGTCCTATTAGCCAATCGTCCGTGACAACCAACAATGAGATTATGATCACTATTTTGCGCATCAATCTCAGAATGCCAGTTGAATTTCTCAGAAATGACCGCAACAGAACGGGAAGTAGAGGAAATAACAGGAAATCCTGAGGATCCCGAAACAGCGGAGGACCCAGAGACTTGGAGCTCTATCCCCGAGCAACAACTCGATCTTCCAAAAGAGGATCAAACTCGAAGTCATCCAAAGTCTTTGTGATGTTCAGATACTTAGATGATTCAACACCAAGCTGAAGCATCTTGTTGTCAATGACGCATGATTCGTCTGACATGTTGGCGAAACCAGAAAAGCAATAAGAGAAGACAAGATTCTTCTCACGAGTGTCCAAAGGACGAGAAACCTTCTCTTTGCTCTTCTCTAGAGCTTGATCTATTTATTCAGCTTCTCGAACACCTATATCATGACCACCCTTTCTAGAAGATATCAGAAGAGGAAAAGCCCTAGTAATACCACGAACCTAGGTAGCAAGTTTCTTCTCCTTCGGGACATGATCAGGACTAATCTCCAGCAGCTTAGACGGAGTAGGAGGCCTTGGAACTTTCTTCTTTCTAATTCTTGGACTAGCATTACCAGTGTTTGCGGCAGTCACATGAGCAATGTGGCCCATGGGCGCCTTAATAAAGCTCGCCTCTCGACCAACATCTGCATCACCAACAAAAATGTGAAGAATACGCTTTGTCCCCTCGCCGGAAACAACGACTTTATTAGCATATGCAACGGTAACTTCCGAAGCATGAGCCGTTCTAAGATCTCCACGACCCGCCTCACTCAAGGTATATAAACCACTGTAAGTAATAACATCCGTAGCAAAAAAATCTTTCACAGAAACAAAGCGCAACTTATTAAATCGGTCACGTAACTCTTGCTCCTCCAACGACATTGACAGTTTGTCCCTCTTAGGCGAACATCCATAAAATTTGGTGATTGCGCAATTAAAATAATTGAAAGCGATGGACGCATAAAACCAGGGCCTCGACCAGCCCCCGTACTCATCCCGTAGACCCTTGAAGCAAGATGGAGGATGAAGATAGCAATTTTTGTTAGCGTTTACCCCAAACAACACCAAGGAATGCAAAATCCCGACATTCATAGGAATCCTGGATGAAACAGCCCTCGCCAAGGTCGCGATCAACACCTTCCAACCATTAGGGACCATCTGAGCAAGGGCAATGCCCACAAAATCTAGGTATTCTCAGATGGAGTAGGAACCCTAAAACCAGGGTGGAACATTCTGGGATACAAAACAATATAGCAAGACCTTAGACGACTAGGAATGATGATCTCGAGATCTGCTGACAATGAATAGTCATTATGAACGCTATCCAAAGTCGCATGTGTCACCCGCTTAAGCAAGAAGTGAGTTTCGCAAGTATCAAGCACATTGTCACTCAAAACCCTGAAGCTAGACATCATTATGAGACAAAGACGAAAGAAAGAGAAATCCACACATGGGAATGAAAAGAACGTAAAGAAGAAAATATTGTACCCAACTCCTCCTTTTATAAGATTGGACAACGAAAGAACCGCTCATGGGAAAATGTGTAAGACACGACGACCGCACAAAATCCCAAAAATCACGCCAAAACAAACAAGCGGACGAGACATCGGAGGGACAGAAGCAGCAACAGCTGGTAACAACATTAAATGCACCGTGATGGTGAAATAAAAAATCCAACCATCACACAGTTAGTGGCCACACGAACATGCCTACTAACTAAGGGGGAGTAGCTGATGATACACAAATAAGACTGATATCATAGCCTTACACGCGACATGAATCATCCATTTCGATGATCAAGTATCCCGAAACCAAGCTAATTCATAAAGCCCAAAAAGGGCGAATTCGGTCATAAATGCCCAAACAGAGGTCGTTCAAATAGACCTTGGTTAAAGGCCTAAGTCCAGGCCCAATAAAGTTCTCCCTTAAAAATGAGGAACGTTACAGAAAAAAAGAATCGCGAAGGAAGTTACGCCTCCAAGGACATATCTTCATGATGAAGGAGACTGTTACATAGAACGTCTCTTCTCATTGCACCTCACATGCTTAAGTTACGCAGGGAATTAACAACAACCATTATAAAAGGTAAATGGAACATTCGGCAATGGTATGGAACTTTAATGGAGTTTAGGCCAGAATATCTCTATCTCCAACTGAGTTACTGACTTAAGCATCAGAGTGTCTTTAGTCTCCAAAAAGGTGGTCTTTGGCAATCTAACATTTGTTTTGCAGATCAAACTTACAAGAGCACAGATTTTGGACACATCATTCATTATAGACATAGTAAACCCAATATGTACTTCTCAAATCTAGAAAGCGAAACTGCATGACGTTGCATATTGGAACTCATTAAAGCCCGATTCGCATCATTATGCTCCATAAAAGGAATGAGGGAAGCTCAACGTAAAACATAAAGTGGATTCGTTAATGTCTTTTGTTGAATCTTTTTTAATGCTCGATAGAAATTGAACCAGCTTCCTTGTCATAGGAATATGTTTTTTTACAAATATTCACAAACCTCAGGTTTTAACATAAATCACTTGAGATCTGTACTTCAATATCAGATAACACTTTTTTTCCCCCGGAGTAGCCATGGTGGAGCTAGCCATGGTAGTGGGTCCAACCTGTATCGAGATAGGATTGAGAGAGGAGGTTGTTTTGGCATTAAGCAGAACCAAGTGTAAAGATGTCATCCCCTCACATTTGTCCCTTTTTTAATCCCTTCCCGGGACAGATGGGTGGTTCAGGGTGTTGAACTACTGATTGTGCCAGGAGGACCAAATTTGATTTAAGGTGGTTGATGCAATCGTTTTCTGCTCCCTACTTTGACATAGTCCTGCTGACCTGCACAAGAAAAGCACATGAGCCACAGACCACCGTTGGGGTGGCTGATGGCACTCCGATGCTAAAGTCAGACAAGGATATGAGAAAGGCGTAATGTTGTAAACAGGGAATTTGTGGCGTACATCAGCTTACCAACCTCATGTCTTATTTATAGTGCAAGGAGTCCTGGTTCTACCAAGCCATCCAAGGCGTAGTTTAGGAAAGAGATCTTCGTGGAGATCATTTTCTAATAAGGAGTCGTGATGTATGAGAGAAATTCCCTGTTAGCCTTGTGCTCCTAGATATGCGGGAGATAATTTCCATTACAAGAGTAATCCATAAAAGGAGTTTCCCTGTGTGGAATGTACTCTGGTATTTGCTTCCTACTTGGAAGTAAAAAGCTATTGTAGTTGCACGTCCGAAGCTGATCCTCGAGATACTTGCCTTAGTAGGACTTATGGATATTGAGGATAGTTGTGAGACGTGTGGGCTTAGCATGTTGTGAGAGTTCGGGTTCGTCTGGCGAACTAAATTGGGCAGGCTTAGAACCGTTTGGGTTGGATCAGTGTTGGGCTAATGCTGGGGTCCGTAGTTCCTCGAGATCATCTTGACACGTGTATGGCTCAAGGGTGTGACTGTTTTTATGTATCATCGGCTATTCCCCCCGAGAAAGTGGGTCATCACATCGGTTCGCTAAGTCATCCTTTGAAGGGATGTGTTGTTCATTATGATTGAGTCTGAATCATTACTTGAGTTGCGCGCTGCGTTAATTGAACTTGCGTCAGTCCAGCGGAAAAGAGGCGGGAACCAAATCCATATTTAGGTCATCTGTAGTGCAGAGTCTGACTCTTCTACTTTTCTTGCTTCTGAAGCTACTGTTTTGTTCATCTTTTGTTCAGAAGGGATTATTCATCTTTTTCATGGCTCAACAAAATCTTCTTGGTGACGCAACCTTAGCCAAGGGCCTCGTATTTTTTGAAGACAGGTTGTTGTTCGAGACTAGCCTTGCATAAATTCGTATGAAGTTTGGGTTCATGAGGATCTGCCGTTGTATGTTCTAACGAGTGACCAAACGCCAATGTCGCCTCCAGCTGATTTCATCTGCTTGCATCATGGGATGCTTCAAACTGGAGTACATTTTCTGGATTTGGACGTGATTTGTCTGAGGCGGTATCTGAGAGAGATAGACTCAAATAGGGGTTGGACCGGACCTGCCGAGACGTACAGGTTGCGTAGGAAGTTGCGGCTAAGGCGCGTTCTGAACAATGGTCTCTTGTTGAAGAGAATGCTTCGAAGGAGGCCAGCTGGGCTGCTCAGAAGCAACAATTAAAATTCGATGTGGAGTTTTATGCTCGATAGGCGAGGAAGGTCGATGACCAACTCGAATTGAAATGGCATGATCTTAGTGTTGTGAAAAGCAGTCTGGCCAAAGAGCAGTCTCAGGTCGACTCGCTTGACTGGCAAGTTGGAGCTATTGAATTTTAACTTGTTGATACGAAGGTGCGCGGGGAGGAACTTCTTTAGAAACAAGGCAAATTCGAGTTCCGCTAGGTTGTACATGGCAGGTTGGAACTGTTGGCGCTGATGAAAGATAAGCATCCGGAGTGGGATCTCGGTTGTTATAAGAAGATGTCGTACGTAGACTAATTTGTTACCTTTGCGTCATCGAACAAATAAGACAATTTGAACCCTGATGTCCAGGCCGTGGCGCATGTGGACGTAACTCCTGGTCCTTTTCCCACTAGGATTAGCTTTCTTGTTTCTGTACCTTCTCCTGATGAGTAAACTTTGTGTGTTTGTACCTCTTTCCATTTTGACCATTACAGTTTTATCCGTTTCGTGCTTCTTGTCTCTATTGCATGTTTTTTGTTTCGCCTTGTCGTTTTGGTTTGGCATGGGCTGGTTGAATCTATATGACGTTGACTATGAATGACTCAGGGTCATCGTTGTGTAGTCATGTCCAATAGTGGGCATGTTGCAGACAGTTTAGCTAAGGGTTGAGTTGCCTGAGTTGTGTCTTGTCCCCAAGGACTGACTAGTCTCCCACCTTTCAAACCATTTACACCCGCCCAGTGCGGGGGGACCTACAAGTTCGAGTAAAAGGGTTCGGCGACTAGGTTGAAAAGTAGTGGTCCCGTGGCAAGCCGTCGAGATCAATTTGGGACTGACTAGGCTGCCACCTTCAAAATCATCTACACCTGTGCACATCATGCTACAAATTTGGGAGTTTTCGGCGGCCACGCTAAAAAGCAGTGGTTCCGTGCAAGCCGTCGGAATCAGTTCAGGACTGACTAACTCCCATCTTCTAAACTATTTACACCCGCATAATGGGGCTACAGATCTGGGCTTTGATCAGAAGCTTTCGTTGCTAGTCGTCACCAGCTAGACTTACCTTATTGGGTTTGGCGGCCAAGGGGCGCAATGATCCATGACAAGTCGTAGTCACCAGGTGTGATATCACAGATTAGACTCTCACTTCCTAGACCATCGATATCCTCGCTAAGCGGACTAGGTGTCGGGTGATACCAGAAGTCGTCGTCATCAGCTTATGCTGACTAAGTTTGCTCGATTGGAGAGGGGTTCCGCTCGCATGAGGGCGTGAGAACCCATGTCCGCTAGTGTCGCGCACTGTGAGGACAACATTGCCTTAAAACAAACAATGATTCGTAGGTACGGTCTGTGCATCAAGGCTGATTTGGATTTGCGCTCGTGCCTGGCATGTAGCAGAATATTTTTTGAATGGTGGGCCAAATGGGTTGAGCCTTTGGGCCCACAAAGGAAGAGTTAGGGTTTCTTGTACAGTTGTGCTACGTGTATGACAAAGATCGCGCAGTGACACATGTACGGTGTAGGCTGCGGAACAGTTGAGTGTCGGTTACTCCCCCTGAATTAATGAGGTTGCATGCAACGCCATTAAATGAGCGAACGTGGTATATGCACTTTATTTGGGAACCACCGCTTATTCATTTCCCACATGGTATTCTATGCTTAGCAGTTAATGCAGAAGACTCGTTTGGTGAACCATTACGCCTATATAATGGTGTTCTCCAATGGTTGTAGGCACTATATTTCGCAGAGCTCATCTCCTATAATGTTCTTGCTTGTAGAAAACGTTTTGGGTTTTCCAAATACTGAAGAAAATGTTTTAGGCTTTCCAATGGCTGAAAGGAGGTCTCCAACAATGGAGTCTCTGAATGTTTTGACATTTGCCCCGATCATGCACGATCATAATCGTTGTTATGCATGGTCACTTGTTGTGGGTGGGCACATTTTCGATCTCCTGATATCTCATAATTTCTTCTCATATTGCGAAGTAGTATGGGTTTCCTACCAAGGGAGATGCCTTGGTGTTACTTCGTGCCGATTGCACCCGTGTGTGCGTGGATCCCGCTGCTAACCAATGGTTGATCGAAGTGTTAGCCAATGTGTGATGCTTCCAAGTGTGGTATCTCTCAGTCACTCCTAGCGTCGTATATGGGAAAAGTGGACTCTCTTGGCAGCACAAGGAGACCTTGTCGACGTGGCCGCTTGTGACCATCCTCATCTGCTTTATTTCATCCCCCTTCTGGAGGCTGAAAATTGTTTGAGAAAGCCTGTAAGGGGGTGGAATGTCTCTTGAAAAAATTAGCATTCAGTTGTAAGGTTTACAACACCGTTGTACATACACTTTTCGGGGGTGATTTGACGGAACCATTTGGCCGCTCAGTCCTCTCAGTTGCCTCTGACACTTTATTTTTTATCTTGGGAAGGGGTTGAGCGAAGTCCGTTCGCATATATTTGTTGTCACTTGCAAATAGATTGCATGTCTTCCTTCAGACACCTTTATGTGGTCAGGCTGTCTAAGCGAGTCTTTTACTTCCTGTCGCACTGTACTCAGATACTTGCAGTATGTAGTCTTTTGTATCTACCTTAGGGGCCTTGTTGTTACATCTTTCCAATAATCAATAGAGTTTGTTTCTGCAATTCTTCCTTTATTCTTAAATGATTGCAAATCATACAAGTCTTTAAGAACTAAAACTCTACATTGACTATGGAAAGGGAAATAAACAACTGAAAGCAGACTAACTGTTGAACGGGAAGAATTGATCCTGGCCTTGAAGTGAATTCGGATTGCCCTTGTGGATCGTTCAGCGGTTTGTTGAGGTGCTTCAGGGTTACTAAAGGGTAAACCTTATAGAGGGGTCAATATCTGTATCGACAGAACGTCGGGGGGATGTATTCTCGTTTGCCTTGGCCTCTTCGTTTCGCTAGGCAGAAAAGCAGATAGCTCCCGCACTGTTTGAAAGTGATGCCCCCGTTGTTGCTTAGCCTGGCACTAGTTCAGGCTGCCCCACGGTAAGTAGCTGGATCTGGGAGCATTCTATTTATTTCAGTGCGGTGCAATGGCAGCCTCGTGCTGTAGATTGGTCTCCGCGTATAGTCCTTTATGAGTGGTTAGCAGTGTACTTAACACACTGGTAAAGAGTGGAGACTATTGTTTCCATCTGGTGGAGCCATGGTCTTCCCAATATAAGGTTGTAGGTTGACTGTGCATCTGTCACCAGGAAGTCCAGAAACATGACATTTCTTAGCTGCGACTCTCCTGCCACTGTCGCCAACCTTATCTTCTCGATCGAGAAGCACTTCTCTCCATTGAATCTAATCAGCGGGTAGTCTGAGGACGTCAATTCCTCCTTGAGGTCCATATTGCGGAACACGTTGTAGAACAGGTTGAGCGAGCTACCTGTATCCACCAGAGCTCTCTTTACCTCCCACCTTGCTATGGAGACCGAGGTGACTATGGCGTCGTTATGTGGCGCTCAGACTCCTTCGAGGTATTTGTCCATAAAGGTCAAGGTAGGAATGGGGCTCTGAATCCTTCAGTGGCAGATGCGTCTGTCCTCATCCATGGGTTGTGTCTGCATCTCCAGTAAGGTCCGCTTGCGAGACCTGAACGACTGGTCTTCATTCAGTCCGACTCCATGAAAAACATTCGTTCTTGCCGCTTTTCAGAGTTCAAGAACTCTTTCAGTTTTCCTCTGCGGATCCAGTACTCAACTTGATACCTCAGACTCTTGCAATCGTTGGTATCGTGGCCACCTTCCTTGTGGTACGCACAGTACTTACCGTTGCCACGCTTGGCGGGGTCCCCACGCTGCTTTGGGGGCCACTTCAGATCCTCCCAGTTCTTCATGGAGTTAAGTACGTTTGATAGGCAGGCATTGAGGGGTGTCATAGTCCTGGATCCAACGTAGTTGGATTTTTCTCCGGCTTGAACCGACCAGGGTCTAGCATGTTGTCACCGCGCTTCTGTTTGCTTCGTTCCTCATCTTCGTGTCTCTTGCCCTCTTTTTTGTCCTTAATTCTCGCCTTCGATTTTCCTCTTCATTGTTCTCAGCTCCTCCAAGGTAATAACATTTTGAGTGCTCTTGAGGAGCTATGTCATGTCCAGAGGGGGCTCTAAGGTGAGGTCTTCGTAGACCTTTCCTTCCTTGAGGCCCGCGGTGAAGGTTGTTACGGCCGTGTCATCGTTGCATCCGACGATGAAAGTCAGTCCGTTGTTGAAGCGTGTGACATATTCTCTGAGAGTCTCGTGGGACCTCTACTTTAGATAGAGTATGTAGTGTGGGCCTTTTTTGAAAATGCTGGCTCCCTACAAAACGTGTCAGAAACTCCTTTGCCAGTGTCTTGAAGGAGTCGATCGACTTTGGCGGAAGGCTTTGGAACCATGCCAGTGCTGAGCTTTTCAGACTAGTGGGAAAGGTTATGCACATGACAGACTCAGATCCTTCTTTAAGGGTCATTACGTGTTGGTAATAGCATAGGTGGTCAAAAGGAGCGGTGGTTCCATCGTAGACGTCAAGCTTCGGGGGAGTGAACTTCCTCGGAAGGGCCTCATTCATCATCCAATCCACAAATGGCGGGACGGAGAGGCGGTAAAGTACGTCTGGATCGTGCGCCCCTTTTCGGAAAGGGTTCCCAGGGCCGAGTATTTTTGTCATGGCGGCGTGTTCAGCGTCAGCCACGCAGCCTCCTGTAGTCCGATGAGAACTATCGGGGGTTTGGCTTTCTTGCGCTTGCTCCCTGCCATCCTTCTAAGATGGAGGCATGTGATGCTTCTGGTCTCCATTGGCAGGGGGTGGATTTTGTCGCGTGAGAGCCTCTACCGCCTTGCCTATCTGTTGTATTTGAGATGTCAGCCTATCGATTTGGGGGTTCGTTGTTGTTGTCGTCGGCGTAGGAGCTTGAATTTGTAGCTCGTGTATACCGGAGCCGCTGAAAGCGGCGGTGATGTGCCAACTGGAGCATTTGATGTGTCCCCCTGTTCTCCATTGTTGCGTGTCCTAGTGGTCACCGTCTCTTTGGGTTTTAAAAGGAGACGTCGCTAATGAAAAGTTAAGAACTTTATCGTCCCCACGAATGACGCCAAACTGATGCAGTCATTTTTCACTCCCTTCTTTGACCCAGTCCTGATGATCTGCTCAAGTAACGCACGTAAGCCACAGACCACTGTTGTGGTGGCCGATGGCACTTCAATGCTAAAGTCAGACAATGATTTGAGGAAGGCGTAATGTTGTAAACATGGAATTTGTAGTGTACCTCAGCTTACTGACTTCATGTCTTATTTATAGTACAAGGAGTCTTGGCTCTACCAGGCCATCGAGGCGTAGTTTAGGAAGAAGATATTCATGGAGATCCTTCTCTAATAAGGAGTCGAGTTGTAGGAGGGAAGTTTCATGTTAGCCTTGTGCTCCTAGATACGCGGGAGATAATTCTCAATCCAAGAGCAATCCGTAAAAAGGAGTTTCCCTGTGTGGAATGTACTCTGATATTTGCTTCCTACTTGAAAGCAGAGAGTTGTTGTTGTTACCCATTCGAAGCTGATCCTCGAGATACTTGCCTTAATATGACTTATGGGTATTGAGGATAGCTATGAGATGTGTGGGCCTAGCATGTTGTGAGAGTTCGGGTCCGTCTGGCGGACTGAATTGGGCGGGCTTAGAACCGCTTGGGCCAGATCAGAGTTGGGCTGATGCTGGGGCGTGTAGTTCCTCAAGATCATCTTGACACGTGTATGGCTCAGGGGTGCGACCGTTTTTATGTATCATCGGTGGTGATGAATACTTGAGGAGTGAATTTAGCTTTTCGGAAAGCATAATTGTTACGAATTATCCAAATGGTTTGGAGCACTGCCGTAAATTGAGAAAACATTTCATCATTGACCTCGGATGGGCCATGGCTGTGTCCCACATGAATGTAAAGAACCTCGAAATGGAGGGTGGATTAAAATTGGCGTTGAGCCAATCAATTGGCAGAAGGAAATGTGTCAAAATTTATTAATGACAGGGCTGAAGAAGAAAATGTGAATGACACCCTCCATGTGCTCCTGGAAAAAGATGTAGCAGTCGTTGATAGAAGCATGAAGCCTGACCAGATTGGTCATGGTAGGAAGATTGTTTTGGCTAATTTTCCAGAGAAAGAAAAGAGTAGTAGTGGGGGCTTTAATTTTCCATAACTCCCTAAATTGATTAGTCCAAAAGTGAAGATTAGGTGTACTAGAATTGGAGCTTTCAAGTTGATCATTAGTAAAAGCATGAATAACACTTTTAACTGAGAAGGTGCCTTTTTTGTCAGACAACCAGGTGAGTTTGTCTTGGCTCACTGATAGATCCAGGATTTCACTAGCCACCAGGTTAGAAAAAATGGACATGATCAAGTTCGTGTTCCGCCGTGTTTCCTAGCCAGAAGACGGCAACCAGAGATTTGGGATGGAATAAGGGATAGACTGGGTTGGAGGTAAAGGTAGGCAATCTGCACAGACTGGGCCTAGCTTGACCCAACAATCTTGCC
This sequence comes from Berberis vulgaris, assembly GCA_963556465.1. Classification (NCBI taxonomy): domain Eukaryota; kingdom Viridiplantae; phylum Streptophyta; class Magnoliopsida; order Ranunculales; family Berberidaceae; genus Berberis; species Berberis vulgaris. The sequence goes on along the minus strand of OY747130.1, from coordinate 8,740,433 downwards.
AAAGGTCAATGTGTGTTGTCGAGAAAACTTGCCAGAAGAGATGACGTTTCATTTTCGAGAAAGCAAACAGATTGCCTCTCCAAGCAAAGGAAGCAATGGTTGGAGGTTTTGATAGTTGAAAAATGTTCTTTTTATTGAAGTAAAAAACTTTGAGTTGAAGAATACGAGGATTTTGGGGTGAGAAAATTGTCTGCCACAAATTTTTTGGCATTGAGGCAAAGTTTTTATTCCCTAGATGGAATATTGAGACCTCCGAGATGGCGAGTTTGAGTAATCTGATCCTAAGTACATATGTTTGTTCTTGCTATCCTTCGCTCCGTTCCACCAGAAGTTCTGGGCAAGATTGTCCAATTTGGTGCTGACAGATCAGGGAAGAAGGAAAGTTCGGATTATACAAACGGGTATTGAATTTAAGACTGCTTAAATCGTGACCATCCTCCCAGCCTGGGAAATGACTTTTGATTTCCAGCTTGAAAGTTTCGAATAGACTTTATCTATTAAGAATTAGAAATTTGAAGCTTTCTTTTTGGATAGCAGCAACAGAGAGCCCATGTATTTCTCTTTAGGGTTGTACAACTTGGATCCCAAAACCCTATTGATCATTTTGCTGTGTTTCGAGTGGACATTTGCGCCGTAGAAAACAAAAAAATTGTCGTACTTCACTGCTTGACCCGAGACCTAGCAATATTGTTGGAGAATGTCCTTAAAAAGATAAGGCTTCCACTAGAAAGGCTCGACCAAAAAACATGAGATCATCAGCGTATAATAGGTGACTGAAGGAAGGGGAGTGACACCCGATTTGGATACATATGCCCTCGTTTTCTATTCGAGCAAGAAGCTTGGATAAAGTTTTTGCTATCAAAATGAAAAGGTAAGGGGAAAGCGAGTCTCCCTATCTAATGCCCCTAGTGGATTTTATCAGAGGGAGTGGAGAGTCGCTAAGCAAGACTTGGAGAGAGGAGATGAAAATAGCTCGATCATTTGTATCCAATCTCTAGCAAATCCCAACTTTTCAAGAATTTGTAACAGAAATGACCATTTAACCCTATCATAAGCTTTGGCCTTGTCTATTTTTATAGCTATCAAACCTTGTTTCTTTTTGCGACAATGTTTCATTTGGAATAAGGGGTGGTTCAACTGGGTGTAAGATTTGGTTTGCCCCGAATAGACAAGGTTGTGGGTCATTTTTCTCCTCTAGATTGCACCTCTGAAAAGCGAGCCTTGTTGGTTGTACCACTCATTGGGCCAAAATGAACCAATTCCAACTTACGTTTTCCCAGTTGAATGCATGCCTCCCTTTTACTGATGTCTCTATTTCGGGTGATGACAACACTGCATTGTTTCGTCTTGGGAGAGAGAATTAGAGTTTGCGGATTCATATGAAATATGTCTGGTCGGGCCACCCTAGATAGCACTAAGCTCAGGTCAGGTATGCCCATGTTCGGTTGCTCGCTTTCTGAATGTTGTGGCATGGATACGGGCGGATTGACTTCATCAATGTCTGGCTGGTAGGTATTTGGATCATTGTCTGAACGGTTCTTATTATGAGCCTCTTGTGTTGTTTGATATGGTAATTGTTCTGCTGGAGAGTGTACTGAAGATTTGGCTGCTGATGTAGTGGGAAGCTGGCGATGAAGAGTTGGAAGCATGACGTTAATCAATGATCCATATTTGGAGTTATAGCTTCTAGCATTGATTAACTTCATGCATCCAACTCAATTTTGAATGCATTTTCAAATCCAACAAGGAAATCATGTAAGGGTGAGTAACAATGATAAGAGTATAGTCATTGTCAATAGACATAAAGAAATCTTACGCTTCAAGATAATTGAATTAGGTCGTTTAGTAAAGAGGATAAATTTCCAACCACTGCACTAACAGAGACACCACGTAGAATCCACTGAATGAACAATTTTCATATTGTTGTTATACATCATATATTTTATTAAATTTTGTAGTTATTATTTTATATTTAATTTAGATAAAATTTTGTCAAAAGTATTATACCACTCGTTAATTAACAATTCTTATTTTTTTTTTCTAATGTTTGCAATTGCGTATAAAATTTCAACAAAAAAAATGAAGGGTAGGACACATTGACAAAAATAGTAATTATCAATCGCCATATATAAAGATATTTCTTATTTTTAATTATAATGTTCGCAATTACTAATAAAATTGCATTAAAAAAATTATGGGCGAGTAACAATGATAGAGTATATTAATTGTCAATAGACATAAAGAAATCTTACGCTCCAAGATAATCGAATTAGGTCGTTTAGTAAAGAGGATAAATTTCCAATCACTGCACCAACAGAGACACGTAGAATCCACTGAATGAACAATTTTCACATTGTTGTTATACATTATATAATTAAAACTTTATTTTCATCTTGTTATATTAAAAAAAATATTTAAAAAGTTAAGAGGGGCAATTGCCTCGGTTGGCCAGTGGCCCCAAATGAATCGGGTGACAACTCGAATAGAGTTATTGACATTGAATATGAAATGAACACAACAAATCCAACAAGTACAGAGTGAAGTGTCACACAAGATTAGTGCACATATAAAACTCACAATTTCAGATAATGCATGTATTATGGTCACATACTCAGAATGTGCTTTAGAGACTTGGGGCATGTTTGTACTTTGCACAATCTCTTGCTTAGCTTTATTTATAGTTAATCTCCAATTTACATTTGTACATGCCGTAATTCTTTCAAGCAAAAGTTGAAAGAAAGAGAGGGAGTTTATTGCTTATTTCATGAGGGCTTAACCACATAAAGATCAAAGGAACAATTTGAAGCTATTGCAATCATCAACTCAGTATTATTGGGTGCACTTAACCAATAATGTTTGTATGTAACCAGGGAAGTTGAAGAGTTTAGTCCCATATTAACTAAATGTGCAAGTATAGTCAGCTATTTATACACACCAAAGCAAGTTTAAAGGCACGACCTTACTTGAACAGGATCTGTTCTATAGGCTCGTACCTCTGTATCCTTGCTAAGGAGACAGGAACCAACGTCTGGCTGATGAATGATGGCCGTACGATCAGAGCGTGATAAACGGCTGGGGCTCACTCTGATGGAGTTGGGCCCACTAGCTGTAGAGGATCGTTCTCAGCCGCTGACTTCAGCAGCTGGGGTGGTCGTACGGACTCCCCCCATAATTTTTTTGCGTGTGCTTCTTAGCAAGTTGGCTTTGGAAATAGAACTTGGGCTTGCATGTCACACTACAAATACTGACAAGGTTTTGCTTCTAACTTTGTAAGTTGGAGCAGAAAAATAACTTGTAGCAAATGGTGAATTTGGTCTTTAATTCGATCTCCTGATATGTTTATCCAAATGAAAGGGTCATTAACTAACAGAAGTATTAGCCTGATAAGTCCTCCTTAACAAACAGAATTTGGTTCAATTTGCTGAATTGGATAACTCAGCACTTCAATTAGAATATTAGGTAAAAATAATAAATAAAATAAAGGTCACTAACAAATAGAAATATTAGCCCTGATAAGTTGTCCCATATTATACATGGCACAAAAATTTCACCTCCTTATTAAAAGACCACCAGTTCCAGTAAGTAAAGGCTTAAATTTTCTTAAGAGTAAACAATGATTAAATTGGTTTTGGAAAACCAATTCAAAATATTCGATGCAGACCATCTCCATAATATCGTATACACTTGTCTTTTAAACCTAGAAAGAACAATCCTTTAAACTTCAGAAAAAAAATTAACAAAATGTTTAGAGAACAAATAAACCATAAAACATAAGAATACTGTGGCAACCAATGTTGATCATGGAAGATGAATCACCACCAAAAGCTCAGATTTTGTCACAAATGTACAATATGGATGTGTTCATTCAGGATTCAGGATAGAATTTACAAGAAAAAGTGATAAAACTACTAGGGGACCATGTGTTGCAATTTTAAAGTACATAATGAAAAAGTGCTATATTTTGTGTCTGGAGGGATCGACACCTTTAAACATCTTTCTCATCAAGTTTCTGGCTGCCGATCTTCTTGAACCACACTATAAGAACAATGTACACCTTGTAACAATCTAACATAATCTTACAGGATCTTAGAGACAGAGCACCTATTCGCGCATGATATGGGAAAACAAATGTTATGATTGACTGAGAAATAACCGACAGCAACATGAACTAGACTAAGAATGGTGCAAAGAATCAGCACCATTTAAGACAAATAGATACGTGAAAATACCATTTTTTTTTTCCCATAAACAATAGCCAGAAGCTTTGCCAAAAACTTGCAATCCATGAATAAATTAACCGAGAGAATTCCCATTTTTACATCCTTGCCCGTAGGCGTAGACTATTTGCAGCTGATGACAAGAGAACCCCTGGAGTATCACAACTCAAGCCCACTCCAGGTGCTCAAAACTAAAGATTATTATTTTCTAATGCGGTTTATCAACCATAGTCAGCAGCCTGTGATGCTCGCCAATTCCTGAAAAAATGTATTTGCACTGCAACATCCATTGAGGATATTGTGCTAGTTTTAAAGTTGTATGAATTTTTTTTTTTTAAAATGACATGATAATAATTTTTCCTACAATCCCGTGTCGACAAGCCCCTCTCGTAGAATTTGCTAGCTTAAAGTGCTAACACATACCCACCAGTAGATCTATGTGTTTACTTGCACAAAAATCCTGTCATGGGAGGGATGAGGAGGATGACATTGCTACGTGTGGATTTTTACTAAGACTTGGCAAACCATCGAGGCTTATGATTCCATCCCCCTGTGCATTTCCAACTTAGGTGTTGGAAATTCCCGGTCTCTTTGGATCAATTACAAACAACAATTCTTATATTGGTAACAACAATTACACAACATAAACAATTACAACTCACACACACATTACATAGCTCACCTACAACTAATTGATTTGAGCTCATCTCTAAGCTAACTTGCAACAATGCACTAGCTCCCTATTTATAATTGATCAAGAACGGTAGAGAAATAGGATCAAGAACGGTAGAGGAAGGGTCTAGATAACCACATTTCTTGACCTCCTCCATCTTCTCTAACTTTCTTCATTTTTCTTCTTCTAGAGATTTCTTCCAGTTTCTTCTCCTATTTTCCATTCTTCCAGCTTCTCTAGAAAATACTAAAAACACAAATCAAGTTGGTGTTGCTAATTTTAACATCCCCCCCTAAACATCAACTTGTTGATCTTCACATTCACACCTTGCGCTCATCCAATATCACAACCAATTGGTTCACCAACACAATCTTCATACTTAATCAATTTCATGTGCTCCCTTGGCATACACACTTACAACTTCTTCGTGCTCCTTTGACACTTTCACACACAAAATGCCCTCTAGAACAACCACACACAATGTGCCCTTTGGTACATCGCGACCGTACGATCCATTGTCGTACCAGTCCTCTCACGGAGCTCTGTTATGTCTATTACGTGCGGAAGCTTTATAAATACCAAATTGCGAAGTTACAACAAAGCAATACTAATACTAGAGACAATATATTTACGTGATGCGGCAAGTTTGCCTATGCCCAAAGAGAATAGCTTCACTAGTGAGATCGAAAAATACAAATAAAGAGGGCTACACAACGTCAATGACGTTAAATACAAACGTGTCTTCACGACACCATAGAGATACGTGGGGTGCGTATATCTCTCGCAAACAACAAACTTTCTCTCTCCTCTCACCTCCCTTTCTTTATTCTCTTTCACAAACACATACCCAAAATGGGAAACAACCCTAACAGAGAATACACACAAAGAAATCAATTTTTTTAGAAAAATAATAGGGAAGCCCATTCTTCTTTTATAGCGTGAAGAGGCGGTGGAGGAGTAGCAGTGGAAACTCTTCCACCACCTTATTCTCCCTTCACGATCCAGACCTAATCTAGCTCATACTCCCTTCTTCTTGCTTCTTGATGAAGAAGAAGCCAACTCATCAACTCGAATAATCTTCAACAATTGCAGCTTCAACGACGACTTCCATCAGGTTTTTCTTCTACAGTCAATTTTTCACATTCACGGATTGAAAAGGTGTGGAGGTTTCCGCCACGTTATCTGTTTTTCAACAACTCTCCACCTCGGTAAAGATTTCACAAATCTAAATCGACCACAACAAACGTGAACAAATATATGTCAGCTCTCCAAAACACAGATACATGCTACAACTCTTCAATCACGCTCATATGTGTCATACACCTGAAGGCGCCATCTACCAAAACATGCTCAAGCTAACACACCAACTCCATTTTGCCTAAGAAGGAGTTTCAAACCAGACTTTCCAGAAATACAGTATGCACAAACTTTCATACTGCACATCATCATATTTTTTACCAAACATTTCTTCAACAACTCGTGCAGAACTTTCTCATTTTTACTACCTGCATGCAAATGCCAAATCGTTGAGGTATCCATACAAACATCCTTGGAGTTATCAATAACTCCACTAAAAGCTACATCTACATGGCTTTCAACAATACAAGTTGCTCCATCAAATACAACTTTTCAATTACCTATAACTATACTCCTCTGCAAGAAGTACAAGTTACCATTCCGAACGACTTTCATAATTACCAATGCACCAAAAGCGACATTTAGAGCTCCACCATTTACCATAATCTTGTAACATTTGGACTCTAAAGCACTGATGGAGATGAAAAATTTTCTTCAATGTGGGTACATATCGAACATCATTCAAAACCCGAACAAGTCCATTATGCAGCTTCAACTTGATTTTATCTATCCCTGCAATTTTGCATTTGTCATTGTTACCCATATGAACAATTTCGCTTTCGACTTCTTAAAGTTAGAGAAATAACCCTTACGGGGACACATATGATAAGTAGAACCCGAATCAAGCAGTCATTCATCAGAATGACTCACCAATGTTGAAGTTGCAAACAATGAAACGCATCATCCTCGTCCTCATATTCATCCAAATTGTGCACCACATTCGCATCTGACTTTTTCTTTATCTTTTCTATTGCAACTTTCATATCCTTACACTCAATCTTCCAATGGCCATTCTTATGACAGGAAGCACATTCATCCCTCGGCAAAAACTTTTTTTGTCCACATACTTTTCTCTTAATTGCGATATTCTTCTATTACCAACATTCTTATTTTCAAATCTTCCCATCGCTACCAATACTTCAGATGTTGCATCCCTATAGACCTTGAGATCCTTCCTCCCGAACTCATAATTGAGCAACACTGTAGCTACCTCATTCTAATTCAACTCTTCTTTTTTCGTTAACAAAGTTATAACGAGATGCTTGTATTCTTCAGGAAGGGAATTCAAAATGTACAAATCATTGTAACTCTCTTAACACCTTCTTCTAAATTCAACAGGTCAATAATAAGCCTACTCAACTCATCCAAATACACAAACAACGTAATCTCGAGTCTCATATTCATCCGAAAAAGTTGCTTCGTGAGGAAGATCTTATTCTGGACGCTCTTCGTCATGTACTTGTCTTCCAACTTTTTCCATAATATTTTAGCGGAGGTTTCCTTCATAACGAAATATTTTTGCTCATTTGCGAAACACAACCTTATTGACCAGCATGCTTGCCGATTCAATTTGTTCCATTCTTCTTCCCTCATGTTCTCCAGCATATCTCCTAAAATATCCTCCAAATTCTCCTTTGCCAACACATCCAAAACATTTTTGCCATATCTCAAAGTTATTATTTCCATTGAACTTTTCGACGTCAAATTTACTGACTATAATGGTAACTTCGCAACTTCAAATAAACTCAATGAATTAACCCTCGGCTCTGATACCAATTTGTTACGCGCGAAAGCGGTATAAATATCAAATACCGAAGTTACAAGGCAAAATACTAATATTAGAGACAACAAATTTAGTTTGTTTAACAAGTTTGCCTACGTCAACGGGCAAAGATAATAGCTTCACTAGTGAGATCGAAGAATACAAATGGAGAGAGCTACACAACGTCAATGACGTTAAATAAATAAATATCTAAACGACATCACAAATATATGCGGGGTGTGTATATCTCTCATAAACACAAACTCTCTCTCTCCTTTCACTTCCCCTTTTTCATTCTCTCTCACAAACACATACCCAAAAGAGGAAACAACCTTAACAGAGAATACACACACAAAAATCGATTTTTGTGGAGGAGGAAGAAGAAGGAAACCCCTTCTTCTTTTATAGCATGAAGAGGCAGTGGAAACTCTTTCACCACATTCTTCTCTCTTCACGATCCAACACCAATCCATCTCATACTTCCTTCTTCTTGCTTCTTGCTTATTGCTTCTTGATGAAGAAAAGCCAACTCATGAACTAGAGGAATCTTCAACAATTGCGGCTTCAACGACAACTTCTATTTGGTTCTTCTTCTACTATCAATTTTTCACATTCATAGATTGTGGAGGTGGTGGAGGTTTCCACCACCTTATCTGTTTTTCAACAACGTCTACGTATATCGACACACTGTGTCGACACTTGGCATGACACCTCAAGCATGTTTAGCCTATCACCTAGATTTTTCGCCATATCTCTACGATGTGGTGACATAACCCATACTCTATTTTTTTCTTGTTAATGACCAATCGGCTTCATAGTCTCACAAACAATCTCCACAAAAAGCTCCTAAAAAACTGTTCTATGATAATATGTGATGATACATCAAAATAGATCGATCATCATGACCGTTCATGTGGCAGAGAACATCCATCACGAGGATATGACGTCCAATCTGTTGGGTTAGTTTATAAAACCCAATAAGAATAAAACCAATCATAGAGGCTCAGACAAGGCCCACTAACGAGAAGATATAAACAAAGCTTGAACCCAGGCCCGAACGAATCAAAGCCCTAATCTAGGTCTGACACGAGTTCTCTCATAAAGAAGATGAACGAACTCAAGGAAGTGACGAAATCCCAGCTGAAACCCCAACAGGGAAATTTTGAAAACAATGAGCTCCCCCAAGTCTAGTGTGACAAAACGCTTGCTGAATTCCCATTTAGAATAAGAGTCACGGATCCCAACATACTATACGAGTTAGCCAAGCCGCCATTCTCCAACGCCCTCATGAAAACGACAATGCCAAAAAAGTTCGCTCCGCCAAAGTTCGAAGTGTATGATGGTACCACCGACCCAACTGATCACCTGAGACACTTCCACCACATGATGGCCCAAAAGGAAACCACGGAGTCGATCCTATGCAGAATATTTCCGACCAACCTCACCTTCACAACCATGAATTGGTTCAACAGCCTACCACCGAGGTCGATGGACCCTTTCCAAGCGTTAGCCACCGCTTGTATCACCAGATTCATCGGGAGCCAGAGGATGAAGAGAGGACCACAATATCTCCTTAATATCAGGCAAAAGCCCGAGGAAACAATACGAGAATACGTCACTCGTTTCACCAACAGACCAACCACCGAATGCAAAACCCTCACAGTCAAAGGAATGTTGGACAGAATAGCTCTCGTGTAAGAAGAAACCATTACCTTCCAACCATTAGGACCCATTTGGGCAGGAGGAATGCTCAAGAAGTTCAGATACACCAATAACAGCTCTGAAACTGGGAACCGGAAGTCAGAAGAAAACATGCACGAATACAATGCGATGTATCCAACCTTTGGATTACAAGGACTATCATCCTGTCCAGGCAAGATAATCTCGAGGACGGACGACAAATTATAATCAGAACAAAAATTTTCCAACGCCGCCCGAGAAGCTCTATTAGGAGAAAAATGAGTCTCACTCAGAGCTAGCAACTTACCGCTTAGTTTATCACCAACGGACATCGTTAAGCAACAAATGAACAATGAAAATGAAGAAGACCAAGGAATGAGCGAACCTTAATTTCAAAGATAGCATAAAGAGGGAAAACGAATTCGTCACATCTCCTTTTATAGAGCCAGCGTGTGAGATATGATGGCTACGCAAAATCCAAAAAATGTGCGCAAAAACGAACGAGCAAGTAAAGAATCGAGACACTAACTCGTGGAAAGTTGCTGACAGCATTAAATACAAGGCAATGATGGAATTGAAAGGTAAACCGTCACGAAGTTAGTGGCCATGTCAGCATACCCACTAACTAAAGACGGAGTAGCTGACGATACATCAAAATAGACCAATCATCACGGTCGTACACGTAGCAGAGAACATCCATCACGAAGATATGATGTCCAATTTGTTGGGTCAGTTTATAAAACCCAAGAAGAATAAAGTCAATCACAGAGTCCCAGACAAAGCCCACTAATGAGAAGATATAAACAAAGCCCAAACCAGGCTCAAATGAATCAAAGCCCGAATCCAGCCCCGACACGAGTTTTCTCATAAAGAAGAGGAACGTTGCACCAAAAAAAGTCATGGAAAGAGTTACGCCTCCACGGATGCATTTCCATTAAGGAGGAGACTGTTACGAGAAACATATCCTTCCATTGCGCCTCACATGCTTAAGCTATACAGAGAATTAACCGCGACCATTATAAAAGGTAAAAGGAACATTCGACACAGGTACGCAACTTTCACTGAGTTTGGCCAGATTTACTTCATTCTTCAAACAAAATTGTTAACTTAAGCATCGTAGTGCCTTCGACCACCAAAAGGGTAAGCCTTGACATTCTAACATCTGTTTTGCAATCAAACTCACAGGCGGACGATTTTTTGCCGCATCAGTATGTATCAACAATACTATATTATGAACAGTGAATAGTAACATATATATCAATATTGAACAATGATGTCTTCCTCATGTGAACAGTACCCTCCCAATAGAACCTATTCTAATACCAGATTGTTGGTAATTTTCGATTCCTTTGGATCGATTACAAACTACAATTCTTGTATTACTAATAATAATTACACAACATAAACAATTACAACTCACAACTTAAACAAATTTCACGACACACACATTTTACAACTCACATGCACTCATTGATTTGAGCTCGTTTGTGAGCTAATTTGCAACAATACACTAGCTCCCTATTTATAATTGATCAAGGGCAGCAGAGGAATGTTCTAGATAGCCACAATTCTTGACCTCCTCCATCTTCTCCAACTTTCTTCATTATTCTATTCAAAAGATTTCTTCTAGTTTCTTTTCTTGTTCTCCATTCTTCCAACTTCTCTAGAGAATATTTGAAAACACCAGTCAAGTTGGTATTGCTAATGTTAACATCAGGATCACCTTAAAAAGGAGTATTGGTAAGGATCGCCTAAAAAAGAGAATTTCAAAGGGTACATAACCGGGACATTTGCTACCTTATACTAGAGGAGAAAAAAAGAGTAAGGTGTATTGGCTTAAGGATCAACTAAAAAAGAGAATATCGAAGGGTTCAGAACTAGGACATTTAATGCTATACGCTAAGAAAAAAATAAAATAAATAAGGAGTCTTGGCTTAAGGATCACCTAAACAAGATAATATCAAAAGGTTTAGAACCAAAAAAAAAAAAAGGAATGATAAATTTCATCATTAATCTTCTTCTAGAAATTTCTTCTAGTTTCTTCTCTTGCTTTTCATTCTTCCAGCTTTTATATAGAATACTAAAAAACACATATCAAGCTGATGTTGCTAATTTTAATATTCCCCCTCAACACTAACTTGTTGATCTTCACATTCACATTGTCTTAACATTCACACCTTGCGCTCCTCCAATATCACAGCCAATTGGTTCACTGACACAAAATTCACACTTAATCAATTTCATGTGATCCATTGACACGCACACACTCACAACTTCTTCGTGCTCCCTTGGCACTTTCACACACGTGCTCTCTGACACAATCACACACAACGTGCTCTCTGGCACAACCACACAACGTGTTCTCTGGTACAACCACACAAAAAATGGTCTTTGGCACTTCACACACAACGTGTTCTCTGACTCATCGTGACCCCACGATCCGTTGTCGTATCCTAAGTCGCCTTCATGACCCTGCCTACCAATCCTCTCACTGGGAATCTCTACGTCTACGTACACGAGCACACTGTGTCGGTGTTTAGCGTGACACTTCAAGCTTGTTTTAGATTGTCACCTAGATTTCCACTGTATCTCTACGGTGTGGTGACATAACCCAGAATGCTCCATTCTTTTCTTGTCCATGACCAATTGACTTCACAGTTTCATAAACAATCTCTACGAAAAGCTCCTCGAAAATTGTTCTATGATCGTACGTATGAACAATGTGATACTATGAATTGTGAATATCAACGTATATATCAAATAGTAACGTCTTCCTCATGTGAACAATATTGTCACGCAGTGAACAGTACCTGCCCGAAAGAACTTACTCTGATACAGATTGTTGGTAATTCTTGGCCTCTTTGGATCGATTACAAACTACAATTGTTGTATTACTAACAACAATTACAACTCACAACTTACACAAACTTCTCACACACATACATTACACAATTCACATGCACTCATTGATTTGAACTCATCTCTGAGCTAATTTGCAACAATGCATTAGCTCCCTATTTATAATTGATCAAGGGCGATGGAAGAAGGCTCTAGATAGCCACAATTCTTGACCTCGTCCATCTTCTCCAACTTTCTTCATTCTTCTTCTAGAGATTTCTTTTAGTTTCTTATCTTGTTCTCCATTCTTCCAGCTTCTCTAGAAAACACCAGTCAAGTTGGTATTGCTAATTTTAACGTTAGCAATACCAACTTGGCTTAAGGATCACCTAAAAAAGATAATACCATAAGGAGTCTTGGCTTAAGGATCACCTAAAAAAGATAATATCGAAGGATTTAGAACCGGAAAAAAGAAAAGAAATGGAAATATCCAAGTGTTCAAAATCGATAAATAAAAAGAATATAAAATAAGAAGTCTTGGCTTAAGGATCACCTAAAAAAGAAAAGAAATGGAAATATCCAAGTGTTCAAAATCGATAAATAAAAATAATAATAAAAAGAATGGGGTGAGAGAGGCTCGAACTCTCGACCTCAGGATCACTCGCTTAGCTATGAGACCTACGCGCTAGCCAACTGCGCCACCACCCCATCGGTGGCTAAGCACTAAATTTAATCAAATTCTCTTATACATAAAATCACAGGGAAACAATGAAGCATGCATGAAGATCAGAAAATGTGAAAAGGAAGTCTATTCTTAAAGCAAACAGAGTCACCTTAATTGATCTTATAGTTATAAACAAAGAAAAGGATTTGCAGGGAAAATAAATGGATCGAGCAACTTGTAAAGTTTGCATAACATGAACTGAATGTGTAACAACACAAAATATGAAGTGCAAAGTATGTGTGTAATTGCTTACATCAGAGGAAATCATAATTTTCTAAGCATACATTTTTAACAAGTCAAATCTTTTGAAACTTCAATTCTTTATCAGATAGTTTTATAGGAACACTGACTTGATCATAGGATTGGATTCAGTAAAGTCATATACTATTAAATGCAAGACTCCATCTCTAACTGCTCTTGAATCAATGGTGGTCAAAAGATTAGCATAATAAAATGTATTAAGTAGGATTCCTCTATACATCATTTGTCCGTCGATCCTATCCACTACATAGTTTTCCTGTTATTTTGATTCATGTTTATAACAGATCCCATCCACTACATAGTTTTCCTGTTATTTTAATTCATGTTTATAACTAAGTAAGTCTTCGGTATAGGTTATTACAAGGCAATTGCATTTTTTTTTCTTCTCATCCCTTTTCGATGAAACTTCTGCAAGAAGAGAAAAGTTTCAAACGAAATGTCCTAAGTACAAGTTTGGACTATAGGAAAAATTAAAGTTTATGTAACATTTTGTCGTAAAGTAGCAGCACTTCTAGCATTATAGATCCACTGCAAAATTTAAAAGCTAGTTCTGCATCTGTTTTCTAATGCAAGAACCTACTCATATGTTAGGATGACTTATTATTGCATTAAATCTCTAAAACTAACCATGTTCGTGTAATTTTAATTTACGTTAACATTCACTGTAAATCCTTCCTTCATTATTTCTTTTGTCTTCAGACCAGCAGTGGCATTTGTACTATATGACGAAGATAAGGATTTGATAATTATCAACTTTAGGTGATAATGCATGATTGGGTGCAAAAAAATAATACTTAATAAATGAGGGATGGGGCAATGGAGATAGATTACTTAGCTTGAATTTGAAGCAAAGAAAATTTTGGTGGGGGCATTGCAGATCTACTACTATAACACAAGTACTGAAACTAAGAAACCAAACTAAAGAGCTAGCCTATAAAGCCTGATCGAAGAATTCTCATTTTATCTACCAAAAAAAAGAGGGAGAGTTACAAAGACAAACCTCTCAACTCATGATGTCTCTTGAAAACAAGATACAAAAGTATCAATGAGCAAGCAAGCAAGCAAAGCAAAGCAAAAGCACACCTGAGAGCTGAGCTTTCCCTAGGCCTTCTTTACATGTTGTCTTCGCGGTGCAACTTGTTTAAAAGAGCTTGAATGAGAGCGTCCCTCTTCTCCGCTCTAGCTTCTTCGCGCATCCTTCTTTGCTCTTCTCTCTCCCTCCAACTCCTATCCATCATCAACCTTTCCTGCTCTACCGCTTCCATTCTCTGTCTCCATTCCATCTCTTTCATCCTCCGCTCCTCCTCCCGCGCCTCCATTATTTCTCTCCATTGTATCTCCAATTGCATTTGTTGCTTCATCATTTCATCCAACATCTCTTTCAACTCATGAGTATTACTACCTCCACTACCAGTACTAACGTTCTTCCCTTTCTTCCGCAACTTTTTAGTAGTACTAGTAGTCTTATCTTCTTCACTTTCTTCATTATCATCTTCATCATCCGAAGATATCCTCCCACTGCTCCTCTTCTTCAAACTACTACTCGTCCCGCCTTCCGCTTCCAACCACAACATCCTCTGCATTCGAGCTGTAAAAATCGTCTGCAGCTCAGTATAGAAAGGGAATTGCTGCCTCATAGCATCTGCTTCCATTGTCTCACTTCCCTACATAAAATTACACAAAAACTGTTTTACTTATCACCCTTTTTCACAATATCACCTTTTTCACAACTCTCTTGCAATAACAATTACGAACGAGATGATATAATGGTTTCCTAAAATTTACCTTATAACGCGTTACAAGATTCTTCCACTTGCACTTGCACTGATCCGCGCTACGATAGTAACCCCTCTCCTTCATCTTGTTTGATATAATTTCCCATAGCGACTTGTTCCGTTTAGTCTCCATGAACGTCTGATCTAACTCCGCTCTTATTGCTAGAAACTCTCGCGTTTCTTGATGACTCCATTGTGGTACTCTATCTCCTCCTCCTCCTCCGCTACCCCCACCTCCTCCAGTATCCACGTTAACAGTCATCTGCTGCTGTTGTATTTGCTGAAGTTGATGAAGATGGTGGTGGTGACTATGATGACCTTCCATGTGTCCCAAGTGTGAAAGCAGAGTAAGAACTAGGGTTGTTATTGTAGAATTGAAGAAGGAATGATGTGAAACTTGTGGTGGTGTATAAGAAGAGAAGGTCTTTCTTTTTCTTTGATGTTTAGATCTCAAATGAGAGTCGAGAGAAGTCTTGGTATATTATCTGTCAACGCGGAAACTCCTAATAAGCTTTATTTTTTCTTTTTTTCTCATTTGTTTAAGCTATTTATATGAATTTTGATTTTACATTTGTTCACATTACGATTTGCTGTCGTCATGACTACGCTTGCAATTTCTTATTGTCCAAGCGAGAGCAGAGGTTGGATTGTGTGGGAGCTGTAGTATTATAACTTGGTCAAGTTTTCTACGAGACCGTGTTGTATTATGGTTCGAGAATGTAAATCTAAGGCGGTCTGATGCAAATCTATGTGGGAGCTTACAATACTTGTGGATTGATTAAAAAAAATTTAATCGAAAGTGCCAAGAATATTAGAATTTTAAATAGATTAATTTATGCCAGTATGACCACAAAAATTAGTCCGACTCTTTTTTTCTTTTCTTTTTTTTTTACATTACCATGTGGCAATAAGGAAGATATCGTGACGTTTTATTATTGACTTTTTTTTTAAAAAGTCACATTTAACTTTTGAAAAATTATAAGCCAATATCAGCTGTCACATTAGAATGTAAAAATTAGAATAGTTAATAAAAATGTAGGACTCATAAATCCGTACATCAACTTGGAAAATAATCTATTATAAAAGTTTGCTAGAATAGAATCACTCCTAAATTCAAATTGATATTAATGACTAAAATCTTGGTGACCTAACTGTTATATCTCATGTTTGAAGATTGCTTAAACTGTCAACCATGTAGTGTAATTGCAAGAACTTTTGTGAATCACTACATTTTGTTTTTGTCAAATGTAATTATGCATCTCAAATGCATCATCACTTCGTTGAAGTCGACCTCTAACGAGGGTACCACATACTAGGGTATCGCAGCACAGTCCTACGACACAACTCAATATCTAATTATTAGCATAATAGGTTTAATCACAATAGGAATGGATTGAATCGATGACTGATATTTTACAAACTTATGGACATATTTTGGATCCAAATCCAACTAAATAAAAATTAAGGGAATTAATTGTTTAATGACCACTTACAACACATGAACATGACTTTCAGAAGAAGTTAGAAAAACAAAGATTGCACTTTTACTTGTTACGGAAATAGTCAAATCCAACATCCATTCCCTGTTGACCTCATCTAGATAAATAAATCCCTGATTCTAGTAGGCAACCACCATAACACACATGGTTAACAACAATCACTATGGGATCGGACGGCTTGAATTCGTTTGTGAACAAATGTGAAGACAAGTGTTGTGCAACAAAATGAAGAAGGGGCAATAACGCGGTTTTAATTATGTGTCATAAATTAGGGGTGGCCAGAATATTGTAGTTGTTCCCATCGATATCCACGTGGCTAGCATGCGTAGCTCAAATGGGAGACCAGGGATATGTTTTTTTAGAGTTATATGTCGAAAGAAAAAGAATGTGAGTTTTTTTTGGATTTCGGGCCCACTGAATGTGTGCATGTGTGTGCTGAATGGTGTGATTTCACACCTGAATTGAGGACCAGTGAACGAGTCTGCGAAAAAACATAACAAAATTGGCTTCCTTTGTAAGATAATGTGTCATCCAAGACTGTCCCACGGACAGATAAACAAAATTTAATACGGCTTCGTCGACACCTTGAGCCTTGAGGTGTTGTGCTGTGGTGGTGCCTCTTGGAAGCTCCGAAGCTTCGGCTGTTTGAGAGTTCAATTTTTTTTTTTTAGTGAGTCAGGCCCGCACAGCTAAGCTTGCGTCAGGTCAGCCCAATACCATCCATCATCCTAAAGATTGGGTCATTTCTAGCATCTCTAAGACGATGGATGATATTGGGCTGGTTTGACCTAGCCCGACTCTCTAGATATTTTGTTTTGTTGAGAGTTAGATCGTTTTTAATTCTCGTATTGGTGTATTTATAGAAGATGTCATAATATTGTGTTTACTTTTAATTGAAATGACCAATGTTATCGGTATTATATTTAGTTTACAATTTTTTTAGTTAAACTTTAAAATATTAATCTATCACGAATGTGATAAGTTAAGATCAAATTAAAAAAGAAAAACGATTAGATTGAACTTGAAAAGAAAGATTCGATTACAACTCTCTCAAGTTCCTATGAACCAAGCCTCTTCTGGATTGAGGGTGGCTCCTGCGCACAGTGGGCAGGAGCAGCTCCTGCGCGGACCTCCCAGCCATTGGATCAGAATCCAACGGTTCAGATAGAAGAGAGAGGTTTTTGGCGGGAAAATTTTTAAAATAAAATTTGAATTTCAAATTTAAATTCATATGATCTGAACCGTTGGATTCTGATCCAACGGCTGGGAGGCTCGCGCAGGAGCTGCTCCTGCCCACTGTGCGCAGGAGCCCCCCTCAATCCAGCCTCTTCTTCACTATTCTCCTATGTTTTCTGTTTATTCCCATTTTATACAAAAGCTCCTAACAGAATTATGAGACTGACTACTACATAGCTGACACGTGTTCTTCATTGTTGGTCCTAACTACAAAACAATAATTTCTTATATGTCCTTCCTATTTTCAAATTTAAATCTCCCGATTCTTTCCCACCAATATTTTTAAAACTCCAGAGCTAATATGTGTTCGTGACATTCCCTCCTCTTCAGTAAATCCTTGTCCTCAAGGATTGAATGCAGGACATAGAGTGAATCCAGTTGTTCCAACAGAAGCAACCAACACAATACTAACAGTTTGGTACTTCTAGAGAAAAAAAAATAGGGAATATCCTTGGATCTTTTATGGCTTAACCAAATGCAGGCTCTTGTGGCAATGGCGGCAGCATCATCATCATCATCATCTTCAGTAGATGAAATCCTTCCTTGCACTTGAGCATAGGCGGCAACATCATCATCTTCATGAGGCTTTTTAGCAACAACAATGACACTAGTTTTAGTATCTTGTTCATGATGAATTGTAGCATTTTTTTTCTTGCTTCGATTCAATTTTCCAAAGTTCAACATCAACACTTGTTGAATTCTCCACTTGTGGAGCTAAACTTGCATCCTTATTGAGACATAACGCAGTCTCGTTCCCAGATAGCTCTCCATCAATCTTGAGGTTTTCTGCGTCACCGAAATCGCACAACATCTCGAGTTGAACCGATCGACTACTCTCGATTCCTGAATCCACTAATCCATCAATTCCAATGTACTTTTGCAGTAGTTGTTCCAACTAGGGCTGGGAAGGTCCAGGTAACTGGCCAAAAAATTAAAAACAGAAAATCAGCCCGATATTTTTAAGCCGCAATTCTGAGGCCCGAGACCGGACCGAGTTGGGCCGGTTAACAAAATTTTGGATCGGTCTCGGTCCAACGCCCAAACAGTTTTTACAAAAATTGTTTTAAATTTTGATAAAGCCCAAACCGTTTAGAAATTTGATTTTCTATGAAGCCCAAACTGTTTAGAAAACATGCATAGAAAAGTGTTTAGAAATTAGATAAAGCCCAAACTGTTTAAAAATTATTTAAAGCCCAAACTATTTAAAAATTAGATAAAGCCCAAACTGTTTAGAAATTAGATAAAGCCCAAACTGTTTTGAGGGTTCTATTTAAGTATTTAATATTTATTCATACCCGGGCCGGGCCGGTTACCCGACGGGTTTCAGAAAGGGTAACCGAGGCCCGGACCAGAAACATCGGGCCGGGTCGGGCTTTAAAACAAAAATTTAATAATAAATAAAAAACTGATCCGAACCGACCCGATCCAACTAGTTCCAACTGATCAAATCGTGCATCTATTCTTTCCTCCCATGTGGTCTCAATGGATGCACGGATTTGTGGATCTAAACGTGGCTTTGATACTAATTGTCACGAACGTGACAAGTTGAGGTCAAATTAAAGAAGAAAAATGATTAGATTGAACTTGAAAAGAAGGATTCAATTATAACTCTCTCAAGTTCCTATGAATTGACCCTATTCTTCACTATTCTACTATGTTTATTCTCTTTTGTCTGATCCCATTTTATACAAGAGCTCCTAACGGGATTATGAGACTGACCACTACATAGCTGACACGTGTTCTTCATAGTTGGTCCTAACTAACAAAATAGTAATTACTTTTGTGTCCTTCCGAATTTCAAATTTAAATCTCTCGTTTCATTCCTGCCAATATTTCTGAAACTCCAAAGCTAATCGGTGATCGTGACATAATCTTAAACTAAGTTTGATTTGTTAAAACTAAGCAAAGTGGAGTTTTATTAATTTTCAAATTATGTTTGTCGCTCATTGTCTTCTATTACATTGTGAATGTGGTTCTCTTTCCAATTGAGATTGTTAAATATGAGTAACAAAATATTAACAAGACTAGATATGACTGTTTTTTCTTTTCAATGAAGTATACTTTATATTGAGTTATTGTAAAATTGAACCTATCTCAACTGATAGGCTTATAGTGGATAGTATCACAAGTCAGGGTTCGTGTTCGAACCCTGTCTGCAACATTTGAAGTGGAAGTGGTTAAGGGATCAAAGGAAAAAAAAAAACTCAAAATTCAAGCCAAGCCAATAGAAGGTAAAATGGCAAATTCGAAAAGGTTGTTGCTAACACCACCATTTCTGCTGAAAAACATTATTAATGTCCTGCTTTTTAAAGGACATCACCACATTTTTTAAGGACACTACCAATATAAACAAAAACCTACATCTTTTCTCCTATATCATTTTCTTCTTCCATCTCCCTTTTTTCTCCACCAATCACCACCACCCCGAAACCTCTCATCCTCTCCTTCACCACCACTACCTTGCCACCACCACCTCTCCTCTTCCTCTTTCCCTCTTCTTATTCTTCTTCTTTATTTCTCTTCTCCCAAGCACTACCACCACCACTATCGCCAGTGGCGGGGCGAGGTGGTGGTGGGGCTGCCGGGTGGTTTGCTCCGGTGAAGAGATAAGAGATAGTGAGGGTGGTTGGTGGCATCCTTCAATAAATCCAAAAAAGTGGAGTAATGGTGTTCTTCAATGAAAATGATGGTGTTATTTAGCAACAACCATCTGAAAATCCAAACACCCCATTGGGGGCAGCCTGGCATTACCCTTTCAGAGTGGCTATGCCGAATCCCACAGTTTTGTTCATTTTCACTGACAACAGCAACTTGGAACGACCGCTGGATTCCATTCCACCTCTCACAGCAGCCGCGCTTCTTTCTGTCAACCACCTCTCAATCGATCAATTCGTGGGAGCTCGTATCGACAAATAATAGGTGCGATCTTATTACGCGTGGTTGTTATGGTGTTCAATTCTTTCACTCTCTTCACTTTCCACTGTTATATCCACTTATATCTGAGTTGCAATTACATCTGTTTATATTCAGATTTAGGATTCCAATCATTGTTACTATCAACCCTAATATTCTCCGCATAGAAATATTCTTTCACTCTCTCTTGTCCATTTTCTTTCATATGTATGATGAAATGTCTCACAGAAAACATAATCAGTGATTTGCTCAACTAATGGTACATAGGCAGTTGTTAGATTATTTTTTTTGGGTTACATCCCGTTAGAGTTGCTACTGATAGACAGCAAGCAGTTATCATGGTAGATTTGAAGCTGGTTATGGTAATTGTTTCAGAGATATGTTTCATTTGAAACATAAGCATATTGGAAGAGTATGGAAAGTATTAGACTTATTACTGGAACTCATACCATCATAGATCACATGAAGAAGCCTCACTTTAATCATATATTTCGCATACATGTAGGATAGTTGATAACTGGATACAATTTGGGCACAGGGTAGAGACTGTCGACGAGGCATTTTAATATCTAATTCCCTGATACAAATGATGTATATCACTTGGACCATTGGGGTCTATGTAAGTAAAGGTGTAGCTTAAAGAAAGGACCTCATTTCTCTGATCTTATGGTTGAGCCGCCAATACATTCAATATGAGATGTATTGCTTGATGAAAAATAAATGCTTAGTGATGGAGTCAGGATTTTTTTTTGAAAGGGGGCGGAGTGATGAATCATAGTTAATTAATGATAATATAATAATTAATTAGTTTAATATAATTTTTTAAAATTTGAACAATACATATGTAACTATACAAAACACCAATTGCTAAACAAAACTCCATCTAATCTATAGGGGAAGAAAATGGATCCAATAAGCTACTTTGTAGTAGCACAAAAGATAAATATATGAGGGACAAATCAAATTGGTATATAAAATTAAGGGGCAAAAAATAATTTCAAACGTAAAATTATATGTTTACAAAAAATATTGGGTTATTTGCGATTTGTCCCCTATAAAAAATAGCTAATTAGAGGCATCCCCAACATTAATCACTATTACAGTCTCGCTCAGGACTAGCAGTCAACATGCGTTGACTGTGAAAAGGCTCGCGTTGATTATCAAAATGCCCTTCCAACAATAACCCACAAATGAAACTCGAGATACAAACATGTATCTTGAAGAAAAATTAATGGGTCGAATATTTCATGTATCTCCAGAAAATCCTTTGAATAAAATACAAAATTAGACCTCGAAATACGAATTCATCTCAAGAAAATACTTAAAAAGACCTTTTTCCTTAAAGCAGACAAGAGAGGTTTGGGTTGCTGGTGGCGATGGGGAAAGGGAAATAAATCAATAAGAGAGAGGGAGAGGAAGAGGCCGGGTGATTGGCTGTTTCGCAGTAAACAAAGAGAGGGAGCAGAAAAGAAGAAAGAGGCATTGCGGGGTCATCAACGTCGCAGAGTTTCCACCTTCCAAATCACTCACTTAAAGGAAGACCCACCACTTAATTTAGTTACTTATAGCTAATCTAAGATCACAGTTTTCAGTTAATTAATTTTTCAAAGCAGGACCTGTGGAACCGAACCATTCTAAATGGTTCGAGTTAGGTTCGGTTCCAGCGATCAAAATGATGAAACCGATCCGGATCGGAACCGTTAAAATTTAAACGGTTCGAGTTAGGTTTCTCAAAATTTAGAACCGATTCGGACTGTGCCGACCCCTAATAATTGGTACTTCTTTTACCAAAAGTTTGAACTCAGTGATTTCATTAAATGTTTGGGATTGATTTTATCCTTTCATCTTCACCTTGAAGGTGGTTTACTCAAGAATCTACTTATGAATCCATGCGTTTTAAGAAATAGCATTCATTTGTTTTGAATAACCAGTAGATATTGTGAAATCTTAATTCTATTAGTTGATCTTGCACATCTCTGTAGAAAGTTAGTCGAATTTAGTACCTCATCCCATTCTTCATATCTCTAGCCACAAGTTTACATCTTTACTCCTGTCTCACTCGTACAATCCCTATCTTAGGTTTCCAACCCAAGTTGTAACGGAGTTGAGGCACAATGACCTTGGCGAGGAGGTATGTACTACGCTTATTTATATCCTTGAAGTACATAACAGCCAATGTGGTGGATAGGAACAATGGCCGGATAGTAGTCTTGGCATCATCAGTGGAACATGCCCTCAAGGATGCTCTCGAGTGTGGTCGCTCTTGTAATGCAAAAGCAGCGGCCGCTGTGGGTGAGGTGTTAGCTATGAGGCTCAAGGTTGAAGGTCTCGATCAAGGACAAGGAGATTCACAAGAAAGGCTTCAAGAACCGGACCAAGGTGTGGTCCATTGTCAATGCGCTTAAGAATCATGGTGTTAAACTCATTCTCAATGATGACGATAATTCTGCCCACTAGTTTTGACTTGTAAGTTCCTCCCACAACGACAATTTTTCCTTCTTATATCTTAGTGTTGTGTTTTTCTTGATGAAATTCCCTAATTCTAAATTTAGGTTAAGTCGTAAATAAAATAGAAATTAAAATTAGAAGTTCCCCATGAGTTCCCCTGATTTGCTTTCACTCAAATAAATTTTGTTGTAACTTGTAAGGTTGGTAGTTCAAGTCCAAGATCTCCAAGAACATAGACTTAAAGTTTATGTGCACCATGTATCTCAATAGACTACAAATAAGAAGTTTGCTATTAACAAATGAGCCTTCACCATATTTCTCGATTCAGTTGGCATCATAGATGGTTCTTCATATTGCACCAAATATTGTTGAATTCAGTGTCGTGCCTTCCAATCACGTTGAGAGAAATTATTATAGATCTTCATAATCTAACAACCAATCCCATTCAGACACCTTCGTATCTAACCCACAGGTGGCTGAACTATATAGGCAGGTGAGGCTGTTAGGTCCCACACCCGACACATGCAACAAAAATAGTTAACAGCTTGCTTATACTTATCGTATTTCATGATATAATTTTATTCACTGACCCCCTTGTGCATAAAAGAAAGCACATTTTTATATGTGTTTGCTTCTCTAGTTTCACTGAAAGAGTTACATATATCAAACATTCGGCTGTTTGGCCTCTCTTCATCTTGTATACCAGTTCTTATCGACGTGTCTTTAAAATAAAATAAAAATCATATATCTTAATGGAACATTGCAACTAATGAAACAAAAGATTACTAGGCAAGGTGAAGGCTCAATTGATGCTTTAAAAGGTCCATACTGGTGAGTCAATGGTGCCTATATGAATAGCAGTTTTCCTTTATCAAAAGCTTTTGGGGATTTCGTGAACCTCGATTTCAAATAATGGGAAGAATCCCTATGCAACATCTAACTATCTAACCTATATGACCAATGCCTTTGCTTTATGACTGGTTGGTTATCTTAATCTCTCACCAATGTATTGATGCGTAACTTGTTATCTCTCACCAATGTATTGATGTGTGACTTGTTTTTGGTCTAAGTCAGATACTGCTATAGATTTTAAGATGGAATTAGCAGATAGAGCAGTTGGGTTTTTGTTATCTGTGCGATCAGCTTGTCAATATTCTCTTACTACACATTTTGGGTCATCATCCTGGTTTGTTTCTCAAACGTTGTTTTCTTTTTCGTTCCCTTTGATTATTGTTTCAGTTTTTTTATTTTTTCTAATTAAGATAATGTTTTTCCACAGCCTTTTGTGGACTGTGATCACTTCATCCATAAATATTTCTTCTCTCAATAGTATGCTATTTGATACCTGTTTTTGCTGGTGTGGCCCTTTTCTGCTTCTTATGTATCTTTATTGGGTTTGTAATGCTGAAATAAAAAAAGAAGAAGGCGTGAAAGAAGAAGAATTTCATCCTTTTGAGTCATTGAAAAGTCTGTTTTGGTAGCTGAATGACCACACTTTTTTTGTTCTTCTTATTGAAGTCAAATTGGATGTTTGTTTCCCCAAATATGTCAGTGATTAGTTTCAGACTAGTTTAATGGATAATGTTAACTTGTCAATGATTAGTTTCGGTCAAGGTTAATGGGCACTGGCAGTATTACTTATTTTGTCTTTATAAGCATTTTTCTTCACAAATGTTAAGTGGCTGAGCCACGAAGGCAACTTTGAGTTCTCGAGTAAATATTATATATTTCATTGTAGTTTTTTCTTGCCTGAATCAATCTCTAGTCAAACAAAATCTTCCGGGGGTTCAGCATGCAGGTTGTATGTACTTGTTTTCCCTTCAAATTTAGTTAGAGATATGGGTATGTTTTGGCACCAAAGGAGGTGCAAATTGAGAGACATTGGATGCTGAACCACTACCTTTCGGTGCATCTTTTAGGAACATATACTTTTTTTTTTTTTGCAACGTTCCTTCTTTTGTCAAATGATCATTGTAGCTTATGATCTTTGTGTTTTTGGCCAGTACATCAGAGAGTGAAGTGTTCTAAACCCTGAAGACATTTGAAGAATACTATTAGAGAGGTCTTTATTCTGTTCCCGGTGGATGGGGATGATTTCAATACTAATTGATGACCAATTCCTAGGGAACATTCCATCCTATTTGTTATGGCAATTAGTCAAAGGGGCCATTGCATTCAATTCAAGGTGTTTTTGTTGAAAATCTGCTGCAGATCGTGGAAAGGGTAGGGGGCACAAAGTCACAAACCTGGGAAATTCTAAATGGCGAGGGAAACAGCGAGGAAACCAGCTAGGGAGGGGGGTGAAGCCGCTCATCCCCCTCGAGATGCGTGAAAGCGTGTATCTCGAGGCGCTTTCAGGTGAACGGCTTCACCCCCCTCCCTCGCTGTTTCCCTCAACATTTAGACAAACCCCACAAACCTTTTAGTATGGTATGCATCCAAGTCTGAGCAATGAATTCTGTCAAGAGTCATCCCTCGGAATGGAATATTTTCTTTGATATCAGAGGATTCTCTGAAGGTTGATTTTTTGGGGATCAATTTAATATCAAGAAGAATCCTCTACATACTGCCATTTACAATAATGCTGTTCTGAAAGTGTCTGATAAGGGACTAATAATACCAGCAAGGGTCCTGTCGTTGCAGAAAACACATTTTCACCAGAAGCAGAAGTCCAACTTAGCATTGAACAATGCATCTCAATTAACAAGGTGTTAGAATCCCTTAAATGATATGTGCTATGGGAATAGCATATAGTCACTCCAACGATGAACCTTTTTCAAAAAGGCCTAAAGGATAGGCTCAATGTGGTAGCATCGTCATTTGTAACGATCAAGACTGGTCACACAGTTGTCCATGTACCTGTAGAACTTTCGGTAGAACTTCGGGTTGAGGAGTTACTCGGAATGCTGTGTAAAATACCACTTACCAAACTCTTTCTGTTCACATAAACAATATAATCTGCTGCTATATGACTAGTTCCTTGGTTTTTTGAGGGTGGGTGGCGGTTCACAGTGCAAAGAGGCTTGGTCGAGACTTTTCTTACAGCTGTTGTGCGAGTATGCAATTCTCCCCCCTAGAGTCTCATTCATGTATGCTAAGAATTTTTAGATTTTCTGTGTGATCACGAATAAATTTTTTTCCCTTATTTCAGCTAGAATTCAGGTTCATCTGATTCATATTTCCTTTGGAAACTCGTCATGCTCGGATGTCAAGATTGTGCATTCCACCGTTCACCTGTTCTAGACCAACCCTGCTAGATCAGGGTTCACGGCTTAGGGTGGTCAAGCTTCAACCACAAAGCAATGGGGCCTTCAAAACAACATTAACCAAGAAACATAACACTTCAGACCCAGATTAATCAGCAGGTAGTTATACAATGTTCAGTTTCATGTACATAAGAGGTACTTTGCCATTTTCATTCACATTATTGTGAATCGGGGGTTCAAAGGAGCTTAGAGTTTGTTCTTGTATTCTGCACTAATAATTCAAGATGCATCCATATGAAGTTCCAAAAAACTCAAATGTTGCCATTTTCATTCTCATTATTGTGAATCGGGGGTTCAAAGGAGCCTAGAGTTTGTTCTTGTATTCTGCACTAATAATTCAAGATGCAACCATATGAAGTTCCAAAAAACTTAAATGTGCAAGTAAGCAAAATTATTTTTTTCGTCGCTTGTTTGAATATGTTAAAAAAGTTCATTCAGGGTTTGGCTTCAGACAGAGAGAGTTCAGACCCCAACACCAACCTTCTACAAACATATATACACAAAAAGCACAAACACCCATCACTCCATTAGCCTTGCTTTGTCCCATCCCACCATTTGTTCCTCTCTCAAATTCACAAAGTAACCACAACAAAGATTGCATTCTAAGAACAAAAAAGAACAAACAAAAACTGAACCACAAAACAAACAGATGATAAAATCAAAGAACAAGAAGAAAGAGGCGCCAGTCTTCTAATTCCATGAATTATCAAACGCGGCTGAAGTGATTGCCTGTGCGAACTCCTGAAAGCTAATGCGACCATCTCCATCCGTATCAGCCTCTTTGATCATACCTGTTAGTTCTTTTGCTGTAAGCGCATGGCCTAGTCTGGCCATGGAATGCGCCAATTCTGCGGCTGTAATGTACCCATTCCCGTCCCGATCAAACACCTTGAAAAGCTGCTGAAGCTGCTCTTCTGTGTAGGGAGATCTCTCTGGGAGAAGATCTGGTGCTACCAATGCTACAAATTCCGAAAACTCAACAAGACCATTGCTGTTGATGTCTGCCTTTTGAATTAGCGCCTCTAATTGCTCTGGGCTTGGCTTTAGCCCTAGGGATCGTAACAATGATCCGAGTTCTAGCTGTGTTAGACTTCCATCATTGTTTCGATCAAATGATCGGAAGATCTCCCTTAGCTCCGCCAATTGCTCATCATCTAACTGTACGGATTCTTTGTTGTTCATCTCCTCCCGCAATCGATTCATTTTTCTTTCCAGTCTTCTCTCTTTCTCTTCCTCTTCCTCTTCAATCACCTCAAACAAAAACAAAACCCCAATCGCTTCTGTTCAATTGCCTACGCTCCCTATAGATCCATTTGATCTAATTCTCAACAAACAAACAAAAATTGCCTTATCTGAAAAGTTCTCCCAAAATTGAGGAATTTATAGTTTTGGGTTCTGAATGGGATCAAGAAACAAGTCAAGAGATTCATGCACTGGGGATCTTTGAAAATCGATTCGAGGGGTTGTTCCTGGTGGGGTTGGTTGAAGTTTTTCTTGTCTGGGTGGATTCAAACCTATGAGCTTAGATTAAGGATCTAATAAAGGTCTTGACCTTCACAAGTTTTCAGGATAAGAAGAAGAAGAGAATGTCTCGTTGGTCGTCGTTTTTGGAGATGGGAAATAAGAGAGAACACGAAGAATGTGAAAGGAGGAATTGCTGTGGCTGTTGATATGTACGTAAACAAAAAATAATAATATTGGTCGACATCAGCTATAATCCTCTATCGGTCTCGTGACAAACAAAGAAGACAGTTGATGGATTCATTGAAAAAAGAAAGATGTAATTCTTTTTTTCGCAAAAGAAACGGCGAGATAAGCGGGAAGATCCGTGAATATGGCACGTATTTCTTGCTGGAAGAAGAAGAAGAAGACTAAGTAGCAGAGATTGGAGAAAGAAAAGATCAAACGTTACACCAGAGAATTTAGTTCTGTGCCTAGCGTACCTAGTAGTTGTTTTGGCGCTAACTAACTGTCAATATGACTAAGTGAAACGATACAATTATAGTGTTTTTTTTTTTTCCATCATCAACTACACCTGTTCCAACTCATTTGTATTTATTTAGTCTAATGCTGAAGCAGGTGTTACATAATGTAGTCAGCGTCATGGCAACAAGTTTAGCATCTGGTGTGGGGTTATCCAAAGTCATTTGCCAAAAATGATGCGTCCAAATCCTATTTCCTAGAGATCTGTTAAATAAAATAAGGGTTAGATTTTCAAAGACCACCTTTTTTTTTTTATGGCCCTCAATGCTTAAGTCAATAATTCTAGGAGAGAGAGCTTAATCTGGACAGAGTTTAGTTAAAATTGCATAGTGTGTTTGATGTGTTAGAATGTCCTCATATCTTATACAATGCGTGCATTCAATTATGTGCATGACTTAAGCTCGAATAGCACAATGAAGAGTGACGTTTACTATAATGTTCTCCTCCTTCATTGAGTTGTGTCATTGGGGGAGTGATTCTCATTATAACTTATCTCCTTTGTAACGATATTTTCTTATTTGAGGTGCATTCTTGGGAAAGTAATTTTAGTCACGACTTATTTTATTCGTAATGACCATCTCTAGTTATGATGGTTTGCGCCACATGTATGATTACGATTGGTTGACAATTTGACGTATCGGTATGTTGACTAAATTAGCGTAAGGCTCTTGTTTTAATCATGGGTCAACAATTTGTGTCCTCGGATTAAGATCCGAGTCAATCTGTCCTACTAAGCTTGAGCCAAATGAAGAAAAAACAAAACTTTTCTAGAGAACCGGTTCTGATTCTGTATATCATCTTCGAGATGTGCATCGCTAAGATGATGGACGGTCCAATTTCTGACATGGCAATACGCGCTCTCTAAAGTTTCTGAAAAAAAAAAATGCTTTGGACGGTCCAATTTCTGACATGGCAATACGCGTTGTTCGAGTCACAACTAAAATTCCATTTTATCAAATCAATTTATGTGTTATAATAGGCATTGAAAACAATGGTGCAAGTGATAATTGTGGTACTTCCGTTAATTATAGCGACGCTGCGTGGTAAGGGGAAGTTCAAGTAATCAAGCACTAGAAAATTTCCATGAGGCCTTTTAGAAAAAAAAATTTTGCAGGCCATCCGCAACATTTGACATAGATCTTATGCATGCGAAAGATCATGGACCCATAGAGCAACCCCTACCGAAAATACCCGTTGGATAATACGAGCATCGTCTCCTTTTTTCAACCATGGGCCTTGCCGGCTGCACAAGGGCCCATAGACAAACTCTGACATTCTGCTCCAAATTAACGTTGGCTAGATTTCGCCCTTTTTTTAATCTGTTCTCTACCATTGACATACATTGTGCTTAGTTTTTAGTTTTCCTAAACTTAAATTTTTTTTAAACACCTACTTGTGTATATGTTTAATGGAATCTTATTCAAATCGACAAATTCTTGTATGTGGATTAGATCTAACTATTGAGGCAGTAACATGTTTATTGCAATTATTCGTGATAATTGAACAAGTAGAGCTTGTTGGTTTCCAATCATTTACCAAAACACATTCATTTTAGTTGTTATAAAAATAATATATTGACAGGTTTCTAGCTATTTTGATATTCTCTGACCAATCCTTTCTAATTGAGATGACTAACAAAATCAACCGATATATATGAGGGTGCGTAAAATCAATTGAATTTATTTAATCATAACAAAATTAGGTAATACATATTGATGATACACCAAAACGGTCTCAATTCTACGTCGTATACATGTCATGATAACATCGAGGAAAGATATGCCCTAGCGTCAATCCAACATTGATTCGGCCCATGCAGTTCTAACCCCTTCCAATGCAATTTGTCAAGCGAACCCGAATTCTTACAGCCTGCTAGACTCACGTGTCTCACAACTATCTTCAATGCCCATAAGTCTTGTTAAGGCAAGTATCTCGATAATCATCTTTGGACCGGCAAGTACAAAGACTCATTGCTTCCAACTAGGAAGTAAATTCCAAAGTACGTATCATATATGGAGACTTCTACCTATAGAATACTCTTGAAACGAGAACTATCCCCTGCATATCTAAGAGCACAAGGCTAACAGGGAAACCTTTCTCTACAATACGACTCCTAATTAGATAAAGATCTTTACGAAGATCTTCTTCCCTAAACTACGTCATCGATGACGTGGTCGAACCAGAACTCATGCACTATAAATAAGACATGAGGTTGGTAAGCTAAGGTACGCTACAAATTTCATGTTTACAACATTACACATTCCTCAGATCCCTGTCTGACTTTAGCATCGGAGTGTCATCGGCCACCACAACGGTGGTCCGTGGTTCACGTGCGTTCAGGTTTGCAAGTCAAGGTCAAAGCAGGGAGTGAAAAATGACTGCATCAGTTTTGTGTCGTCCGTGGGAAAGACAAAGTTCCTAACCTTTCACTAGCATAATCTTTCTTCATAATATTAAGAGATGGTGACCACTCGATTACGCAACAATAAAGAACAAGGGGACACGTCAAGCGTCCAGACTGGCACTATACCACCGCCCTTAGTGATGTCGGTGGCACACGGGCAATAGACTCACGCCCCCCGCGCCAGCCATGACAATGACAGACCCCAAGATGGATTTTCTGTCGTCTTCGATACAACAAATCGCCAAAAGCAGTGGAGGCATTCATACAACATAACCTTTCACCCGTTAATGGAGATCGGGAGCAACACGAGCCTCCATGTCTGAAAGACAACATAGAGCAAACACAGATAGTCAACCCCCTGCTAGTTCCCATTGGACCAGAGGAGGCGGCAGAGCTAACGCAAAACTGGCTCTCTGGGCAAGGAGGCTCGACCCTCAAAACCCCATCCGCAGAGGGGCGCACAACCCAGACGTGTTGTACCATCTCTCTGTTCCACCATTCGTGGACCATATCATGGACGAGCCCATTCCGAAAATGTTCATGGATCCAAAGCTCGACTTTTATGATGGAACCACCAACCCATTCGACCACCTACGCCATTACCAACATTTAATGACACTTAAAGAAATATCTGAGTCGGTGATGTGCAGAATTTTCCCCACCAGTCTGAAAAAGTCAGCACTAACATGATTCCATAGCCTCCCTCCGAAGTCGATCGACGCATTCAAAACGTTGGCGAATGAGTTCCTGATGCATTTTGTAGGAAGTCGACGCCTCCGGAAAGGCCCACACTACATACTCTCTCTCAAGCAGAGATCCAATGAGACACCTAGAGAGTATGTCATGCGCTTCAACAACGAGCTGACACTCATCGATGGCTACAACGATGACACAACAGTGACGGTTTTTACCGCGGGTTTGAAGGAGGGAAAACTCTATGAGTGCCTCACCTTGGAAACCCCGTTGGATATGGTGGAACTCCTCAAGAGCGCCCAAAGGTACATCACCTTGGAAGAGTTGAGAATTGAAAATAGGGAAATAGAAGGTGATAAGAAACCATCCGCTCCTAAAGACAAGGAGGACGGAAGGAAGCGTGAGGACGAATAAAGAAGTAAGGGAAAGCGCAATGACAACATGTCAGACCCTGGCCGAGCCAGGTCAGAGAAAACATCCAACTACATTGGATCCAAAGTCGGACGTCCTGAATTCCATGAAAAGTTGGGAAGATCTGAAGTGGCCCCCAAAGCAGCACGGAGACCCCTCCAAACATGGAACAACAAGTATTGCTCATACCACAAGGAGGGTGATCATGACACCAACGACTGCAAGAGTTTAAGGTACGAGATCGAATATTAGATCCACAAGGGCAAGCTAAAGGAATTTCTGAACTCTGAAAAATGATAGGAAAAACCCAGGGACCGGGGGAGTCGGTCAAGGAAATAGAGAAGGAGACTCTAGGCGTAATCTATGTCCTTCATGGAGTCAAACCAGACGAAGATCAGTCTAACAGATCCCGCAAGCGGACTCTACTGGAGATGCGGACTCAACCCGCAAATGAGGATAGACGCGTTTATTGCTCAAGGGTGCAAAGCCCCATTTCCACTTAACCTTTACAGACAAGGACCTCGAAGGAGTCCGAGCGCCGCACAATGATGTTCTTGTCATATCGGTTTCCATTGCGAGGTGGGATGTAAAGAGAGCTTTGGCAGACACGGGAAGCTCGCTCAACTTCTTGTTCTACAACGTGTTCTGCGTTATGGATCTCAATGAGGAGAACTTGTCGTCCTCAGACTACCTACTAATCGAATTCAACAGAGAAAAATGTTTTCCGATCGGGAAGATAAGGTTAGCAGTAGTGGCATGAGAGCTACAACTCAAAAAGGTCCTACTTCTAGACTTCTAGACGTGCCATCTACCTACAGCCTTATCTTGGGAAGACCATGGCTCCATCAGATGGAGGCAATAGTCTTCACTCTTCACCAGTGCGTTAAGTACATTGCTAACCACTCTGAATGAATGATACGTGGAGACCAGCCTATGGCACGAGGCTGCCATTATGCTGCGTTAAAACATATAGAATGTTCCTAGATCCAATTGAATCCTATAGTGCAACCTGAAATGGAGTCAGATCCTGCGACTGTGGATGCACAACTCCACTGGCATAAGATCTCAACAACGGTGGCTAACTTCAGAAACGGGGAACAATCGAGCGGAACAAAAGCAATATACTCTTCAACCAAGCAGAACGGAGAGGTTAATGTAGATGGAAGTACAAACCTCTGACATTTCTTCGTCGTGAAGATTCTCCCACACAAGGTTTACTCTTCAGTAATCTCGGTGACATCAGCGAAGTTCAACAGTCCGCTGAAAGTATCAACGATCCAACAAGGGTCGTGCGAATTCACTTCAGCAACATCCGACTATGTAAGAAGATCCAAAGAGAGCAAAGGAACCCCAAGTAAACTTTTCTCGACTACTTCCCAAGATCAAAGACAAAGGTGCGAGAAGGGGCTGAGAGTACAGAGCAATCGTCCGCTCTTCCAAATCACCTCTAGAAAGTGACCCGACAACAACAGTACAAACCTTGCAATGAGTTGCAGACTTCCTCAAACAGCTTCTGGTCTGCCGAAGGAGGTAGAAGAGGGAAGATGAAGATGACCACAAGCAACAGAGTGGTCAAGGTTTCACAGTGCTGCCATGCAAAAACACTTTTCCCCTGCGCGATTCTCGGGGTGACTGAGAGATACCACCCCCGGAAGCATCGACGCATCTGCCAACACTTCGATCAACCATAAGCTAGTAGCGAGAACCGCATACATGCTGGCATAGCGGCACAAGGTAACACCGAAGCGCGAGCGAATAAACGACAGACTTACCCTTTGGGAGGGAGTGCATACTTCTTCTTCGCAAAATGAGAAGAAATTACGAAATCTTAACGAAACAACTAAATGCTCACCCAAAGCGGGTGATCACACATAACAACGATTCTCATCGTGACTCATTAGCGCAAATGTCAGAACATTCGAAGACTCCAATGATGGAGCTCTCTCTTTAGCCTTTGGAAAACCCAAAATATTATCTTCAAGTAAGAACATTACAGGAGATACGCTATGCAGAAGATAGTGCCTACAACGATGGAGAAACACCATTATATAGACATAATGGTTCACCAAACAGATGCTTCAACATTATCTATCAGTATTGAATATCGTATGGAAAACGATGAGACGACGGTTCCCAAGGATACTGCAGGTTCACATTCATCCAATCAACGAGGTTGCATCCAACCCCATTAATTGAGGGGGGTAACTGATACTCAACCGTTTTGCAATCCACGCTATGCCGTACATGTAGCATATTATGTACAGAGAACCCTAGCTCTCACTCTACGGGTCCATGGGTGCAGCCCACTAAACAAACAATATTATACCACTAGTCATTCCTGACACACAGATCACACCTGCATACTGCCAGGCGATCTGAGGTACTTTTGTCTCTTCATAACTCATCCCCACAATGCATTCCGCCCGCGGACACAGGTTCGCACGCTCGTAGTTGGCAAAGCCTCTACCTGGTCAGGCAAGCTTCGTCAGCTTTGGCTGACGACGACGACTTCTAGTTCACCCCGACACCTAATCTGCCGAATGCAGATGTCGATGGTTTAGGAAGTGGGAGTCCAATCAGCGATATCACGCTTGATGAAAATGACTCGCCAGGGACTGTTGCCCCCTTCGCGGACAACGGTCATCGAACTTGATCAGGTAAACCTAGTTGGTGACAACTGGCAACGACAACTTCTGATCAAAGCCCCGACTTGTAGCCCCTACTGCATGGGTGTAGATGGTCTAGAAGGTAAAAGCCTAGTCAGTCTCGAACCTATTTCGACGGCTCACCACAGGACCACTGCTCTTTTACATACTATGATCGCCAAATTACCAACCTGAACTTGTAGCCCCGGCTGCGCGGGTATAGATGGTCTAGAAGGTGGGAGCCTAGTCAGTCCCAAACTGATTTCGAGCTCACCACATGACCATTGCTCTTCTACAGACCATGGTCGTTGAATATTCCCAAATTTGTAGCTCGATGCACACGGGTGTAGATGATTTGGAAGGTGGGAGTCTAGTCAGTCCCGAACTGATTCTGACGGCTTGCCACGAGATCACTGCTTTTCAGCCTGATTGTCAAACCCCCTCGTCTCAAACTTGTAGCCTGCCATGTGCGAGTGTAGACGGTTTGAAAGGTGGGTGACTAGTCAGCCCCGAACTGATGTCGACGCCTCGCCACAGGATCATCGCTCTTCAATAGACCATGATTGCCGAATCCTCACTCCTCGAACCTGTAGTCCACCATGCTCGAACGTAGATGGTTTGGAAGGTGGGAGCCCTAGAAGGCTCATCACGCGACCACCGCTCCCTTTTGAAACAACGACCCAAAAATAAATCACAGCTCAAGCAGCGTTTTCACGCTCACACGGGTTGACATTCTATTACCAGCAAAGGACACTCATGCCGACCCATAAATCATCCCGCCAATGTGCGAACAAGTGCTACATGGAATGTCATCCCGAACTTATGAAACCTGACTTGGAACAAACACTCTAATTACAACGCATGTGCTCGACTATCACAATTCACTCATGTCAATAACCACGATCGACAGTCAGATAGACAAAAAAAGCCCCAAGCGGGTTACCTTGAGAATGGGCCACAACTGGGCAGCATAGCCCGCTCCTCAACCATCAGCGGAACACCCATGACTAAGCAACAACGACTCCGAGTAACTTGCAACATAGTCAAACTCTCAACAGCAAATAGACCACTCAACTTTCTACTGACCCAACCAGCCAATGCCAAAGTAAAACGATAAGGCAAAATAGGAAGCATGCAGTAGGGAAAACAAACATAAAATGAATACAAAACATATTCAAGAAAAATCTGTTTTCATTAACAGTTAAAGTAAAAGAGGTACAACTGTATAAAGTATATTCCTTATCAGGATGGGGTATAGAAACAAAAAAGTTAAGCTTGACAGAGGAGGAAGTAGGAGTTGCGTCTGTATGCGCTGCAATCTGAGCATCATGGTGCAGATCACCCTCTTCGTCTGACGACGCAAAAGCCACTGATAAGTCTACATACGACATCTTCTTATAGCGATCAAGGTCTCATTTCGGATGCTCCTCCTTCATTAGCGCCAGCAACTTCAATCTACCATGTACGACCCGGCAAAATTCACACTTGTCTTGCTCCTGGAGAAACTCTTCCTTGCGAGCTTTCGCTTCAGCAAACTCACAACCAAATAGTTCCAGTTTGTCGGTTAGCACATCGACACTAGAATGCTCCGCAGTCAGACTGCTCTTTACAACACTAAGCTCATGTTGCTCCAGTTTGAGCTAGTCCTCGGCCTTCCTCGCCACTGGAGTGTTAAATTCCACATCGGACTCCAACTGTTGTTTTTTTAACAACTCAATCAGCCTCCTTCAAGGCATTCTCCTCAGCAAGGGACCGCAGTTCAGAACGCGCTTCAGCCGCAGCTCCTGCTGGAATTTGTCTCTTGCGGCCCTCGCTTCTGCTAAATCAGACTCAAGGGCATTCAGACGAACCCTCTGAGCCTCAGCATCCATTACCGACCATTTCAGCCTCATCTCCTCAACCTGCTTCCTCAACAACTCAATATCATAAAACACGTCAGAATACATCATCTGCATGTGCGAGAAGACACGATCCATGGTGTACACGCTCTCACAGGCCGCCTCAACTTCCGTCCCAGCAATGACCACCTGGCTCAAGTGAGACATTCCCAGCATAAGGTACTTTAAACCCTTATCCATAAGTCCTTCTAGCATATCCTTTTCGGGCTTTGGAGCCCAATCCATCAGCTAGCTATGACGCTTGCTTGTATGCTTCTTCAAAGCATAGTCCACATCAACTTCCTGGTGTTAGACCTGAGTACTCATCTTTACTAGGTCCAGGGCAAACAGAATTATCCAGGCATCCGGATGAAGCTCTCTCGAATGAGAAATTATGCCAACACCACCTTGCATAGTCACCACTGCTCCCAAGCCCTCCTCTGCAGTTTTTCCTTTGCCGCCAGCAACTGACCCTTTAGTGTGAAACGACTTAGCGGGATCTAGTAGAAGAGAAGGGAGCGAGTTGTCCAATGGACCCTCCAACACCTTGAGACACAACCTGGAGCGAGACGGGGAACAATGCGGATCATGAAAAGCTTGGCCTGTGTCACCATGGCCACTATCGGACAACCCACTAGTGGGATGATCAAATTCCAGAATCTCGGGGGGATTCTCAAAGGAACCTTATATTGGAACAATCCCTGGCGGATCGGCACCAGTAGAAGCCGCCATTGCAGCAAGCATCAACTGCTCGCTCAGAGCTTTCGCCCACACGACACTAAGATGCGATACATCTTCAACCCCTGCTAATCGCAGGTGGTCCCTCTCCTAGCCAGATACATCAGCCTCTGCCCTGATGGGTAGATCAGGCTCACGCTCTTTACTTACTAGAGCTGATCATTTTGAAGACGACCCAGTTCTAATGCACGACTTCTTCGAACTCACAAAGGATGCAAGCGTCTTAGACGACTCCTCCGTGTCAGACAAGACATGAGCCTTGAATCTAACAACTTTCCTTTTCCTAGAAGGGGTTCCGCCTTCAGATTTAACTTGTGACAATCCGTAAATAGTGGGGGCCTCATGACAGTTGTCCCACAACCCACCGCGAATAAAGTTGGGAACACATATGACCTCCACCACATTCTTCGTTGGCAAGTCGCGAAATGTCTCCATAGTGTTTTACTCCTCTGAGGTAAGAGGAGTAGTGAAAAACCGTCCCACGAGGAAACACGAGCAACAATTAGCATACAATCAAGCGCAACGGAATCAGAAGATAAAACTACACTTACGAAGTGGCCTGAACTCTCGTTCGAGTGGACGACCATTGAATTGGAAGTACTTTGAATCCACTGGAGCCAAGAAGCAATACTTCTGCCAGGACTGTGTCATCATCAAGCAAATTCTCAAAGCAAATTGGCGACGTCATCTTACAGACAACGTTATTTTTCAATCGATGAGAAGTCAGCAACTGGATCACCCCCTGGAATCATGCAGACGCCAACTTCTTTCGCCCTAATCAAAATGAAAAAAACAATCGTATACCCATTAGGCACCAACTGAGCTGGAGGAATTCCAAGGAAGTACAAGAAGTTTCAAATCACATCCAGAACAGGAAAACAAACTCCAGTTTGGAGCATCCCACGGTGCAAGCAGACGAACCTCGCCGGCGCCGACATCGGTGTCTGATCATCCTTCCGAGCATATAATAACAGGTCTTCAGGGACCCCGAACTTCGTACGAATTTCAGCAAGGCTCGATTCAGAAAGCAACATGTCTTCGAAAAATTCAAGGCCCTTGCCCAAAGTTGCATCATCAAAAAGATTTTGTTGATCCATAAAGAAGATGAACAATCATTTCAATCAGAAGATGAACATAGCAAAATCTCTAAAAACAGGAAAATAAAAGAGTTAGTTTTTCTCACAAAGAATGACCTAATTAGGGATTGGGTTCCCGCTTCTTCTCTACTGAACCGACGCATATTCAATTAATGAAGCGCGTGGCTCAAGCGACGATTCAGACTCAATCATCATGAGTGACATATCTTTTCAAGAAATGACTTAGCGAACCGATGTGGCCCACTAACTCGGGGGGAGTAGCTGATGATACACCAAAACGATTCCAACTTTGCGCCTTACACATGTCATGATGATCTCGAGAAAATATAGGCCCAGCGTTAGCCCAATACTGATATGGCCCATGCGGTTCTAAGCTCGCCCAATGCAGTCCGCCAAGTGATCTCGAATTCTTACAACCTGCTAGGCCCACATGTCTCACAACTATCTTCAATATCCGTAAGCCATGTTAAGGCAAATATCTCAAAGATCAGCTTCGGACGGGCAAGTACAACGACTCATTGCTCCCAACTAGGAAGTAAATTTTAGAGTACTTACACATAGGAGAACTTCTACCTATAGAATATTCTTGGAACAAGAACTATCTCTCGCGTATTTAGGAACATAAGGCTAACATGGAAACCTCCCTCTACAGCACGATCCTTAATTAGAGAAGGTTCTCTATGAAGATCTTCTTCCCTAAACTACGCCATCGATGACCTGGTCGAACCAGGACTCCTACACTATAAATAAGACATTGGGTTCCCGCCTCTTTTCTACTGAATTGACGCATATTCAATTAATGAAGCGCGTGGCTCAAGCGACGATTCAGACTCAATTATCATGAGCGACATATCTTTTCAAGAAATGACTTAGCGAATCGATGTGGCCCACTAACTCGGGGGGAGTAGCTGATAATACACCAAAACGGTTCCAAATCTACGCCTTACATGTGTCATGATGATCTCGAGGAAAGATAGGCCCTAGCGTCAGCCCAATACTTATCCGGCCCATGCGGTTCTAAGCTCGCCCAATGCAGTCTGCCAAGCGAACTCGAATTCTTACAACCTGCTAGGCTCACGTGTCTCACAACTATCTTCAATATCCGTAAGCCCTGTTAAGGCAAGTATCTCAAGAATCAGCTTCGAACGGGCAAGTACAACGACTCATTGTTTCCAACTAGAAAGTAAATTTCAGAGTATGTACACATAGGAGACTTCTACCTATAAACTAATCTCGGAATGGGAACTGTCTCTCGTGTATTTAGGAGCACAAGGCTAACATGAAAACCTCATTCTACAACACGATCTTTAATTATAGAAGGATCTCCGTGAAGATCTTCTTTCCTAAACTATGTCATCGATGATCTGATCGAATCATGACTCCTGTACTATAAATAAGACATGAGGTTGGTAAGCTAAGCTACACTACAAATTTCATGTTTACAACATTACACATTCTTCAGATCCCTGTCTGACTTTAACATTGGAGTGTCATCGGCCACCACAACTGTGGTCTTTGGCTCACGTGTATTCCTTATGCAGGTCAGCAGGTTTGCAAATCAAAGTCAAAGCAGAAAGCAAAAAACGACTGCATCACATATTAGATTTAGCATTGACATTATCATTTGACATGGATTGATCAACATGCTTCTGTGATGCCTCACTTGAGTTTCAGTATTATTACAAACACTAATACAAACTAATTAATAGTCTCAAAAAACAAGCAACATGAAGCAATGAGGTTTGGTAGTGGAATCATATTTTGAGACCCACCATACCAAACAAAAAACATCACAAAACAGTAAACAATATCATGTAGACAAAGCTTGTTTCCTTGACTCGAAATCATGAATTCAAATCAAACAGACAACTCAGAGCATCTTTCCCTTCTCTCATCAAGGAGATCTTTAGTTTTGCACAACTTGACTTCTTCCTCAAGATTCAGCTAACACGATAATAAAAAACAATACAAGAGAAAGAAACAATAATAATTGCAATAGCCCTTTTATATTCTCTAATTCTCTTCGCCATGACTTGCATGTGTCACAGTTTTCATACTTGGGACATGATAAACAGGCGATAGAACTTAGCTTGTACTAAGGAAATCTTCTCCTCAAATGTTGTCGGCAGATTTTGAATCTTGAACTTGTGATTTCATCTTATACATTTGGAGTACTATATACGGGACAAAATCTCTATAATGTTATACAGACTATTGGAGATAGCTGATGGGGAGTGACCACACTGCTATCAATTATCCAAAGGGATAGACTACTCCAAATCACCAAATGCGCTTTATCACATCACTCTATATTTTTTTTCTACTAACCCACACTACTCAAAAAACTGTTTTTGAGAAAATAGTAACATAAAAACATGGTAACTTTGGACCAATTTAAATTCTCAATTGAGACCGATTCTCAAGCTAATTAAAACACGACAATTGTAGTACTCTGAGTTATCTATTAAACACAATTTGAATCACTTGAAAAATGTTTTGAAATGAGCAAGTTATGATCACTTTACTAAAGCCGCGCAAATCTGTCTTACAATGAAAATGGGGTAGTGTCCTTGACTTTCGACCAATTTATGTGCTCAATTGAGACCGATTCTCAAGCTTATCAAAACATGACAATTGTAGTACTATGATTTATCTAATAAATACAATTTGAATCACTTGAAAATGTTTTGAAATAATCAAGTTATGGTCATTTTACTAAAGTCGCGCAAATCTATTTGAAAAACTGAAAACGGGGTAGTGTTCCTGACTTTCGGCCAACCTATGTGCTCGATCGAGACCGATTATCAAGCTCGTCAAAACATAAAAAATTGTAGTACCATGAGTTATCTAACAAACATAATTTGAATCACTTGAAAATGTTTTGAAATGAGAAAGTTATAGCCATTTTATTAAAATCGTTCAAATTTGTTCGAAAAAAAAGTCTGTTCGCCCCAACCAATGCGAGATTAATCTCGCAGTGTCCTTTTGCAAAAGCTCGCATAGCACGTTGCGAGGTTTTGCAAAAATCTAGCACTGGTTGGAGCGAATTGATTTTTTTTTTTTTTTTTTTTTACAGATTTGTGCGACTTTAGTAAAATGGCCATAACTTTCTTATTTCAAGTGATTCAAATTGTCTTTGTTAGATAACTCATAGTGCTACAATTTTCATGTTTTGATGATCTTGAGAATCCATCTCGATCGAGCATATAATTTGGCCGAAAGTCAGGGACATTACCCCATTTTCATTGCAAGACAGATTTGCACGACTTTAGTAAAATGACTATAACTTGTTCATTTTAAAATATTTGCAATTGATTTAAATTATGTTTATTAGATCACTCATAGTACTACAATTTTTGTGTTTGATGAGCTTGAAAACGGTTTCGATCTAGCATATAAGTTGGCCGAAAGTCAGTGACACTACCATGTTTTCATTGCGAGACAGATTTGTGCGATTTTAATAAAATGACCATAACTTGCTTATTTTAAAACATTTTCAATTGATTCAAATTGTGTTTATTAGATAACTTAGAGTACTACAATTTTAATGTTTGATGAGCTTGAGAATTGGTCTCAATCGAGCATATATGTTGAACCAAAGTAAGAGATAGTACCCTATTTTTAGAGATAAAGAGAGTGAGAGGGGTGACAGGGTGGTAGTGGTGCTTGATGGAGAAAAGATGGAGAAAAGTGGCAGTGGTGGGAGGGAGAGAAATGGCAGTGGTGAGGTGGTGGTGATGATGATGGTGTTTGATGGAAAAGAGAGGGAGGGGGGAGAAGAAGGGAAAAGAAGAAGACAGGAAGAAAAAAATATGAAGAGAGGGGAGGAGAGAAAAAATTTTAGAGTTTGAGTTTTTATTGGTTGTGTGAGGGAAAAATAGTGGCATGATAAATAAAGCAATTGATATAGGAGAGAAAAAGTTACCTTAATGATAGGAGATACCATTTTTGGTGATTTGGAGTAGGGGTGGGCACGGGACGGGATGGGACGAGATATACCCATCCCTATCCCATCCTGACCTCGTCCCATCCCAAATGGGTTCGGGACGGGACGGGATCAGCATGTTAATCTTCTTCACTTGCAGTCCGAGTCTGAGTCTGAGCAGTCTGCTGATCTGGAACTGCTGCCCTCTTTAACTAACAAGCGAATTTCACAAGCAAAACCAATAGCTTGTTGGACAAGCAAAACCAATGCATCAAGAAGGTCCTGGAGAGGTTGCGTTTGCCCATGCATAACCATAGTTTCCTCATTGAATGACTTGTCATTAAAAGACAACGTGTTTTCCATAGTTGACAAACTTGCAGATTTTGCTCCTTTAGGACCTCCAACAGAGCGCCAAACACCAATAGGAGCATTCATGGTTCCATCAAGCATTCCTTTGTCAAAATCAACTGCTATTCTGACTGGAATGCAGTATGTTTTCTTTGTCTCATACCTGTTAGATATCCTGTCTCCCATGGTAATTGGGTCATCTGGAGTCTGATCCAAAACAGTATTTCCCTTTCCAGTTGACAGCCCAGTTGGTCCTAAATTAGAGTAGGATAAGAGCGTATGTCTTATCCTGCACATAGTGGCTTGGAACATGATACATTCAGCTTCAGCAGCAAGCACGCTCTTTAGAGGAAGCAGAAGATGGCCAACTTCGGTGGCATTTTCAGTTTCCTTCCCCTTAGAAGATCTGAGAGCATTTACTGAACTAAAATCAGACAAAGAAGATTGTGTAACATGGACCTTCACAACCAGAGGTTCATTCCAGTCAACCTTCATATCCTATATTTTGGTGTTCATCTTGGGATCTAAAATAAATAATTAAATAAAAATATTAATAAATTAGTTCGAGACGGGACGGGATTGGTGGGATTGAAAATCTTCATCCCATCCCATCCCATTCTAGATCGGGACAGGATCGGGATGAAATTATTCAATCCCATTAAAATCCGAAAAAATCGGGACGGAATTGGAACGAAAACGGGATCACGGGATGGAATGCCCACCCCTAATTTGGAGTGTTCGTTGCCTTATCCAAATAGAATAAACATGCTGAAAATAAACTAGAGATTAGATAAAGTTGATAAATTTTCCACCAATTAGTAACACTAGGTGAACAAAATAGTGTTAATCAAAACAACCGAGTCCGAGAACACTAGCCACATGATCCAAATTTTTTTTTTTTTTACAGAAATTCTAAATGTCGAGGAAGTGGGCGAGGAAACCAGCGAGGGAAGGGAGGTGGCGGGGTGGGAACCGTTCACCTCCCTCGGGATGCGTGCCGTCGATTTTTGCGCACGCATCTCGAGGGAGGTGAATGGTTCTCACCCCGCCACCTCCCTCCCCTCGCTCGTTTCCTCGCCCGTTTCCTCGCCATGTAGAACTGCTCTTTTTTTTTATGTTTTGGCAGCTAAAAGTTCATGCAAGAGTTGGGTCAAAATATATCCAAATCGTCCAAGAGCACACATCTACGGTGTCTGGTGCCTGACATGCAAATCTTCTATTTTACAGGTTCAAATCATATCCTTTATTTATTATTTATTATTTTTTTATTTTTTATTTTTCAAGCAACCTCACGTGCCTGGTACCATGCGGTGCGCGTGTCTGGTACCATCCACGCACCAGGCATCGTAGAATTTTTGATATTCCACAGGTCCAAAATGCCAACTTCTACCAACTTTTCTAGAGAGTCAGGTCCGTGCCAG
This sequence comes from Berberis vulgaris, assembly GCA_963556465.1. Classification (NCBI taxonomy): domain Eukaryota; kingdom Viridiplantae; phylum Streptophyta; class Magnoliopsida; order Ranunculales; family Berberidaceae; genus Berberis; species Berberis vulgaris. The sequence continues at coordinate 8,696,462 of OY747130.1, read as the reverse complement.
GTTAAGCCCAATACTAGGGGTGGGCACGGGACGGGATGGGACGAGATATACCCATCCCGTTCATACAGGATCGGGACGGGACGGGATGAAAAAAACCTCATTCTGACCTCGTCCCCATTCCAAACGGGTTTGGAACGGGACGGGATCAACGTGCTGCCTGTGACTGCTGCGAAGATTATCATTATATAAGAGCGTGAAAAATAACTTTCTTATAATTAGATATAGATGTGACATGCAAATATAAGTATAACCACTAAATCCCTTAACAATGAAGTTGAGTGGGTTGACTTTTAGAAAATGACATGATAAATGGGACCCACTAAGAGTATTGTGTCGCTGTGATGGCCTCCCAACTGATTTTACAATTTCATTACTGTGGAAAACAAAATTCATGGTTTCTTGACAAAATGACATTTCATCTTTTGTTAGGGAAGAAATATAGACCTATTGGTGATGCTCTAATATATTCATAATGGTTTACCATCAATACATATATTGTAATTAAAAAAAATATATTTTTACAGCCCGGGGCATCTCAAATTCTTGGCTCCGCCCCTGAATGTTACCTTCTGAATATGTATTACTCAGTTAATTTTTATTTTTCATCTTCACCTGGGTATTATCAATATTTGTAAGTTAAATAATTGGAGCCACTTTTATTGGGAATCCAAGCAACAATCTGCTATCTTTCTCTTGCTTAATGAATATTTATTTCTTAAAGTAACATTTCTGTTACCACTGCAAACACCATGAGTTTCTGTTAGTCATCTGTAAGTTTATATTAATAAAAATAAATAAATAAATAAAAATATTAATAATAAATATTAAAAAATTAGCTCGGGACTGGATTGGCGGGATTGAAAATCTTCATCCCATCCCATCCCATTCTAAATCGGGACGGGATCGAGATGAAATTATTCAATCCCATTAAGACCCGAAAAAATTGGAGCGAAATGGAATGCCCAAGCATTCATCATCTTTGAGATGCACATCTCTAAAATGATGAATGGTATTGAGCCTGGCTCTCTAGAAAAACTTTGTACTCTTCACTCCACCTAACTATTCTCGAACGAGCTTTGCTACAGAGCGAGGGAGGGAGCGAGGGAAAGGGGCGAGGGATGGGTGGTAACCACCCATCCGCCTCGAGATAAGCGCATCGGATTAGAGATGCGCGATGGCGCTTATCTCGGGGCGGATGGGTGGCTACCACCCATCCCTCGCTCCCTCCCTCGTTCCCTCCCTCGACCCCTAGAATTTTCCTTCTCGAACTCTTGGATCCTCCATGAAGCATCAACTGCTGGTGTAGCGTGGACAACAAAGTGGCAATCCAAACCAGTGGTCCAATTTTCAAGCAAGGAGCTCATTACATATCAAACTACCGAAGTATACTATCACGACAATTTATTACAAACTCAGCAAAATTAAATTGAGAATCCAACACAACAAACCACATCTCTCTCTCTCCCCGCCACTTCCGACCGTTACAGTCCCTCCGTTGAGTCAGATTCCACTCGCATCTCGAGGAAAATCCACTGCATAAGCTTACAGTCTGGCATCCTACTTTGGTTGAACGGTAACTTGGACGAAACACTTGTCATAATTACAACTGAGCCACTCGTAGTACAACACATCACATCACTCATTGCAAAAGCTCTCATATTTCTCTCTCTACCAAAGCAAGAAAACACACACAACACATCTCCTCTTCTTCATCATCTTCTTCTTCTTGAAAATCCGTCACTAGCACTTCTCTCCTTCTCTCAGGCTTTTGGTTTGTTGTTACTTCGTAATGTAAAACCCCCCTACTGGGTTAGGGTAGGGTTTTACAGTTCTTGATCTCTCAATTTCGATGGGGAACTGTTGCAGATCGCCGGCGGCAGTGGCGAGGGAGGACGTGAAGTCCTCGAATTACACCTCACACGACCACAAGAAAGACCGAGGAGTCTCAAACAGCGGTGGTGGAACTGTAGCAAAGAAGACTATCACAGTCCTGAGCGGGATCTCCAAGGAGAGGATAGAGGAGAAGTACGTGGTGGACAGGGAATTAGGCCGAGGAGAGTTTGGAGTAACCTACTTATGTATCGATCGAGACACGAGCGAGTTACTCGCCTGCAAGTCGATTTCGAAGCGGAAGTTGAGGACGGCCGTGGACGTTGACGACGTGAGGAGAGAGGTGGCTATAATGAAGCATTTGCCCAAGAATTCGAACATTGTGAGCTTGAGGGAGGCCAGGGAGGACGATAATGCGGTTCACTTGGTTATGGAGCTATGTGAAGGAGGTGAGCTTTTTGATCGGATCGTCGCCAGAGGGCATTATACGGAACGTGCTGCCGCTAATGTTATGAGGACGATTATGGAGGTTGTGCAGTTGTGTCATAATCATGGAGTGATTCATAGGGACTTGAAGCCGGAGAATTTCTTGTTTGCGAATAAGAAGGAGAATTCGCCACTCAAGGCGATTGATTTTGGGTTGTCCATATTTTTCAAGCCCGGTGAGTGAGTTTTTGAGTTACATTTTGGTTATTGTGATTTGTAAGTGGTTTTTGAAGATTTGAAATTAATTAGGATGTGATAGAATGCTTGATTAGTGAGATTACGATCGTCTATCTTTTTTTGAAGATTAGTTATTATAAGTTAACCCTAGTTAAGTTTTAACAACTTTACCTAATTCGAATGCTAAAAAATTGTGCAATGTATGGTGATCTATATATCATTACATCAATACTTCGTTTAATTTGTTTAAGAGAGTCTCTTAGATATAGCTAGTTATTCAAGAGAGTCTTAATTTGTGAGGAAGATCTTGTAATAGTGTGGATCTTGCCCCAATCCATTTGACACCTTTTGAGAGGTTGAAGTAGTCTGCTCCATCTTAGTTCCAATGGAGACTACTTGGGAAGATTGCTCACAATGGTAGATGTTCGAGTGTATGGATAGAAAGCAACACAAGAGCCTTGAAAATAAGATGGTGGATGGTAAAAGTATTGTAGTGGGCATCTTGGCTTTTGTGTGGGTGGGTACAAGTAGGATAATTTAACTATATGAATGGGACTTAAAAATCTCAAGTGTCTCTGACACAAGAGTACACTCCGACACATGATAGTTTTAGACAGTGGAGCGTCTTTGTTGTATTGTATAAGATAAGAAAATACAACGAGCTCAGCTTCTAAAGTGCGGGTCGCAGTCTCTTGTTTGTTCCTTTCAAAGCACTTTTTAGTTAACGACTGTGGAATGTCCTGCATTCCAACTTGTTTGGATCACATAAAAACTGTGAATGCTAAAGATGCGGTTATATTCATTTGGCAACAACTTTGGTCTCAACTCAATCCAAGGTCATTGTTGAAACCCTTGAAGGTAAAAAATAACTTCCATATTTTTTGTTTCATTTTCGTTCCTTTAAGCTAAACAAGGATTTTTTTTATTTTTTTTTTCATTTTCATTTTTCTTTGGTTCGAGGTACACTTCCCTCAAACTATTTGGGATTACCACGGGAGTTTAGATACAAAGACTGTAGAGCATAGGACCAAGTTGTAGAGCGGATAAGAGGTACATTAGCAGTGTGAAAAAGGAGATACATCTCCAAGGCGGAGAGAGTCATCTTGATCAAAAGCACATTATCAAGTATTCCGGTATTCTTAATGGCTACCACTATTATTCCAGCATTGGTAGCAAATGAGATTGAGAAGATATTCAGGGATTTTCTATGGGACACCTCATCTTCATCAAAGAAATATCATTTTTTGAATTGGGCCATGGTCTGCAAGTCAAAAACTAATGAGTTTTGGGAATCAACCAAGCATTTCTCTCAAAGTGGCTGTGGCAGTTTGTTAACAAAGAAGATGCACTATGAAGGGATGTTATAGCTGTAAAAATATGACCTAAAAGAGTTTAGATGGTTCACAAAACCATCCACGTCACCATATGGCTGCGCACAATGGAGGGCAATAATGAACTTGAAATTCAAATTCAATAGTGACATCTCATATGAATGAACAATAGTGAAAAAAGGGTGGACTTTTGGAGTAACCTATGTGTCGGAAACACACCAATGAAATAGTCTTTTAGGGACATAATAAACATATCAAGGTGCAATTTATGAAGTGGGTAGATGGGGAATCAGCTTGGGCTTTGTCATTGGGGAGGGTATGAGAGATTGGGAAGCAAGTAGAGTGGTTCTTCTAATTGGCATACTTCAAGACAAGCGTTTAAACGACTTTCCAGACTCTTGGGTATGCTATTCAAAGAAAAAAGAAGGTTCTCAGTAAAGAGCTGCCATGACTTTCTTACGTCCCAGCTTCAAACGACTCCAATCTTCCATTCGGCTTTTCAGCCCAATTAATTTGGAGCAAAGAGACCCCTCCAAGGGCAAACTTCTTAGTATGGTCTATTGCCAAGGAAACACCAACTCTTCGGAAAACTTGTCATATCCGAGTCCAGACACTGACATTCGCTCGACATGCCTCCGACATGCCGTCAACGTGCGACAGGTGTCAGACACATGGTCAATGTGGTCAACGTGTCAGACACATCTCCGATGTACTCGAAACTTGGTCAGGACACATTCAAGACTTGAAAACCAACTTTGTTGTGTTTTTTACTTTTAGGTGTTTGCAAATAACCATTTAATTTAATGGTTGTTGATCCATCTGAAGTAAATGACTCTTTCAATCGTGATTTTAGACAAATAGGGCAAAAAGCCACTAAAAACATCTATTTTGTTGTTGTTATTGTTGTTGTTCTTCTTCTTCTTCTTCTCTAATTTGCTATTTTCTTTACTGCTTCATTTTTTTTCTTGCAACAGAAGACACTCTAGAAAGACACATATTAGATTATTATTTATGTTTATATAACTTATTAAAGAATAGTATGACATGTCGACATGTCCCAAAGTCCTAGTTTTTAGGAAATTGTCGAGTCGACGCGTCGTCCCCGAGTCCTAGTTTTTGGAAAATTGTCGAGTTGTCATGTCGTGTCTGACATGATGCGCGTGTCCATGCATAGTTGTCTATTGCTCATGGGATAACCCTAACCATGGACAATCTAGCTCTCCATGGTCTTATCATCCCAAATAAATGTCACCTCTGTGATTGGAGCCTTGAATCGATCAATCACTTATTCTTCACTTATCCTTCACTAATTCATTTTCATTGATGTATGGGAGAATATGACTTTGGCTTGTCGTGATTGCTGCCCAACATCCAACTCCCTAACCACGTGGTATTCTCGATGGAATAGAAGGTGTTTCACCTCCTAAGGGAATTGGTTATGGAACAGATTGCTCATTGCTACATTAGTTGAGCTATGGAGGGAGCGCAATGAGAGAATTTTCAGGTTTAGGTGCAAAGATGTACAACAGTTTTGTATGGGCATATATGGACAATGTGGCGTTGGGCCACCACTTGGGGCATTCTAAAGACACCAGTTTCTGTGATGTATACTTCTCTTGAGCAAATTTATTTACGTAGCCCTCTCTTTTTCTGCTTCTTTTGTTTTGCTTATAAATATATATATATATATATATATATATATATATATTTATTTAAATGTCTGATGCCGCCTATCTTGACATTCCAGGTGAACGGTTCTCTGAAATTGTTGGAAGTCCATATTACATGGCCCCTGAAGTGCTTAAGCGCAATTATGGACCTGAAATAGATATATGGAGTGCCGGTGTTGTATTCTACATTTTGTTATGCGGTGTTCCTCCATTTTGGGCTGGTAAGTTTTTCCCTCCTCCTAAGTGCAGCTATTTGTTCAACTCTTTCTAGAAGATCACGAGGTTTCATTTCGTGGGTCAGATTTCAGGAATTTCTTTTTCATAATGATTTGACAACATGTTATTAGAAAGGCAAATAGTAGAATACTGTCAAAAACATTTTTAAATTTTAATGTACAGCCATACAGTGATATAACATTATTTCTCATTTCCAAGTTAACCACTTACTGTTTGGTCTTACCAAACCAAAGCAAATAATCAGTTCTCCATCTGTCCATTACATCTAAATCCACGCTACTGCGCCATAATGACTAGTCTTTAAAGCACCTTCAGGAACCACCAAACAAGTGACCAGGACCCTTGAAAAGGCACCCTGCTTCATTACCTAAAGCTCATAAGCATACCAGTTTCTAGAGTACTAAGACTTGGACAAACTATAAAAAAAAATGGTGTTTATGAAGGAAGATCCATCTAAATTTAACTGGATCATTCCTGCTGCATAGTTTGGTGATAACATGTGCTACTAACTTAGACTTCAGACCTCTCTATGTAAGATACTCGTCCATGCTCAGAGTTAATAGATTCACTTCCCGCGTCTGCATTTATATTTGTAATCATATGTTTTTCAATAATGTCAACATTGGTCATCTGACATTAAATGTTTTCCTCCATGTTGAGAATTGTTTTCTAAAATGCAGAGTCGGAGCAAGGGGTTGCACAGGCTATTCTTCGTGGGTTAATAGATTTTAAACGGGATCCTTGGCCAAACATTTCAGATGGTGCTAAGAACTTGGTGCGACATATGTTGGAGCCTGATCCAAAGCTTCGTTTAACTGCAAAGCAAGTGCTTGGTATTGGACATCCTTCCTTCTTTTCATTTTTTTGTCCCAGTCAACAGACTGACATTTCGTATGTGATCAAACTTTGATGCTTACCATTCAACCAGACTGACATTGAGAGTAGATGCCAAACAGAAACAAATTGAATCCTTGTGATTGAACTTTACTGCATTTGTATTTGTCATTGTGTGTCGTATTGACTATTCCCTTGATGTTTCTAACCTTAGTATGTAATGAAATTGCATTGGCAAAGGATTTGCCACATCAGAAACTGTTGAGCTTACCAGAAACAAAACTTAACTTTCATTAATGTCAGCTGAACATAAACTCTTGAGTTGGAACTGCTAGTAATTGTAGAATTTTATCAAGCACTACATCATATGCTGTACAGTCAGATGATGTGTTCCCTTACTACTTACAGAGCATCCTTGGCTGCAAAATGCTAAAAAGGCTCCAAATGTTCCTCTTGGAGATGTTGTCAAGTCAAGGCTTAAACAATTTTCAATGATGAACAGATTCAAGAGGAAAGCCTTGCGGGTTGGTTGATTATTTCTATTCCTTTCCTGGTTCTGCATTTCCTCATTATTAAATGGATACGTAGACTAATGAGGTTGTTGTGAATAGGTTATTGCTGATCATTTATCCATTGAAGAAGTTGAAGACATCAAAGTAATGTTCAAGAACATAGATTCAGATAATGATGGTATTGTTTCAGTTGAGGAACTGAAAACTGGACTTCGGAAATTTGGATCCCAGCTTGCAGAATCTGAAGTGCAGATGCTTATTGAAGCTGTAAGTGTATAACTACTTTCACTCCTTAATAATGTACTTGGACGCATTTTCACCCTTGCATCAGCAGCTACCACAATTCTTAAAAGCCGTGTAGAACAATGTTCTTTTTGTAAAGAAACGAGACACAACATTAATGTTAGCAGCTAGGTTATAACAATATCTTTTTTTTTTTTTTTTTTTTTTGTGGGGGTGGGGGGGTTCACTGTGTGGTAATTTTTAACTTGAATACCCAGTTGAAACTATGTAACAATGATATTTATACAAAAAGAGTGTCGACATGCATGGATTCTCCCATCAGATGCTCAATGTTTTGAGCATCAACTTTTTCGCGTATTTTTTTGAAAATTTTCAATTATTCACAAAACTAACCAGCATATTATGGCAAGATAGTGTTATATGTGTAATAATATTGACCTACAAGTGAATGAATGACTTATAACACAAAACTCATTGTTGGAAAAGTAAATAATACTAAAATGTAGAGGTGTGTCCCAGCGTGTCATGTATTGTGGGTTTTTGGCTAACCTTTCCGGCTCCTCGTATCAGTGTCGGACAGCGATATCTGTGTCCATATCGTTGTTATATAGATTTGAATCTTTTATGCCATAAAGGAGAGAGAGTGATACACATAATTGAGGTGATGCGGCAGGCAGGATTTGTATGCTCAATATGGGTGTCGAACCATCACGCACAATTAAGTGTGATATTTATAAAAATGAGTTAAACTATCAAACTCTGCACACTTATGTCCAAATTTGCAAAAATGGAACAGCATTTGCTTAGATTCCATCTAAGGTTTTGCTAGGGAACATGCACTATAGGTGCTTGGTAATGGTGAGATACATTGGATCTGTTTTGGGACACTTGGTCTTTGTCATTGTCCATCAAACAAAGTAAAATTTTCTTGTTCAAGAAGAAAGAAGATACTAATGCTAACTGAAGATGAATCAATTGGATGAAGGAACTGAGTCCCGCAAACGAGATGGGAAAGAAATTAAAAAAATGGGGAATAGGAAACTAGGGATTGTGATCGTGCGGATCGCATTCCCTACTTTCGTGAGAAGACCTTTTGCTTGACCATATCTGAAGAAGAGGTTGGACTTATGATAGAATCTTCTAGTCATATGTGCTTAAATAATAACTGAAAATGGCAACAGACTGATGGTGTTTCCGTTTCTTATCTCGAATTTTATAACCGCCTCCAGAGCCTTTTAGTGTCTTCCCAATTTGATTGGTTTGAAGAAACATACCCTGCGGCCCCGCCCTCCTATTCTAAAGTTTACTTCTTCATTTAGAAGCAGTAAGGAATTGGGCTTCCCCCAAGGGTGTGCTTTAGAAAAAAAATGCATGTCAATGGAGTTCATGTGGGATGTGGATGAATATAGCTGATGTTTGTAATCCAGTTGGTGCTCCTCGAATTGATTGTGGAGGTTCTGTGTGCTTTAGAAAAAAAATGCATGTCAATGGAGTTCATGTGGGATGTGGATGAATATAGCTGATGTTTGTAATCCAGTTGGTGCTCCTCAAATTGATTGTGGAGGTTCTTGGAAGTGCAAGCATGGGGGGTAGAGAGGTTAAGAAGCTTTTATAGACACACCTTATGCCATTTGTTGGACATTATGGCTTGAAAAGAACAATTGAGTGTTCCACAGTGAGACAGCATTATGCTGCACATGCTTTCTGTAATATTTTATTATCCCATTAAATAAAAACTTCAAATAAATAAATAAGTTTTTCTGCATTTGTTTTCTCTTAACTATGTAGTCAATGTTGCGATTCCTTCCATTCCAAGGTCTTCTTCTCTTCTGCTAATGGCCAATTCAAAGTCAAAGGAATCAATCTTTACTCTTTCCAAACTTCTAAGTTCTGCCCTATCCAGCTCTCAGCTGCTGGTTGGTGACGTTGGTCTGTTTCCTATATAGTGAAAACCTTTCATTCAGATCTGACATGTGAAATACTAACATCGTTTACTCTATTATATAGTGAATAAATATACGTGGAAGTGTAGTAAGGTGGCTTTCACCTTAAGTTGCTTCGGAGAGATCCTGTGGTATATTTTACTTGAAAGAGCTCATGTGCAATATGTCTGTTTCTTAACTAAGTCGATGTTTTCCTTGAGAGAAATTTATAGTATTTTTGTTTGATTATTCTGATGACATTTTCTTCATGCTGAAAACATGAAGACGGATGTCTTAAAACCATGGTGTGGTATCTATCATTACATTTCAGAATTACCCAACAGGCCATATACTGCTCACACATGGACTTGTCACTATGAAAATCACATACGTATAGTTACATGTACAATTGCATCACAATTTTTCGCAACTTTGAAAGAGAATAGACATTATGTCTTTCATTGCTAGATGAATCATTTCATATTCAGTTACTGCACTGCTTTCAGTTAAAGTATATATTTTACCTCTACAAACTCTGTTTTGAAATCCAATTGAGTTTATTTGTTTGCAATCCCTTAGCCCTGTTTCCTTGCTTTGTTCAAAGTGTACATTATATGACCTGTTAGAAAATTGTTGATTGAAAACCCTGAAATTACCATGATTGGATTCTAAGCATGATTCACAACAGGTGGATACCAATGGCAAAGGAACACTGGAGTATGGAGAGTTCGTGGCTGTGTCCCTCCATTTGCAAAGGATGGGGAATGATGAGCATCTACACAAGGCCTTCTCATACTTTGACAAAGATGGTAGTGGTTATATTGAATTGGAAGAGCTTCGAGATGCCTTGATGGAAGATGGAACTGCTGATTGTGCAGATGTAGCAAATGACATCTTCCATGAAGTTGACACTGACAAGGTGATTTTGCTATATTATCTGTTAAGAACTTTTTGTTTACTCAAAACTTCCACCAAGCCTCACATTATTTTCTTTAATAATAATCACAGAATGGACTCATCAGCTACGAAGAGTTTGCAGCAATGATGAAAACTGGAACAGATTGGAGAAAAGCTTCGCGGCATTACTCAAGAGGAAGGTTTAACAGTCTCAGCACTAAGCTGATGAAGGACGGCTCTATAAATATGGGCAGTGAGTAATACATAGACAAATGGGAGTCTCTCAACAACGAGTGAAGTGTTTGAGAATTCACATACATCTTGGGTTGTCTGATTAATTCTTTGAGCAGCCATCGGTGGGCAGAATCCTGACAGCAACTGCTGGCTTGCAACTACGATGGAGACATTAATGGAGAAAACCACAGGGATGTCAATATGCAGCAGCAGTGTATGGTTTGATTGTTCCACTTTCACGACTACTGAATACTTCATGAATGTTTAGCAACGGCAAGGTCCTTAGTGAGTGCTATAAGGTTCCCAAAGAAATGTAAAGGTTTCTGATTGTTTGGTTTGTTTGTGTACTGCAATCAATGAACTCTTGTATCAGTACTGACTGGCTTGCTGGTGGTTTTTGGTGCAATATGGATTGCCATTTCGCTTTTGCACACGATAGATTCTTCTGCACGTAATTCACGATCTACATGTAGGATTTAGATAAACTGACACAGTTAGACGACTATTTCTAACATCAATTTTACTTTAGAGGTAACAATGTTGTGTCTATAGTGGTAACAATCTCCAGATTTTTTCTTCTTTTTTCCCTGAACCTCTTCTTTCTTTTGTAGTCAGTATTTCTATGAAAGATTTGTGTAGTCATATTATATGTATCTTTTAGTTTCAAATATATATTTGTAAATATTGAATTGTATACCAAAACAAAAGCGACAAATTTTTCTTGAACCTTAATTTGATTAGTGTTACAGAGATGATGTTAAATTTACCTCTTTAACTGAATAATCCAGTCTAGTTTAAAAATGACATTCAAGTAATTTACAAATCATTGTCAAGAAACAGGGGAACATGTACAGCATCTAATAACTATTAAAGTATTAAGCATCAAACCACTTGCACACTCACTATCATAAATTATATCAACGAAAGTCGATGAATGCTTTTGTGCTTCCTGCTTTTCCCATTTTTTATCCAACCTTTCATTCTTCTTTATTAATGCTTTATTTTATTTTTTAATATTTTTCAGAACATTACTTTATTCAGATATTCCTCGTTACAATTTATGTTAAAGAAAGAAAGTTTACATTACAGATTTGGAAAATCAGTATAGAATATATTAGAAAAATCAGAATAGAATAAGAAGTATTAGGCTTTCTGTTTCTACAAGGTTGGGTCAGAGTTAGCTTAGTTATATAAGCTTGTATTCAGTCAAGGGAAATAATTCAATACAATTTTACAAATATTTTCTTTACATGGTATTAGAGCCAGTGACGGAGCCATGATTTTTTATGAAGGGGTGGAGTGACGAGTCATAGTTAATTAATGAAATATAGTAATTAATTACTTTAAAAAAATTAATTCGAACAAAACATAAATAAATATACAAAACACCAATTGCTAAACAAAACTTTATCTAATCTACGGGAAAGAAAATGAATCCGACAAGCTACTTTGTAGGAAACATAAACAATAAACATATGAGGGACAAATCAAATTGGTATGAAAAGTTACTGGGCAAGAATTAATTTCACATGTAAAATTAGATATGGACACAAAAATTTGGTTATTTGCGATTTGTCACCTTATTATAAATAACTAATTAGAGGTTACACCATCATTAATCACTATTACAGTCTTCCCTGGGACTAGGGTCAACATGCATTGACTGTCAAAAGGCTCACGTTGATTACCAAAATGCCTTCAAACAATAATTCACAGATGAATCTCGAGATACAAACATGTATCTTGAGGAAAAATTAATAGATCAAAATTTCAAGCATCTTCAGAAAAATCCTATGAATAAAATACAAAAATAGACCTCAATATGAATTCATCTCGAGAAAATACATTAAAAAAAACATTCTCCTTCCTCAAAGCAAGAAAGAGAGGTTGCGGTTGTTGGTGGCGGATAGCGATGGTAAAAAAAAACTAAATCAAGCAAAAAGGGAGGGAGAAGAAGAGAGTAGGAGGTGAGGCGGTTGCCGACGTCCCAGTAAACAGAGAGATGGAGCAGAAGAGAGGAAATGGGCAGAGCAGAAAGGGAGAACAAAGAAAGAAAAAGGGCAAAGTGGGACCGAGTCGTCGACGTCTCAACGGGGCATATTAGAAAAAAAAAAATTAAGTTAGTGGGGGCAACGTGGCTCCGTCCATGATCAGAGCAAGGTATGTGAACTCAACCATAACCGCACTTTCTCTAGTGAATCAAACCCTTCCCCGTCCACAGAGTACTCTACCCAGCTTGCAACAATCAACAAAAAGTCCATCATCACCGAGCAACAAACAGTCCAAATCAAACTCAAATCAACATAGAGATCTCTCACAACAAAATCCTTCCTCGAATCAACAGATCTCTCTCACAACAAACCACTAAAACCAAACAACTCCAAAACCCCCTGAAATCCCTAGAAACAAGCGATCGAGGTCTGATCGTCGTCTATCCTCACCATAGATCCCAATCAGAAGAAAATCTCTTCTCACTTGCATCACATCTTCTCCATCATCAGATCATCACATCTATCATCTTTGATCACCGATCGCCAGCCAATCACCAAACCCCTTGAAGTGAAACAAAACAAAACCCGGTGGAGAAAGAGACACTTTTGCTATTATTTTTAGTCCTTCTTAATACACAAGCTCATTTGCTGATCTCCCCCCCCCCCCCCCCCCCACTTCTCCCTCACAAAATCATATCATTCCTCTCCCAAGGCAGTGGTTCCGGCGGCATGAAACCTCTCTTAATCGCATATAAATATCTCCCAACCCTTCCTTCTTCCCTTATTTTTTCCACGACTCCGCTGTTGTGAATAATGAACAAAACTGCAGTTAGCTCGAAAGTATTCTCAACTTGGCTGAATCAATTTTATTGAACACAAACTTGGCTTTTATAGCCTTACAAGAGTCCTAACTGAAAACGAAATAGCAGCTCACATTGTGCGCTATCTAAGCATCTTGATAAATACAATTTGAAAAAATCAAACAACTGATACCCTAGAAACTAGGGATTTATTCTAACAGAAAAGACTAAGTAAACAGAGTTAATTGAGGCCCTTGAAATCAGCTAACAACACCATCAATCCCTCCCTTAAACTAATTACTGTGAGTAATTAGTTTACACCTGCAATTCCGCGAACTCCCAGCTTCTTTCTGATCTTTTGAAATGTATCCAACTTCAACGGCTTAGTCAGCAAGTCTGCCAATTGTTCTTGAGTGCCACAGTACGTCAGCTCGATGGTACCTTCCTTTGTGAGATCCCTCAGGAAATGAAATCTCACATCAATATGTTTACTTCTTCCATGCATTACCGGGTTCTTTGAAAGCTTGATCGTAGAACTATTATCACACATCACATTAGTACGACCCTCCTGAGCATGGCCTAGCTTCTCCAAAACTCTTCTCATCCAAATAGCTTGACTTGCACACCCAGCAGCAACCACAAACTCCGCCTCTGTTGTGGAAAGAGTAACTATGGGTTGTTTCTTTGACAGCCAAGAAACCGCACCTGAACTTAATAAGAAAACATAGCCTGAGGTGTTTTTCCGATCATTTATGTCACCTGCGTAATCACTATCCGTGTAGGTAAGCAACTCATCTGACCCTTCCTTCTTATACATAATTCCAAAACTGGTTGTGCCCCTCAAATACCTCAAAATCCTCTTGGCAGCTTGAAGATGTATCTCAGTAGGTTTGGCCATGAACCTGCTAATCAAACTTACACTGAACATTAAATTCGGCCGGGTTGCCGTGAGATACATTAAACTCCCAACAATTTGCTTGTAATAGGACTCATCAATTCGTACTCCATACTCATCTTTATGCAATTTGACTCCTGGTGTGATCGGACTACCTACTGGACTGCTCTTATCCATGCCAAATCGTTTCAACACGTCCATGGCATACCTTTTTTGACAAATAGATATGCCATCAGATCAGACCGCTGCGAAACTTCTATCCCAAGAAAAAATCTCATCTTCCCCAGATCCGTCATATAAAAAACATTCATCATTGAGTTCTTAAAACCAACCATCATGTCTTCATCATCACCAATAAAAATCAAATCATCGACATAAATACTTACAATTAGTACCTTGCCTTCTGTACTTCTTTTGGTGAATAACGTCTGCTCGTTTGGACAACTCTCAAAGCCTTCATCAATGAAATAAGCTTCTATACGACTAAACCAAGCTCGAGGAGCTTGTTTTAGTCCGTATAAAGCTTTGTGAAGCTTGTAGACTTTCTCTTCGCTGCCACTCTTCACATATCCTTTTGGTTGTTCCACATATACCTCCTCAGTAAGCTCACCGTGCAAGAATGCAGACTTGACGTCCAGTTGATATATTCTCCAACATTTTTGAGCTGCTAGTGCCACAATCATCCTCACCGTATCCATCCTTGCTACCGGTGCAAACACCTCGGTGTAGTCCACACCATGTTGTTGAGAGTATCCTTTCACTACCAACCGAGCTTTGTGCTTATCTACCTCCCCTAGCTCATTCAACTTTGTTTTGTAAATCCATTTGGCCCCTATCTTCTTGCATCCAGCTGGTAAGTCGGTGAGTTCCCAAGTTTGATTCTTTTCTATTGAACTGATCTCCAAGTCCATTGCACTCCTCCATTTTGAGCTGACCACTGCCTCCTCGTAGCTTGTAGGATCTCCAGCTTGAACTAGAGCCATGTTCACCTCATATTCTTCCTCAGATAAACCTTCCCCAGTGGTGTAGTCTTCCAAGTAGCTTGGAATTCTTCTGTCTCTAACATCTCTAGCATTCGAAGTATCAACTCTGGCATCTTGCTCATTCCTGGCAGCTGAGGTACTAATTCCAGTATCTTGCTCATTCCTGGCAGCTTGAATAGCTTCATCACCACTTCCTATGGCTTCTTCATTTTCTTCACAAATCTCACCTTCGGTATCATCTATTCCTTCTTCTTCATCTACGTCACTCTTGGTGTCACCCCACTCAAGGTCTAACAGTACCAACTCCTCATAATCAGCACTCCAATCCCATTGCCTTTCTTCCACGAAAATCACATCTCTACTAATCACAATTATTTTCCCAATTGGATCATACAGTCTATAGCCTTTACTCTCCTCGCTGACACCCAAAAACACACAAACAAAACTTTTGTCTTCCAACTTAGTACGTCTGGCATGTGGTACATGTACGTGTGCTACGCAGCCAAAGATTCTGAAGTGCTCAACCGAAGGTTTCACTCCTGACCATGCTTCTTCTGGGGTGATATTCTTGACTGCCAAGGTAGGACATCGATTCAGCACATACATGGTCCAATTCACTGCTTCAGGCCAGGAATTTTTTGGAATTTTCTTTCCCGAAAGCATTGAACCTACCATGTTCATTACCGTGCGATTTTTCCTCTCGGCTATTCCATTCTGTTGCGGAGTGTATGCGATTGTCAGCTGCCTCTTAATCCCACTATGTCTACAGAACTCTTTAAACTCATCAGAGTTAAACTCTCCCCCTCTGTCTGTGCGTAGACATTTGATATACATACCAATCTCCTTTTCTACCAACTTCTTAAAGTATTTAAAAGAATTTAAAGCTTCTGATTTTTCTGCAAGGAAGTAAACCCATGCTTTTCTACTAAAGTCATCGATAAAGCATAATAAGTACCTCTTTTTGCTGTTTGAAATAGGATTCACCGGCCCACAAATATCAGCATGAACAAGTTGTAGCTTTTCCGTAGCTCTCCACACACTCTTCTTTGGAATGTTATTTCGGTGTTGTTTCCCAACCAGGCAATCGGTGCACATCACTGTGGTTGGTGCAAGCTGAGGCAATCCACGCACCATATCCTTTGTCTGAAGTGTCTTCAAACCTCTATAACTCAGATGGCCATATCGACAATGCCACAGATGGGTGACATCTTGTGAGCTTGTGTGAAAACAGGCAGGCTTTTGTTCTTGTGTATTTGCCAACAACACAAACATCCTATTAGCAGACATGCTAGTTTGGATGATTAAGCCCCTCTCTGGATGATAGATCTTAGCCATTCCTGCATGAATTAGGATGGTAAGACCCCTCTCTTGCAACTGTCCGATGCTTAACAAATTGTTCTTTAAATTCGGCACATAAAATACATCAGTAATAATATGCCTTACACCGTTCAAATGCAGCCGAACATTCCCTTTGCCTTGTACTGCCATTCTGGTATTGTTTTCGAGTTTAACATTCTGCTTGAACCCCTCATCCAAATTGCAAAATATCGTTGCATCTCCGCTCATATGATTTGAACATCCCGAATCCAAGAACCAGATATCTCCACGCTTTGCCTCATTCATCTCCACATACGCCATTAGCAACATCTCTTCATGTTCATCCAATTCGGCATAGTTAGTCTCCCAAGTCGGACACTCATATTGGAAGTGACCGAGCTTATGACACCGATAGCATTCTACTGTGGCTTTGTTGAAGACCTGTCGCCCTCTACCTCTTCCTCTAGAAGTGCCTCTGCCACGCCCTCTTTCACCTCTGCCTCCTTCAAGAGTAACCTTCAGTGCTTGCTCATCTACACCATTTTTACGAAACTTCTGCTCATGAACTAGTAAGGAACTATGTAGTTCATCCACAGAAAGATGATCAATGTCTTTCGACTCCTCTATTGAGCAAACGATATAGTTAAACTTCTCCGTGAGGGTACGCAGGATCTTCTCAACAATCTTTACATCTGGCATGTCTTCTCCACAGTTTCTCATGTCGTTGGCAACCAACATCACTCTTGCAAAATAGTCTGTGACGGACTCTCCAGGCTTTATCTCCAAAACTTCAAAGTCTCTGCGAAGAGAATTGAGTTGAGCTCGTTGGACCCTAGCATTCCCATGATACTTTGTTTTCATTGAATCCCACAGTTGCTTTGAGGTCTCCTTCTGAGTGATGGTCTTCAAAATGGACTTGTCAATTGAATTGAAAAGATAATTTTTCACCTTCAAATCCTTAAACTTCAGCTCCTCTAGATTTTTCTTCTAGGCGCCACTCAAAACTTCTCCAACACCTGGTTCTGTGTAACCTGTCTCAATAAGACTCCACCACTCATTTGACTTCAGGAGATTCTCCATGAGCATGCTCCAGTGCTCATAATCACCGTCGAACTTCGGGATACAAGGTAAACCGAAATTGCTTGCTTCTGCGGCCATCTTCTCGTTTCCGTGAGGCTCTGATACCAACCTGTTGTGAATAATGAACAAACCTACAGTTAGCTCGAAAGTATTCTCAACTTGGCTGAATCAATTTTATTGAACACAAACTTGGCTTTTATAGCCTTACAAGAGTCCTAACTGAAAACGAAATAGCAGCTCACATTGTGCGCTATCTAAGCATCTTGATAAATACAATTTGAAAAAATCAAACAACTGATACCCTAGAAACTAGGGATTTATTCTAACAGAAAAGACTAAGTAAACAGAGTTAATTGAGGCCCTTGAAATCAGCTAACAACACCATCATCCGCAATGGGCACTGCTCATCATCCGTTTGCGGTTTCTTGGCATCTCTAGATATCTTGGAGACTCCTCACAACGGGCACCGCTCCTCCTCCGTTTACGGTTTCTTGGCGCATCTAGTTATCTTCTCTCAGGTAAGGTGAGGCGAGTTGATAAGAAGAGAACACAGGCTAGAGGATTGATTTTTTTGTTGGAAGGTGGTGTGAAGAAAACCATGTTAAATATATATAAAAAATGATTTTAAAGGATCGGACTATTAGCACCCCAGAGTTCAGTCGGATCCATCCATAAACCACATAGCCACCACCGCCTTTGCCATGCGGAATATTGATCCCAAAAGTGCACGCAACACTGTAAAGTCGAGAGGATCCCGAAAGCCCTTTAATTCCGATGTCAAGTGTGGAACATGTGACAAGGTAGGTCATACTGTTGTTGACTGTCGTTCTCATCTCACTTGTGATTATTGTGGATTGAAAGTCCACATTGTCAACAATTGTTGGAAATTTAATAAATCCGATCCTACTAAATAACGACGTTTTCAGAAAGATTGTCCTACAAGCAATAATGTTTCTACTTCTTCGGATGTGCAACCATCCAATTATTTTCCATTCACTTCCGAGCAGTACAAGCAAATCATGGCCTTGTTGACCAACAACATGTCCAAGGCTCACAATATTAGTAATGATCTTCTATTACATAATTGACAGGTAAAGTACTTTCTCTAAAATCTCATGACTTTCGTTCATTTTGGATCCTTGATAGCGACGCCACTGATCATATAGTTCATAACCCTCATTTACTCACATTTTCCAAAACCGTCTACAATTGAACCGCTGAGCTTCCTAATGGTACACTTGTTGTTGTTACACACATTGACACCATGACTTTCTCTTCTGTTTTTACCTTGCATGATGTTCTTTGTGTTCCCTCTTTTAATCTCAATTTAATTTCCATTAGCAAACTCACAAAACATTATCTTTTTCTCACCATTTTTCTCAACAATTCTTGTTTGATACATGACTTTCGATCGGGGAAGATGATTGGGACGACAACTGAGCTTGAGGGTTTGTACTACCTGAACAACACCACCACCATAGCTTCCACCACTTGTCACATCATTCAAGACAACAACCATCTGTTATGACACAATCGCCTAGGTCACCTTTCTGACAAAACTCTCTATCTCCCTCCCGTCTCTTTTCGCGATGCTAGTACTTGTGATTCCAATAAATGTGTTATTTGTCCTTTGGCCAAACAAACTAGAAATAAATTTCCTTTATCCCATATTTCAAGTACTGCTCATTTTTCCTTATTACATGTTGACATTTGGGGAAGATATCACGTTGTTTCCCTTTCTGGAGCGCGCTATTTTCTCACCATTGTTGATTATTATACACGATGTACTTAGATTTATCTCACGAAACACAGGTCTGACACACATACACTCTTAATTCCATTCATCAATTATGTTGAAAACCAATTTTCTTCCAAAATTCAAACCATTCGCAGTGATAATGGACTTGGAATTTTTCTCAATGATTTTTATGCTTCAAAAGGCATTACCCATCAAACTTCTTGTGTCTTTGCGCCCCAACAAAATGGGGTGGTAGAACGCAAACATAGACATCTTTTGAATGGCGCTCATGCTCTTTTGTTTTAAGCACATCTCCCTAAACATTTTTTGGGAGAAGCAATTCTCACCGCTGCCTATCTCATTAATCGCACACTGTCCTCTATTCTTAAAGGCAAAACACCTTTTGAACTTCTCTTTAACAAACCACCCACCTACTCTCACCTTTGAGTCTTTGGTTGTCTCTGTTTCGCTTCCACACATGCCCAACCTCCTAGTAAATTTGATACTCGTTCTAGTCAATGTTTCACCCACAAAAAGGTCTTTGTTTCTCGTGACATCATCTTTTATGAGAAGACTTTTCCTTATTTTTTTTTACAAAATGCACAATCACCTCACTGACCGGTCCGACACACTTCCCGACCAGTCACTCATGCTCCACTTTTTGATTATCCAACAATGCTTTTCTCTGACCAGTCGAACCACTCCCACCGACCGATCGCCCAATCCGACGCATCCGTCACCGATCGGGCGAAAACCCAACCCCAAGCGATCACCCCTGTTCCACCCTTAGACCCTCCTCTCCCACTTCGCACCTCCACTCGTGCCACCCATAAGCCATCTTATCTTCAACAATATCATCTTGATGCTCGATTGCGTTCCCGATCGTTCCACTCATCTGCTTCAAACGTTGGGCCATTTATAGGTATTGTTTACCTCCTTTCAGATTTTTTTTCTTATGACCATTAATCCACCTCTCACAAAGCTTACACCACTTCTTTTTCTTTAGTAAAAAAAACCAACTAGTTTTATGCAGGATCCAAGTGGCTCAGACCATGAGAAGTGAGATTGATGTTCTAGAAACCAATAAGACTTGGATTTTATAGCCTCTTCCTCCTGACAAGCATCCGGTTGATTGTAAATGGGTCTATAAGATCAAACACATTCCAGATGATAGTGTTGAGCGCTACAAAGCTCGTCTTATGGCTAAAAGATACAATCAAGTTGAAAGTATTGATTACAAAGATACCTTTGCTCATGTTGCTAAATTGACTATTGTTCATTTTCTCCTTGCTATTGCAGCCACACAGAGTTGAGTCAACAAGGTTTTTTTTATGGTGATCTTTTTGAGGATGTGTACATGAGTCTTCCTCCTGGATTCGGCCGAAAAGGGAAGACTCGAGTATGCAAGTTGAACAAGTCCTTATATGGTCTCAAGAAGCATCGAGACAATGGTTCCTTAAGTTATCATCTGCTCTCATATCAGCAGGCTACCATCAATATAAAGTTGATTACTCATTATTCGTCTGATCCAAGGGTACAACTTTACTGCAATTCTCGTATATGTTGATAATGTAATATTGGCAGGTAATGATTTCCAATACATTGAAAAAACAAAGCAATTTCTTGCTCCAAAGTTCAAGCTCAAAGTTTAGGAAAATTGAAATATTTCCTTGGCATTGAAGTCGCGAGGTCATTCAAAGGGATCGCTTTATCTCAATGAAAATATGCACTTGCAATATTGGAGGACACATGGTATCTTGGAGCAAAGCCTTTACGTTATCCTATGGATCAAAACTTAGTGCTCACACAGGATGATGGAGATTTACTACCAAATCCTGCAACATACTGCAGACTCGTTGGAAGGTTGATATACTTAACGATCACGAGACCAGATTTGGTTTATTCAGTACATGTCCTAAGTCAGTTTATGGACAAGCCCAGAATACCACATTTGGATGTTGCACACAAGGTCTTGAGGTATATCAAGGCTTCACCGGGAGATGGTATTTTTTTCTCTTCCACCGGCTCATTACAGTTGAAATTTATTGTGATGCAGATTAGGCTAGATATAGAGATACTAGGATATCCATTACAGGTTATTGTGTCATGCTTCGAGATTCACCAATTTCTTGGAAAGCTAAGAAACAAACTACTGTGGCAAGATCTACAGCTGAAGCAGAATATAGGGCCATGGCTTCCACATACTGTGAGTTAACCTGGTTGAGGTAAATTCTTAATGATTTGCACATTAATCATCCTCATGCAACTATCTTGTTTTGTGACAACAAGGCCACACTCCATATTGCATCTAATCCAGTTTTTCATGAACGAATGAAGCATATCAAGATTGATTGTCATTTGATTAGAAAAAAGATATAAGAGGGTATTATTCAGACTGAGCATATTGAAACACTATATCAACTGGCAGATTTGTTCACTAAAGCTTTGAGCACTTATCAATTTGATAATTTTCTTAGCAAGTTGGGTGTTACAAACACACACTCCAACTTGAGAGGAGTGTTAAAAAAAGAAAGTCTACATATGATACAGAATAGGAAAATCAGTATAGAATATGTTAGGAAAGTCAGAATAGAATAAGAAGTCTTAGGTTTCCTATTTTCACAAGGTTAGGTCAGAGTTAGCTTATATAAGCTTGTATTCAGTCAAAGAAAATAATTCAATACAATTTTATGAATATTTTCTTTACAATTTATGCATAGCTTAAGATAACAAAAGCGTAATCAACTAAAATGGCTTGAAAGGTTTATCTAATGAACTTTAAACTGTTCAAGACCTAGGAAGATTATGGGCCTTTGAATGAAAGAACTCCAAAGTCTTGAACTTTACACATAAGCTCTATTGGCAGCTTGTGTAGGCCTGTAGACCATTATTTATATGTTTTTCTATTGACCTTCATATGGTTCCAATGGTGGTTTGCAAGTGCTCTTTAGTTTTAGTGTTTTACATGATTGTAGAAGAATCTATGTTGTGGGTTTTTAGTGGTGTGTAAAATAATATAGTTTTGTTAGTACAATACAACACTTTCTTCTTTGTCTACCACTTTGAGATCACATACACAATACTTTGATGAATATTGTCTGGGCTAAAGCCTAGGTGACAATTTTTCTCTTCAACCTCTGAAATATTTAAAATCTACCACATGGTATGATATTGAAGGGGAAGTCATTTTCAGCTTTTCTTTCTCCGAGGCAAGTAAAAAATCTGCTTCTTATAGTTATGAAGAAAACGAGCATAAACACAAGACCATAGCCTAATCTCTATAAAAACATGTGACAATATTGATGTTCCACTCATATACATGCATCTTAGATCAGCATCTCCAACAATAAAATGCCTAACTCCAAGAGTTTAGTCTAAAACATCAGTCTACCGACCCTTGTACGTTTGTTCCTTGCTCTAATTTATCTAAAAGTCAGTCTGTGTTTTCGGCCGATAGATCTTATTTGTGCACTCAAATTCCGTTTGTGCAAGATACGGACAGTAGTGTAGTGCAACACTTTACTAGCCGTTGCATACACATTTCGATAAACATCTGTTAGTAATGTACTACTTTAGTCTACTATTGGAGTAGGTTTTTGTAAATGTATAGTCTTAACATTCTTGATTGTTTGGGTGCTCTTAGAACGCAAGATGGATGGAAGAGACCTACACATTATAAGCATGAGAACATAAACAAATTTCCAATATATGATTGATCACTCTTGTAGTGGGAGCTCCTGTTCAAGTTGTCCTTACTTCAAAAGAAATGAAGTTAAAAATGAAACAAAGCAAATGACTCAGAAGCGGTCATCACCAATATAGATAGATAAAGAAAAGTTTATATAATTTGTACAACAACCCCAACAGTACATGTCATGAGAAGGTCATATTCCACCAGTGCCCAAGTGAAAACTCCTTACATTGACCTCAAAAGAAAAAAACCCATGCACATCATGTTCTCTAAATACCTCCTAGTGTACCAACATACAGAACGACATTTTAGGGTTTGGTATGAATCAAATGCATAGTCTTCTACTCATTTTTCATGTTTATTATCAACTTGGTGACTTTGTGCCGACTTTTTAAGGCATGTATTATCAACTTGATGATGCCATTCTGCCGACTTAATTGGAGTAGTTTGTGAGTTTAGTTAAAAGTTGGAAAAAAGTGGGTTGTTACTGGAATTTTCTTCAAGGAACATTGTGTGGATTCATTGTATACAACTAATTAAAAAAGAGAACCCCATTTAAGGATAGGAAACTACATTTTTTGTGTGTTTTTTGCCTCAATGCCTCCGAGCATCTCCAACAACAGTCAATGTATTATATAGGTTGTAAACAATAAAGGAACGGATAATGTATAAAGCTATACTATCCAGAAACTGGGTTAGAGAGCAGCTTTTGAAAAGTCGTACGACTCTAAATACACAGATTATTAACAGCTAAAACCAATAGATTTATAGTAGGTTCTTGTTCGGACGACCTTTCACCTAAATTTTCATACATTATTGATGCAGTCGATTTTTGTTCCCTGCTTTGACCATGTTTCTGCTGACCCGCATAAGTAATGCACGTGAGCCGCAGACCACCGTGAGGTAGTTGATGACACTCCGATGCTAAAGTCAGACAGAAATCTAAAGAGGGTATAATGTTGTTACAGGGAATTTGTAGCGTACCTTAGCTTACCATCTTCATGTCTTATTTATAGTGCTAGGAGTCCTGATTCAACCAAGCCATCGTAGGTATACTTTAGGGAGGAGATCTTCCTGGAGATCCCTTTTTAATTGAGAGTCGTGTTGTAGGAGGGAGGTTTCATGTTTGCTCTGCACTCCTAGATACACGGGAGATAGTTCTCAATCCAAGAGCAATCCGTGGAAGGGAGTTTCCCTGTGTGGAAGATACTCTGGTGTTTGCTTCCTAGTTTGAAGCAGATAGCAGCTGTAGTTGCCCGTCTGAAACTGATCATCGAGATATTTGCCTAAAGAGGGCTTCTGAGTATTGAGGATGGTTGTGAGACGTGTGGGCCTAACATGTTGTGAGAGTCCGGGTCTGCTTGGCGGGCTGAAGTCGAGCGGGCTTAGATCTGCTTGGGTTGGATTTGTGTTGGGCCAATGCTTGAGCCCGTACTTCCTCGAGATCGTCATGACACGTGTTTGGCTCAAAAGTGTGACTGTTTTTATGTATCATCAGCTACTCCCTCCCGAGTTAGTGGGGTGTTTACGTTGATCCACTGACTCGTTAAAAAGACATCTGTACCGTCGTGATGATTGGACCTGAAGCGTTGGTTTCGAGCGGTGCATGACATTTAATAGATACGCGACTGCTCGAGGAGGGAAAGTTTGGTTTGCCTCCCCTATAAATATTTAATGTTATGATGATGATTTCCCCATCGTTATCTGTGCTATCTTTTCGAACCGTAGTATCTGTTCTTTTTTCCAATGGCCGACGGTGTTAAAATTGCTTCCAAGAATTCGTTATTCATCGCCTGTATGAATCACTTTGGTGATAGTCTAGTCGACGAAATTGAGTTGACCAGACTTCGTAATTTGTATTGTATCCCTGGAAATTTTTATATTGTTCCCGCGTCTGGAGTGTTAGGTTCGATTGTACCTCCTCACGGGTTTATAGGCTTGCACTGAGGTATGTTTGAGTCCGACTGTGCTTGATGACGTCTGACACTTCTTTACTCATTTTCGTTTGCCTTTCGCTCAGATGGTGTCGAGCGGGTTCAAGATACTGCTAGCAATTTTCCTGAGGGCTCATGATGTTGGCCTTCGTTTGACTCCATCGGTGATTCATCGTCTGACCAAAGTTCGGTTGGATTCCAGGGTATCTGTATACTGACTTATCCATCTTGTCTGCGTTTGACGGTGAATAGCGCCGAATCCTGGGAGAAGCAATGGTTCTTGGCTTCGGTGGATTTTGGCTACTTCAAGCTCGGGAGTCGTAGAGTGTCCTGATACTATCAGTTTGATCGCGGTGAGTTCTTCTTTAGTGCATACGTATCTTTGTGCGTTCTTCTCATGACGTTGGTCCTGATGTTTTTCCTTTGTTTTAGAGAAGTTTGTTATCACGTCCCTCAGTGAGGAAGAGAAGCAATTGGAGAATAAGTTTTTGGAGCTTCTTTTGATTTCCGTTGAGGAGGTATTAATGCTAGGAGACGTCGTACGCAGCGGGCTGCTGCGGTGTTCTCATGGGGCTCACCTAGTGTCGGGTTCCCCAGCTGATGGGGTGGTCGCTCGTCGTTCGAGGAAGAGGAGCCTGACCCCGCTCAACCCCTCCAGGCTTGTTGAGCTGGAGGCGAACGTGCCTCCAATGGTTGCCCCGAGGAAGAGGCAGTCTTCCGTAGTGGCAGCCTCTCCCTTTGGTGCCCGTACTTCGGAGCTGTATTTTTCTGTCTCGCTACATCCTGAAGCCCATGGGAGGGTCCTTGCTTTGGAGAAGATCTTTGCCGATCTGCGGATATTAAACTCGGATGTCTTTTATCGGGCAGAGGGTTCTGGCATTGTCGTGGACCGCGAGGGTGTGGAGGCCATGACCTTTGTTGCTGATACGGTAGATGAAATGAGGGCTCAGCTGAGGGTTACCGAGTCCGACTTGGTGTCGACTCGTGCCAAGCTGAAGCAGACCAGGCCAGAATTGAAATGCCTGGATACTGCTATGGGCAGGTGGGCCTCTGAACGAAGGGCTGAAGAAGGTGAGAGGAAGCAGTTGGAGGCGGAGTGGACCGTCGAAAGGCAGCGTCTGAAAGCCTCGATATACAAAGGGCTTCGCCGTGCTCTGGAGGCAGAGCGGATGTTGTCCGATGAGCGCTCGCATTATGAAGCGTTGCTAAGCGTGGTAGATTTTGATGTGTCTGGCAAAAGCCCGCTAATCTTGTCCAAGGTAATTCGAGGCAGACTGGAGCTCCTGAAACTGATCAAGGGGGAGTATCCCGATATTGATCTCGACTTTGCCCGCTATAGAAGGGTAGCTTTTGGGTCGATTTAGCGAGGGGAAGGCTCTGACGCTGCGAGGCTAACTGATGCGGATGATGCTTCTCCTTAGATTGTAATGTCCTCTTGGGCGAATATCATGTAGACATATTTTCTCTTTTGAATGAAAGTATGGTTTTGCCTTGCATCATCGTATTTTCTTTTGTTGCTTTGTAGACTGTAGGGCTTGTAGTGTCAGGCAAAAAATTTTTTGTCAGTCCAAATATATTGTTGTGTTGTGTCGCTGTCGCGGCAGATTAGGGGTTGATCAGCGGGAGTCGTCGTTGGTCAAAAGCTGATCAAATTCTTTCAATCGTTGTTTGCAATAACTCACTCGGTGTTGGCAGACTAGTACTGACTTTTGCCTTCATTCCTTTTGTTGTTACCTGCGCGGAGTGGGTTAGGCTTTGCATGTCGGGAGATGTTGTCATCAGTTTCGGACTAATTAAGCTTCGCTTGTTAAGTTCGACAACCATTGTTTGTCTCAATAGCAATGATCCATTGGTGAGTCATCGTCACTAGTAGATAAGCACTGACTAGACTTCCACCTCCTCAGCCGTCGCGACCCGCGCAGAGCGAATTAGGCTTTGGGAATCAGAAGTCATCGTCATCAGTCACAAACGGACTAAGTTTACCTGGCTAATTCGGCGATCATTGAGAACAATGATCCCTTGGCGAGTCATCGTCATCAGCCGATAAACGCTGACTAGATTCCCACTTCCTTAGCTGTCGTGACCCGCGTGGAGCAGATTAGGCTTTGGGCACCAAAAGTTGTCATCATCAGTCGCGAACTGACTAAGCTTACCTGGCTAATTCAGTGATCATTGAGAGAAATGTTCCCTTGGCGAGTCGTCATAAGCGAACAAGCGCTAACTAGACTCCCGTTTCCTCAGCCGTCGTGACCTGTGCGGAGCGGATTAGGCTTTGGGCACCAAAATTCGTCATCATCAGTCGCGAACTGACTAAGCTTACCTGGCTAATTCGGCGATCATCGTCTGCACTGAGAGCAATGATCCCTTGGCGAATCATCGTCATCAGCAGACAAACGCTGACTAGACTCCCACTTCCTCAGCAGTCGTGACCCGCGTGGAGCGGATTAGGCTTTAGGCACCAGAAGCCGTCGTCATCAGCCGCGAACCGACTAAGCTTACCTGGCTAATTCGGTGATCATCGTCTGCATTGAGATCAATGATCCCTTGGCGAGTCATCGTCATCAGCGGACAAGCGTTGACTAGACTCCCACTTCCTCAGCCGTCGTGACCCGCGCGGAGCGGATTACGTTTTGGGCACCAAAAATCGTCATCATCAGTCGCGAACTGACTAGGCTTACCTAGCTAACTCGGCGATCATTATCTGCATTGAGAGCAATGATCCCTTGGCGAGTCTTCGTCATCAGCGGATACGCGCTGACTAGACTTTCACTTCCTTAGCTGACGTGACCTGCGCGGAGCGGATTAGGCTTTAGGCACCAGAAGTCGTCGTCATCAGCCGCGAACTAACTGAGTTTACCTGGCTAATTCGGTGATCATCGTCAGCATTGAAAGCAATGATCCCTTGACGAGTCGTCATCATCAGCGGACATGCATTGACTAGACTCCCTCTTCCTCATCCATCTGACCCACACGGAGCGGATTAGACTTTGGATAAATGTTTGAGTCTGGCCGTAACCGGGGTTAGCGAGGGTTGTAACGGACAGCGGTGGAAGTTTTTGTAAAAGCTAAATATTTTATTGATAATACTTTTTGAGATGTTCTACATTCCATGGTCATTTTAACCCGACGCTGTCGACATCTTTCTGCCAGTATGTTTCCGGCCTGTTAACCTTAGCAACTCTGTAAGGTCCTTCCCAATTCGGATTTAGTTTTCCTGCCCCGGCTTCTTTAATGTTTTGCCGAGTCTTCCGCAGTACGCAGTCTCCCACCTTGAATCCGCGTGACTTGGCCTTCTTGTTGTAGTATTGCGTCATCCATTGTTGGTAGACGACTATCTTGGTGGAAGCCAGATCCCACTTTTCGTCAGGAGGTCTAGTCCCACGCGTAAGGCTTCGTCGTTCTCGTCTGGTCTGAACTCTTTCATCATAAAGGTTAGCACCTCAAGTACTATCGAAACCATAGCTTCTAACCCGTATGCTAGGGCGAAGGATGTTTCTTCGGTAGGGATTCTTTTGGTTGTTCGATATGCCCAGAGTATTCATGGTAGCTCTGGAACCCATTTTCCTTTGGTTGTATCGGGTTTTCTTTTGATGGCTTCTAGGATCGTCCTGTTGGTAACTTTCGCCTAGCCGTTGGCTTGGGGTTGTCCTGGCGAGGAGAAGTGGTGCCTCACTCCCAGGCTTTTGTACAGTTCTTTGACCTTGCTACCTTCAAACTTGGTTCTTTTGTCGCTGACCAATACTCTGAGGATGCCAAATCTGCAGGGCATGGTGGTTTGTATGAATTTTTCGATCTGGACCTGCCCTATTTTGGATAGGTGCTCGGCCTCGACCCACTTGCTAAACTAGTCGACGATGACAAGAAAAAAAAATTTACCAGACGATGCCGGGAAAAGTTCGACGATGTCCATTCTCCATTGCGCAAACGGTCATGGACTAATTATTGGAGTTAGTGACTGAGCCGGCATGTGGGTGTATGGTGCGAACCTCTAACATTTGTCGCAATTGTGGATTGTATCTTTGGCGTCCCACTGCATGGTTAGCCAATAGTACCCTAAAGTCAAGGCCTTGTGGGCAAGGGTTTATCTACCTGGGTGATTCTTGCATATGCCACTATGGTTAGCTTCCAAGACTTGTCTAGCCTCTGAGGGCGATAGACATCGGAGCAGTGGTCCTGTTACTGATCTCCCGTATAATTTTGTCATTTAGGAGAGTATACATTGCTGCTCTATTTTTAAGTTTCAGTGCTTCGACCTTATTTGTTGGTAAGTCTCCTGATGTTGTATATTCTAGTATCGGAGTCATCCAATTGGGCTGTGTCTCCGCGGCGCAGATATTTTTGTGCTTTTCTTCGTCGATGCTTGATTTATCCTGATATTCAATGAGGTCGCTGGAGACCTCATTGGAGGCCGAAGCTTCTTTTGCTAGCTTGTCATCCCTCTGGTTGTCGTCTCGGGTGCACTGTGTTAGCTGACAATTCTTGAACTTGCTCATTACGTCTAGTACCTTGTTGCGATATGCTATCATGCGCGGATCTTTGCTATTGAAATCTCAATTGACTTAGTTGACTACTAGTCTTGAGTTGTTGTGTGCTTCTAGGTGATCTATGCCGATCCCCAAAGCTAGCTTTAAGCCTGACAGGAGGGCTTTGTATCCAGCCTTGTTGTTTGAAGCGGGAAAACCAAATCTGACGGCCTTTTCGAAGGTGAAGCCGCTAGGGGAGCGGTGAGTGATCCCTGCTCCGCTCGCCTTATCAGTTGAAGATCTGTCGCACCGCAGAGTCCAAGCTTGGACACCGGATTCCCTGAGTTGGTATCCTACTTTTGATTTTTTTTCGCCGGTGAATTCAGCAATGAAATTCGCGAACGTTTGGGCTTTGATGGCGGTTCTTGAAGTGTAGTTTATGTCAAACTGCCCAAGTTCTACTGACCATTTCACCATCCTACCAGATAGCTCGGGTTTATGTAATATCGAGCGGAGTGGGTGTTTTGTCAGGACCGTTATGGAGTGAGCCTCCAAATAGGGCCTTAGTTTTCTAGAGGATACGACTAGCGCCAGAGCCAAAATTTCCAGGTCTGGATAGTGTGCTTATGCTTTTACGAAGGTTTTGCTGGTGTAGTATACTTGCATTTGGGTTCCATGGTCGTCACACACAAGGGCTGAACTAACAGCGTGTTTGGAAACAAACAGGTACAAGTATAGTGTTTCATCTATCGTGGGCTTCGAGAATAGCTCTGGACTCCCCATGTATGTTTTCAAGCTCTGAAAGGCTTATTCGCATTCCTCCCTCTACGAAAATCCTTTGCTCCCTCTTAGTATTTTGAAAAGGGGGAAGCATTTGTTGAACGACTTTGATATAAATCTGTTTAGTGCTTGCTACCTTCCCAGTCAGGTTTTGAACTTCTCTGATACTAGATGGGGACTTCATGTCGAGAAGAACCCGAATCTGTTTCTGATCGGCCTCGATTTCCCTTATGTTAACTATATAGGCTAGCAATTTCCCAAACTCGACTCCGAACGTGCACTTTTGTTGGTTGAGTTTCATCTGGTATTTTCTGAGTTGGTCGAATGCTTCGGCAAGGTCCCGCACATGGTCGGGGCTACGAAGGCTTTTTACCGCCATGTCATCGATGTATAATTTCATATTTCTACCGATCTGTTGCTTGAACATTCGGTTAACCAATCGTTGATAGGTAGCCCCTGCATTCTTTAAGTCGAATGACATTTTCCTATAGCAGTATATTCCCCTTTCCGTCACGAAAGAAGTTAGTTCTTGATCTGGGGGTGCATTAATATTTGATTGTGGCCAGAATATGTGTCCATAAAGCTGAGGAGACCCTATCCTGAAGTGGCGTCTACGATCTGATCGATCCGGGGGAGTGGAAAGTTGTCCTTGGGGCAACCTTTGTTTAGATTGGTGTAGTCTATGCACACTCTCCACTTTCTATTTTTCTTTTTTACGAGAACGGTGTTTGCCAGCCAGTCGGGGTATCGTGCTTCCTTTATCATGTTCGCATCGAGTAAACATTGTACCTCATCGTTTATGATAACGTTTCTTTCGGGTGCCATGACCCTTTTTTTTGCCTGACAGTTTTCTTCGAGGGATCTACTTCGAGGCGCTAGGTGATTATTGAAGGGTCGATCCCCACCATATCCTGGATAGTCCAGGCGAAAATGTTCTGGTTTTGTTGCAGTAGCTTCGTAAGTTGCTTTGCCACTTCCTTGTTTAAGCGGGAGTCAATCTGGATGGCCCTACTGTTTTGAGGGTTGTCGAGGTAGACCGTTATGGTTTCTTCTTCTGGTTGTCTGACATTGGGCTTGCCCCGAGGGCTTACCGGTGCCTCATCGCTCAGTGTCGATTGTTCCTCACTTAGACATCGAGTTGGGCGGAGGATAGCCCTGGCCTTTGGGTTGACTACCAGTTGATGATCGCCGGATGGTGAAGTCGTCATGTGTTGGCATTCCCTGGCCACTAATTGGTCTCCTTTCAATGTACGAATTGCCTGGTTCATAAGATACTTGGCATACTAGTGCAGGGTGGAGACCGCTACCCCCATCTGATGTAACCAAGGTTTGCCGAGAACCACATTGTACGCCGAAGGTGTGTCAATCACTATGAACTCTTGGAATAGGGTTTTATGAGTTGGTTGCTTTCTTGTTGTTATTTTCAACTGCATCTTTCCTACGAGGAACTATTTCTCGCCACTAAAGTTGGTCACTGGACGACTATCAAGGATTAAGGTTGTTTCATCCAGCTGCATGCTGCAGAGCGTGCGGAGGAACATGACGTTCATCGAGCTCCCAATATCGACCATGGATCTTTCTACATTCCATCCCTCTAGGGAAATTGTCACCACCAGGGCGTCATCGTGCGGGATTTGTACGCT
Organism: Berberis vulgaris; assembly: GCA_963556465.1. Taxonomy (NCBI): domain Eukaryota; kingdom Viridiplantae; phylum Streptophyta; class Magnoliopsida; order Ranunculales; family Berberidaceae; genus Berberis; species Berberis vulgaris. The sequence continues at coordinate 8,664,774 of OY747130.1, read as the reverse complement.
CTGGAGGTTTTTCTGTGTGAATGCCAGCGGTGCGGATGAGCCTTGCTTTTGACCATGTGGTGTCAGTTGTCCGTTTCATACAGCTTGAATCCTCAAGCCTCGTAGAGCCCTTTTTCTGGACATGTTGGACAGTTCGAACTCTGAATGTGCTCCGTAAAGCGCATGTATCATGTTGACTGAAGGCTCCCCGGGTTTAGTCTTATCCCGCCCTTCTCTCTGGATGACGAAGTTTTGTGCTTTATATGTCGAATCTGCTGTGTTTGCTGGAGGATCTAGTGTCAGAAGGTTGTCAAACTCTTCTTTTCGCAGACCGTTAATGAAGATTAAGACGGTCATTGCGTCGACGCATGAGCAAACGGTGTTTAACTCATTGTTGAATCGGGTTTAAAACGTCTATTGCTCTCGTCGAAACTTCGCTTCATCGATATGAACGTCTGAATTATTAACTGGTCTAGGTGTGTGGGAAGAGGTCGTACATCCGACTCGAGATTCAACGCTGCTACCATTTGCACGGACGGGGGTGCGACTATGTTGCCCGCGCTTGATAGGGACCACAGGGATGGCCTAAGTGCTGGACGTGTCCTCTAATTTTTTGCTGTTGCGTGACCTAGTGGTCACCATCTATCTGAGATTTGGTAGGAGACGACGCTTAGTGTAAAGTTAATATCTATGTTGTCTCCACGAACGACACCAAACTGATGCAGTCAATTTTCGTTCCCTGCTTTGACTTGTTACTGCTGACCTGCACAGGTAATGCACGTGAGCCACATACCACTTTAAGGTGGCCGATGACATTCCGATGCTAAAGTCAGACATGAATCTGAGGAGGGTGTAATGCTGTAACAAGGAATTTGTAGCATACCTTAGCTTACCAACCTCATGTTTTATTTGTAGTGCAAGAGGTCTTGGTTCAATTAGGTCATCGTAGGCGTAGTTTAGGGAGGAGATCTTCGTGGAGATCTCTTTCTAATTGAGAGTCGTGTTGTAGGAGGAAAGTTTCATGTTAGCTCTACACTCCTAGATACGCGGGAGATAGTTCCCAATTCAAGAGCAATCCATGAAAGGGAGTTTCCCTATGTGGAACATACTTTAGTGTTTGCTTCCTAGTTTGAAGCAGAGAGCAGCTGTAGTTGCCCGTCCGAAGCTGATTCTCGAGATACTTGCCTAAAATGGATTATGGGTATTGAGGATGGTTGTGAGACGTATGAGCCTAGCATACTGTGAGAGTCCGGATTGAAGTCGAGCGGGCTTAGATCCGCTTGGGCTGGATCTGTTTCTTTGAGCCCGTACTTCCTCGAGATCATCATGACACATGTTCGACTCAGGAGTGTGACCGGTTTTATGTATCATCAATTATTGTTGGGGATGTTTGAGATGTTAAATTTGTCACGCCCCGATTTTTGAACAACATAAATTAATAGATTGTCCAAAAAAATAAAGGCACGACGTGAACAAATTAAATGGTACAATCATAAGGCAGAAAACAAACTAATAACCTTCCTCAATATTATTCCTCTAAAAATGAGGTTCACAATTATAAACCCAAGCCACAACATAAATAAATGAAAATTACATTAATCAATCCCCAAATAAATCTTTGACAAAAAAAAAAAAAAACCTGAGCATTTATAACTAAACCCTACATCTGATTACCTAGGAATAATAATAACGATCTAACAAAAATGTGTCGAATCCTCAGCTAATACCACCCTTGCGCTCCAATTAACCCTAATAAGTCTCTGGGGCTACGCTCATTAAGAACGCACCCAAATTTGTAAAACAATACAAAATTTGGATAGCAAACATACAAATCGAGACAATTATATATATATAAAAAAATGCATTTCACTTTAAGAAAGATAGATAGTTCTCATTCGAGATTCGAATGAGCTGTTAGTTTCTTCCCTCAAGGCTAACATAATACATGCTAAAATAGTTCATACACAATTTCATGTTATGATCAATTCAATGGTTTTATTTATTTTTCCTAATTCTTGGCTTCTTTTTCACAATCGCACGCTCCTCCTGTGCCGAACACGCATCACCCAAGTGTGCCTCCCTTACCATCAAAGCCACTCGGAGCGTACATGACCCAAGTAGGGTACCACATCTAATGTCATCTCACCCGAAGTTCGATACCTGGCAAGTATTTCATAAATCTATACGTACTACCGAACTCACATGGAACGGTGTACCGATATGCAAGCAAGTCTGCATACCCATAATTTATATCACACGTATACAAGCAAGTCTGTATACAATTGTTTTTTCGGAGTTGTGGAAAAGAGCTTAAATGTCAATTAAGTATCAAATGTAGTTTACTATCACTTCAAGTAAATAAACTAATACGTAGCAAGCAATAAGAAATGATATTCCACTTTGTCCATAATTTAATACATGGCCGCAAAATAAATACAAAGATTTTCATAAAGAAGTAGACCAATAGACCAATACATACAACTCAGTGTGATATATGATGAATTCTCATCAATATCGTGTATTAAGAAAGGAAAATCTAAAGTGCAATATAGGTACTTCTGGACGAGTTCATATACATAGCATAACTCCTAGATGAGGTTTTTTTTTTCCACTATGAAATCAACCATAGGGATTAAAAGATCAGTTCCCTTTTCACTACACAAGTACGGAGATTCAGATAAAATAAAAAAAGCGAAAAATCTTCCCAAGATTTCTCACAACACATATTAACGTGAAGTGCATATTAACATCACAAAAAAAGAAAAACAAAAGAATACCCTTCCAAAGATTTTTCTCACAACACATGTTAGCATTAGCTTTCCTACATCACATCACATACAAAAAGAAAGAAAGAAAGAAAACTTTTTCCAAGAGATTTAATGTCTAAATCATATTCAGTTTGTCTAGGTAATCATATTAACATTGGGAAAAACGTTGAAGAGGGATAGAGTTTTACTCACAAATTTTTTTTATGCTCTTTTCCACAACTCGGAAAAAAAATGTGAAAAAAAAATGTTATTTTAGTATACAGACTCACTTGCATACGTGTGATATAATTTTGGGTATGCAGACTTGCTTGCATATCAGTGCACCGTTCCATGTGAGTTCGGTAGTACGTATAATATTTAGGAAATGTTTGCCATGGATCAAACTTCGGGTGAGATGACATGTTCCTCGATGTGGCACCCCACTTGGAACATGTACGCTCCGAGTGTTTTTGAATGCAAGAGAGGCACACTTGGGTGAGGTGTGTTTGGCACAAGGTGGATAGTGCGATTGTGGAAAAAGAAACAAGATTTTTGTGTATGTGCATGATTGCCTTAAGGGAAGAAACTAAATGCTCATTCGACCATTGCATGAGAACTATATGTCTTCCTAAAGGTAGAAAATGTGTTTTGTTGATATTTTAATAATAGTCTAATATGACTATGATTTGTATCGTTGTTTAAAAATAAATTACATTTATGAGGATTGATAACTCAGTAATTTTATCCGTTTGTTTCTAACCGTTTTGTGCAGGATGGCAAATCTACTAACAATTTCCGCAGGTCAGACTTACCATTTTCAACATTCACTTTGTAAGTGTTGGTAAAATAAATTTATATTTTAAGCATGATAAAACTTATTAATATGTAAAGTTTGTCTCGTTGAGGAACTACAAGACTTTGAATGTTATTTTCTTGTTTATGAAAATTTCATGTTAAAGCATGTAAATTATTTTATTTTATAAGGATTGAGATTACTCACACCAGCTACTTCTCTGACCCAAGTAAGTTTATGCTTCTTGAGTACGTTTTTATTGGAACGTAGCTATTTAGTCATTCACAAGTTAGAAAATCATTGAGGCGGCGATATGAGAGGTTTACTTGTGGGACAGAATCTCCAAAGAGTTACCCGGTTAGAAGTTTGTCTATGTTAATTTTATTTAATGTTTTTGTTGTTAAGTTTTCACTTCCCGAGTTTTGGGGAAGCGAATAATCCTAATCTTACGTGGATATAAGGATTTTTTTCGTTTTCTCGAAAAATCGGGGCGTGACAAAATTTGGATGTATGAATTGGTTTGGCGAAAAAAGCTATGGTAAAAGTGTTTTTGATATTAAGGTTTTTTTTTTTTTTTTTATAAGTGCTTAGAAACTAACTGTTACAAGTTCTGAACGAGTTTCTAAATAAACTGTTTGTTTTCTTTCTTAATGAGCTGCTAATTAGAAGCTAAAATCAAATAGTGTTTGTTTTTACGTGCTGACTTGAAGTTTTTCTTATATTTTTGCCCATCACCACAAGTCTCACCGTCCATCACAAACCACCAACATTAACATTCTTCTCCACTTATTTTCTTTCCTCCAAATATCATTGAGATCATTTTACACCACTACTAGAAACCATCATATATCCCTCGCCATTCTTCATACAATCTTCAATAGAGAGGAAAAGAAAGATAAAACGGAGGAAGAGGATGATGGATTTTCATTAAGCACTCAGTTAAAAAAATAAGTGATCAGTAGGGTTGAACAAAAAATCAATTAAACTGACAGAACCGATCTGTTCGGTTTTAAAATTTTCAGAACCAAAGTGGTCAATTCGATTTTCAGTTTTTATGTGATTTTAATTGACAAAACCAAATCGATCGAATATATATATTAAATAATATATAATTTATATAAAATATTATAATATATTTAAAATAGTCGGTCAGTTCGGTTTGGTCCGATTACGATTTGCATAAATTATAATCAGCTCGATTTTGATTCAGTTTTGTTAACGGTTGTTTTGATTTGAAATTTTTAAAATCGATCAAAATCGGTTCGATTTTCAACATAGTGATCAACACTCCCATGGTGTTTAATCCAATCAAAATTTCAACTTTTAAATAGAATTAAAAATAAATATTGTTTTCAAGAGTTCCATTTCTTATTAAAACTTCCAAATCTTTAAACTCTACCAAGTATGAGGAAGTGCTACAAAAACATCCATGCTATCTCCATCAACGGCAAAAGGACGGTAACAGGTGAAAGTTTGATTATACAATAATTTGATAGCCGAAATGATAATAAAGGACATGAGATGGTGATTGCATTAGATGGGCTCTGACTGACTAACATCACTTCCTCACGTATCTATTTCCCCCATTTTTCACACGTGATGAAATAGAAATTCCTAGTTGATGTCGGCATTGGTCCTTGACTTAAGACTCAAAAGAACAAGTCTAACAATAACATTTTTAGGGTCAAGCCATATTTTAGTAATAGTCAGTGGTGAACCGAGGCAGAATTTTTGTTGAAATGGTTGAGCGATGAATCATAATTAATTAATAATAATATAATAATTAATTATATTAATATAATTTTTGTTAAAGTTTGAACAATATATTAGTATATATAAAATACCAATTGCTAAACAAAATTTTATCTAGTCTATTGGGGGAGGAAAATAGATTCACAAGTTACTTTATAAAAGCATAAAAGATAAATATATTTGGAACAAATAAAATTGGTGTATAAAGTTTATGGGTAAAATTAATTTCAAATGTAAAATTATATGTTTTAAAATATGAAATATTTGTGTTTTTTTCCTATAAAAAATAACTAATTAGAGGATATCCCAATATTAATCACTACTGCATTCTTTACCAGGACTAGCAGTGAACATGTGTTGGCTGTCAAAATACTCTTGTTGATTATCAAAATGTCCTTCAAACAATAGCTCACAGATGAGCCTCGAGATATAAGCATGTATCTTGAGGAAACACTAATGGGTCAAAATTTTCATATATCTAAAGATAAATCCTATGAATAAAATGCAAAACTAGATCTCGATGTACGAATTCATCTCGAGAAAATACTTATATATATATTATTTTCTTTTTATTTTTTTTCTTGTTCTTCATAGCAGACAAAGAGGTTGGAGTTGATGATGGCTAGTGACAATAGTGAGAAAGGAAAATAAATAAAACAGATAAGAAATGAGATTAAGAGAGGAGGAGATCGGGCGATTGTCATCTCAAACTAAATAGATAGAGAAAGCAGAAAATAAGAAAGGGGTGAGGCTGGCGGGTCGACGTCGCAGAGAACATAGAAAGATAGAAAGGGGTGGGGGGATTGACGTCGTCCATGATCATCAAATAAAAAAAATTAAAATAAATAAGTAAATAATATCAAAAGTTAGTGAGACTCCCCAAATCGTGTCCGGTGATAGTAGTAGTTACTCCTACCCAATAACTGTTCTCGATAGCGATATCTTTAATAATAGTAACGAGTTGAACGTAAATATTGCTATTTGAGATGGTGTGCACAGTGCAATACGCACGCCTATCACTTGTTTATTGCTCCTTTTTTAATTAAGTTTGAAGCTCTTAAATCAAGTTCAACACTTTACAGGTTGATTTTGGATACTCTCAAGTACAATTCTTAAAAATCATTTTCATAATAAACAAGAGCTTTGCGGCAGCTAGCCTAAAAGCTTTTCTTCAAGAATATGTAGGCTCGACTTTCGAGGGTTAGGATACGCATGATTAAATGGAATATGGGAGAATGTTAGGCACTTGCCATTATCCAGTTTTAGTCATAATGGTCATGATGGATGGAAATGTCTTAAATGGGCCGTCGATAATTGTATGTGTAATGGTAGACAAGAACAATTTTTAAAGTAGAAATATGTGGAAAGATCGATGTTAGGCGCAACCCCTAGATTTGTAATGACATGTATTACATACTCACTCATAATCCCTTCTTAAACTGGCTCTGACCTGTGATACTATGTGTCCTAGTAGTCTCCACAAGTTGAGTTGAAAATACATTGGAAATTTCTTCAAAACTTCTTAATTATAGAGATAACTTGGATTTTTTGAGAAACAATTTTAGGGTCTGTTTGGTTGCACGGAAAATAGATTATGAAAATTAAAATCGTTTACATGAATCCAATTTTGAAGCATTTTTTTGAACTTGAATTCCCACAAATAGTGAAAAAACTGTCTTATGAATAATTGATTTTTCTGTTAATAAATAAACAATCAAACAACGAAAATCTTCATAATAAGATAAATAAATAATTTTCCGAGAAAAATGACTAATCAAATAGATCCTTAAAGAGTAAAATCTGCATTGTGGATATTGTATAGAAACCTTTTAGAGTAAATGCCTTCCAAAATACACAATCTCAAAACCTCTCCAAAATTGGACTTATACAGATCACTTTTCCTTTCAAAATATCTTATAAAAATCATTGTAGATTTCAATTTTAACAAGGAAAGATCATGAGATTAAAACATTTCAAAGAAAAGGAAAACAAAAAAAAATCTCTTTCCTACAAAATGTTTGTCTCTACTAACTAAAATAAAAAAAACTTTATCTCAATGTCCTTGTTGCAGCTCTGTTTCAGTTAATTGGATAAAGACGTTTGCAAGTTTCTCACTTCTAGACTCATATAAAACCCAACACATAACACGTTTTCAAATTCAAACAAGAAACAAGTCCATTTCACTTTTTTTTTTTTTTTTGAAAAACACATACAGACTCCACTACTCTCTCTATATAATAACTCTTGTCACCCCGACAAATTAAAAACACACTCATCTCCTTTTCCTCTATGCAACAATACTTGGAAGAGTCACATTACCTTCCTAGTATCAAAAAAATGAATTCACTTCAAGACTGGCCTGAACCTATCATCAGAGTTCAATCACTATCTGATAGTGGGATGACCAGAATCCCTGATAGGTACATCAAGCCGCCTTCTGATAGGCCATCGATGATCATAGGGGATACTGATCACTTGAGAATCCCACTTATCGATCTTCGGGGCCTATATGGGGATGATAAGGCACTCCATGCAAGTATTATGAATGAGATATCTTTGGCTTGTCGTGAATGGGGTTTTTTCCAAGTTGTGAACCATGGGGTGAAGCCAGAGTTGATGCAGCGGATGCGTGAGGTGTGGAGAGACTTCTTTCATTTGCCTGTGGAGGAGAAGCAAGTGTATGCGAATTCGCCCAAGACGTATGAAGGGTATGGCAGTCGTCTTGGGGTCCAAAAAGGCGCGATTTTGGATTGGAATGATTACTTTTATCTTCATTATCTTCCTCCTTCATTGAAGGACGTTAACAAATGGCCTGCCCTCCCATCTACATGCAGGTAAATTTGTTATAATGTATATATAGTATAGCTCACATTATTTGAATGACTACAATTGATTGATTGTTTAGGGAAGAGACCGAAGAATATGGGAAGCAAATAGTAAAATTATGTGGAAACCTGATGAAGATCTTATCGGTAAATCTCGGGCTAGAGGAGAACCAACTTCAAAAATCATTTGGAGGGGAGGACATTGGGGCATGCTTAAGGGTGAATTTCTATCCAAAATGTCCACAACCTGATCTTGCTCTTGGTCTCTCCTCGCATTCTGACCCTGGAGGCATGACACTTCTCCTCCCAGACGAAAACGTTGCTGGTCTCCAAGTTCGTAAGGGCGATATTTGGGTCACTGTGCAGCCAGTTCCCAATGCTTTCATCGTTAACCTTGCTGATCAAATTCAGGTCTATATATTCTCCTTATACTCACTCCCCCTTATCCTCCAAAGATAAAAATGGTTGACCATGATTTTGTGATTTATTGGCATAAAAAGGTCAATTTTGCATGCTAAATCCCTTTTATGTCTAGGTTTACCCTAACTAATTACATCCATTAAACACTATTTCACTGTGAGAATTGTTCCGAAAAAAAATTCATCTGATCATGTAATTTTAAACTTTTACAAAATAGTGACAACAAAATGGTGTAAAACACATTGGTGTGATATTTTCAATTTTTTTTTTTTTCCTTGAAACAAATTTCTCTTTACTTTTTAAAAAGGAGTATTGTTTATCTTTTACACTTGAAACAAACTGAAGGTTGGTAGACTGTCTTCAACAAAAAATTGATTTTAACAAGAACTCTCTAATAATTGTTACAAATTAGAAAAGAAAAAATTCAGATGTAATGAATTGTAGAAATGATGGATAGGTGGTGTTGTCATCTTAAATTCACCATGTCATTATATTTTGGTGTTTGATGTTTGTATTAGGTATTAAGCAATGGAATTTACAAGAGCGTCGAGCACAGGGTTATAACAAACTTTGCTAAGGAGCGAGTTTCGCTTGCATTCTTCTACAACCCTAAGAGTGATCTGGTCTTAGAACCGGCTAGCCAGCTTGTGACACCTGATCAACCAGCCTTGTACCAGCCAATGACATTCGACGAGTACCGGCTTTATATCAGGACCAAAGGTCCACTTGGCAAGTCACAAGTTGAGTCCCTCAAGTCCCCACGCCCTAGTTGCGCATGACATATCAATGTACATTATCAACAGTGATCAGTAATGTTATGAATTATTTTTCACAACCTATACTCAGATTAAGATAGGTTTTCAAATAGTAATCTCAATACCCTTACTCAGTGCTGGAAATATAATAAGATGAGAAACAGTTTGATAATGATAAAGCATTAATTAGTACTAACTTAGTTTTGACCCGGAAGAATCATGGTAGCATGAATCGCGAAATTTCATGCTTTTACACTATAATAAATAATGATAATGATATATAATATACATGAAGCGTGACTAAAGGACAGATGATATGTTTGATAATTCGTTGAATCAATAATTTTCTGGGGTCAGAAATTATAATTATTATGACTAAGAATCTAGTGGTGATGAAATTATTATTAATCCAAACAAACTAATCACATGTTGAATACTATGCAACTTTTGAGGGTTTTAGTTTATATGATTGGTTGTCCTCTCAAAACTTTTTTTTCTGGGTAGGGTACAAGTGTTGGACAACTCATGGGCTGAGCTTAACAAAAATGGCCCTAACATCAAGTTCCATTAAAATCCAAGATATCCAAAAAGCCCATTGATAAAGAGCCCCGGGCAAAAAAAAAAAAAAAAAGAATTAATGGCAGACAACTGTGGGGCCACTCCAGCTGCTGAGATGATGCTCTACAACTAGTGGCCCAGCTCCGTAGAGTGAACCACAGCCGCTAATTACGATCAGATCGCACGGCCATCATTCATCAGCCAGACTTTGGTTCCTGTCTCATTAGCGACTAAGGAAGCAGAGTAACGATCATGTTCCAATTATGTGTTCATTGTTCCAATTAACATATTCTCTATCTGTAACAAGCATCGATGATCGATTCATCATGAGAATATGGTATCATATATTTCTTTATTTTAAAAATGATTTTTAAGGCATACTTCTTCATAAAATAAATCATTTAGATATTATAGTTGAAGTAATGACTAATTTATGCATACTTTTATGACTAACAATGACTCTTTTATTAATTCATTAAGTTATAAGACATCTTTACCATTCCTAAACAAATAGAATATTTAATTTTATACTCTTACGATCAACAAAGAGTCTTTTATTAATAATTCTAATTTTTTTTTTTTTTTTTTACCCTTAACGCCTCCCACCCCATGCTGCTGGTAGATAGATATTAATGATTCTAATTATAAGCAACCAATTATAAGTTTTTATAAATTTTCATTGAGTGACAAGTTAATCAAATTATTATGCTAAGGTTTGATAAACTTTTCATAATGTAGTTAATGATGATTAGAAATTTGGTTTTAATTATTTAATAAAATCAATTTGATTAAATTGTCATAAATTTGATTAAAAAGATTTACAGGTATCCATGCATTACCTTTCTTAATGATGATTATAAATTTGGTTTTAATTATCATTGTTTCTTATTCCATAATGTAGTTAATAAAATCAAAATTTTCACTGTCAAAATTTGATTTCCTATTATTCAATGCATGAGTACCTATAAAATAATATATTTTATTTTCTGTCGCTATTTAGTAACAAGCTATGTACCACAGAGCATGATCATAGCCTCAGAGGTGCAATGAGAATCAATATTGAATAAGATAATTTTATGTACAAACTAAATAGTGACAGAAAATTGAAGCAACCATTAATTGAAACAAAAATTTGCTCTTCAAACTTAGATAAACGTTCACAATCAGTCAAATCAAACATATTCAAAGTGACAAAATATTTAAGAATAAAAAAATGTTAACATGAGAATATTAATGTAGTCATTTATAGCTAATAAATGTCATAAAATAATTGCTTAAACAACAATTAAAAAACAAGATAACATAAAAAATAAAAATTAACAAAAAAATTATTAATGGGGTGGGAGGGGTTAAAGATTAAAAATAAAAAAAATTAGAATCATTAATAAAATAGTCTTTGTTAGTCACAAAAGTATAAAATTAAGTTTTATATTTATTTAGAAAGGGTAAATATATCCTATAAGTTTATGAATTAACATGGGTTAATGAAATTGTCTTTGTTGGTCATAAAAGTATAAAAGTAGGTACAAATTAGACATTATATCAACTACGATATCTAAATTATCTATTTTGTGAAAAAGTAGGCCTTAAATTTTTTATTTTTTTATTTTTTTTATACCAATGAATCATTAAAACCATTTTTGCACGAACCTAATGAAATGATTTGTCATAAAAAAAAAGTGTGAACCATAAATTCATCAAATATAAAGATAACAATTGTTAATTATTATTTGTTTTTATTTATTTATCCTAGGTAGCTGATTATGCTTACACAATTAGTTAATATGGGACCGAACTCTCTAAGTTCCCTGGTTCAATATAAACATTATTGGTTAAGTGCACCCAATACCATATGATTCCCCATTGTATTACAGTAAGTGGTGGACTAAGGATTTTAGTTAAGGAGGAGCGAAATGTTAAGAAATTGTTGATCGTTATCAGGGGCAAAGTTAGAAAATTTTGTACTTCGGACGAAGGTTGTGATTTCTCGAAATGTTTTTTTTTTTATGTCTCAAAAAACAAAGTTTTGTTACTTCGATGAGTTGTTTCGAAATATGTCATGTTTTCTTTGTAAATTTTGACACTTTTCGTGTAAACCCAAAAAATTATGAAGCAAATTGCATTTTTTTATCAAAATATTTCGTCATTTTCCATAGATATTTTTTGATATTTTCGTGTAAACTCAAGAAAATTTGAAGCAAATTACATTGATAGAGATACTTAAGTATTTATTAGGTAATTTACTTGCATCTTACTTGTCCATGTATTTATATATGTTTGACATACGTTCAAATTTTTTACGTTTTCCTATATTTCACAAAATATTTCTTAAAATCAGAAAATCAAAATTACTTCGAAAAACGAAATCACAATCATTGCTTCGAACCGATAGTTTTACAACAAATTTCTACTAACATCTACCTTAAATACTAAAATCAAAAATATATTTATAATTGTATTCTTCGTGAATTGAATCTAGTATTGAGCATTTATCTATAGAACTATAAAAAAATAAAAAATAAATAAAAACACACACACACACACATTGTATATATCAAATTGAATCGGGTATAATATTCTAAGCCAAATAGTAATCAAGTCGTTGACAATTTAACAAACGCAAACAAGCGTGATAACTTGAATACATAATTAAAATTGTAAAATAATTAAGATAAATATGTAAGTTTAATCTGAAAAAATTTGAAATGTACGAACATAATAAAATCTTACTTACAAGTATATAGAGAAGAATGGAGGGAGGGGGTTACAAGCCAATCCAACCCACAAATTTTGTATGAGTTGAATAATAATAATATATACTTTCATTGAATTCTATAGTTTGTTATCTTAAATTTTAATTACATATTTTTTATGTGACATTGTTTTTTGCTTAGGTTTCATACTACTTTTTGAAAAAACAAGTCTTTATTAAATTATAATTTTTTATTGTATTTATATAATTGCATAAAAATATCTTATGAAAAAAAAATCAGGGATGGTAACATTTAGCAAAAATAAAAAAAATCTCTATTTATGCTAAAAAAAATTCTCACACTTAAGAGGAATCAAACTTGAGTCATTAGTAAGATGTTTTAAAGACCAACCACTGTACCAATTAGTTGATATGTCATTTATTTAATAAAAGTTTATAATATCATGTCTTTACAATCATATTAAAAATGCTGCTATATACTTTGTTTTTGGAAAATTGAGAGGGGGAGGGGCCCCCTCTGAACCCTTTGTAGGTCTGCCCCTGATTACAGTTATAGCAACCAGTGAGAAATCAAACTGAGGCATCACTCGATAAACTCCTCGTACTGAGTTTATGATTGCAATAGATTCAAGTGTTCCTCTGATCTTTATGTGGTTTTTTTTTCGTTAAATAAATTTATTACTTGAAAAAAAAAACTTTTACATCAGTCGGGGGTACATGACGACTTTACTCGGTAAAAAGAACTAGAGGACATACATCATAGCAAACCCAAAATAAATACTGACCAAACCCCTAGATCAATGCCTGTACTTACTATTATTTTTCTTCATTCTAGATGATTTTCGAGGATATACCTTGATGTCTCTGAAGTCCGTCGCATCAAATCTTTTCAATATTCGAAGTTGGTCTGTCTTTAAACCTGACACTACTCTTGACCTAATAGTGTATTTATCCAAATCTTCTTCTTCTGAACTGATTGTATTCGAAATGTCAGTATCGATCTCCATTTCGGTTTCGCTATTTGCGTTACGAACCAAATAGTTAATATGTTTTATGTCCGGTGCTTCAAGTACTACTGCGTCCACTAAAGTTTCGTCATCTTGTACAATACCCGCATCTGCTGGAACCCCTACCTTCCGGTCATGCACCTTGTCACCACTATGAACGCGAGGCTGAGCACCAACGTGAGCGCCACTGCCAGCACCATTGCCAGCTCCATAGACAAAACCACTGTCGACGTGATCATCTTCAGCTACTGCATCCTCCTTTCTTGTCCCGGAGTTGCTGCCTGGAATCATTGCATTTATCTGTAGAGAAGCATTCCCACTGCTTTTCGTTTTTCCTGGGCTAGAGATCCCGACATCCCCGCCTACAGCCTTGATCGAAACCCCATGCGCCCTCCCTGGTTCCATTTGGTTAAAATACTCGTGCCCTCTCTGCGGCCTTGAGCTGCTACCTGAAGCATTATCACATTCCTGCAGAAAAACTTGGCCATTCGCATTTTTCCTAGGGATCAACTTCTTTGGATCATCATTTACAGCATGTGATGTTTTGTTCACCAAATCAACCTGTTCTATTGGGGACGCTACGTGCTCTGCAGAAACAGAGCATACATGCTTTGCTCCGAGCGTGACTTGCTCTGACGAAGCAAGCTCTGTTGTTGGCAGAACACGCTCTAGCTGGGACGAAGCAAGCCCTGAAATTGTCTCTCCTTGTTTTTCAATCGCTTTTTCAATCTCAACAGCTGTGTACCCCGCCTCAAGAAGTCCTTCCTCCGTTGTTTCTGGCTCTACCATGTCACTGATTGGAGCCGTCTCCTTACTAGGCAATTGATTATTCATTAGATTACTCTCATCTTCAACTATGTTCTCCGTAAGTGACTCGAATTTGTTTGACAACATGACATTCCCCGAATCTTTAACCATCGGCCTCTCAGCACCAACTCCCTCCTGGATTCCCTTACCCTGATTATTCTTTACACCACTAGTGCCAGCTTCTGGCATTGAAACTTTATTTTGTTTGACCACTGGGACATATTGTTGCTTGAGGACTTTGGCTTCCAACTTTTGTTTCTCAGTCTTCTCTTCTTTCACCAAGTTGGGTGTTCTCACATTGCCCTTATGACCTAACTTTTTTCTGCAATAATCCTCCTGATGCCCTAGCAATGAGCAATAATCACAATATTTGAAACCCGGGTATTCAATCTTTTGCCAAAATTCCCTATTGTTAGATCTATCTATCCAAATTCTACTCGGTAACTTTTCCGCCAAAGTCATCTCCACGCAAACACGGGCATAACCCGGGCGTGAAAGACATCGAGTATGATCATCCAAGCGCAAAAAGACACCAAAAGAGTTCACAATAGCTTTCAAAAGAGGGGGATGAAATAAATGCAAAGGCAAGTTAGGCAACTCTACCCATAGTGGAACCGATATCGGATCTGCTTTCAGATTGAAACCATCATGCCAGCGAAAAACTTTGAATAGAACTCCCCGAATCAAGAATGAGTCCCTTGCCAAGACTGTCTTTGCTTTCGCCTCAGATTGAAGCCGGACAAGAACATGACGTTGATCTAGCAAACCTAGCGAGAAATCGCCTAGAATCCCCCAGGTTCAATGTATTGAATCTCGAATAGCCTCCAATGTTGGTCTGTAGCTGGAGAACTTTAAGATTATCACATATTTTTTCATGAAAGTTTCCCCACGTTTCTCATCAGATGCCGTAAGCCCAATGGCTAACTCTCCTTTTCGGAATCTAGTCCCCTCGATATTTGTTTCTTTAACCTCATCAACCAATATTTTTCCAAGTATTTGGGCAAAAGAAGGCTTAGTAGCCTCTTCCGCAGGTTCCTTACTCCCCATTGGGGGAGAGGAAGTGTTGACGGCTAAAGCAGCCGTCATACCACGGTTTACCCTGCCCTAGCCAGACCTACAGCACCAAGATCGATCCTGACAGCGGAATAGAGCGGCAGCCAGGCAGCGGCGGCGGGGACCAGAGAAGCGTCCGGTCAAGCTAGCAGCGCGGAGTGGACAGCCTAGGGCTCGCGCAGCCGGTCGCAGGCCCTCTCGCACCCTCTCTCGCTGAATCTGTGCTTCGCACCCTACCGCGCTCAGGCGAACGAGAGCAGTCGTGAGCACGGCGACGGCCAGAGGTCCCAGATCTGGTGTTGGCGGCGGCTTTCTTCCTCTAAGCCTGTGCTTCGCAGCCCCTCGCGCCTGTTATGCAAATGGTATTCCTAAGATGGTGTCGGCGGCGGCTTTCTTCGCATGCCCTCTCGCCTGTTATGCAGATTGGCGGCGGCGGCGGCGACTCCAATCGTTCCTCTCGTCACTTCAGGCAACCTTGAAGTAAAATCTCAATCCACAACTCGATTGGTTCTTGTATGATCATGGGAAAAAGGGTTAGAAAAGCTTGCTTTGATAGTGCTCAACTGAGATCCTTTATGTGGTTAACCTCTCATGAAATAAGCAATTAAAAGGCATGGTATCCTTTTCTCCCTCTCTTTCTTATTACTTTTGCTTGAAAGAATTACATCTTGTAGAGATGTGAGTTGGAGATTAATCATAAACTATGTGCGTGGATATTAAGCATGTATATATATATATATATATATATATATATATATATATATATATTATTAATCAATGTTTGCGAAATATTTTTTTTTATTTTTTTTTTAAATTAACCTCCAGTGGGGAGGGGCAACTATGGAATGCCAGACCTTTATTAAAAATCCATAAAAATTACAAATCGTTGCGGGGGTACATTACGACATTACCCGCGTTAATTCTAAAAACAAATTTGATAACAAAATTTTAAAGCAAAATTCCTGGAAAAAAAGAAACAAAGGAAAAAAGAGGACCAGCCAGGAATAGAAAAGAAACCCGAGCACACCCAAGACTGCCGAAACAAACAGCATACACCCACAACACCGTATCCACGCAAAAACGCTGAAAATCTAAAGCCGCATCCATGCAAAACACAGCAGCAGCAGCAGCGGCATCAGCAGCATCAGCATCAGCAGACAGCATCAGCAGCAGCAGCGGCATCAGCAGACAGCAGCAGCAGCAATCGCATCAGCACGATTGAGCAACCGCATCAGCACGAAATGCAGCAGCGAGCAATAAAAGCCCCTGTCCTCCATATCGCAACACTGGTCGCAGCTCGCACCATCGCAAAATCTGAGGCCTCGCAGCGATAGAACCTCGCAGCATCGCAACCCGCATGGGAACTACAACTCCCCTGTTCCAGCACCTCGCAGCGTCCCCTGCTCCAGCACAGCCCAAACAGAGCAGGCAGCAGATCCGCAGCAAAACAACAGAGCCGCATCAATGTAGAGCAGGCCAATGCACGTGAATTCCGAGCAGCAGATCTCACCTTGTTGTCCCCTATATCCAACAGACCAGAACATTGCACCCCAACCGCGTGCACCCAGCGTCACAACGCTCACCGCTTTGTTGGTCATCTCCATGATGGCAAACAAATTGAACCAAAGAAAAAAATTGCAATAAAGAGACAATCTGAAAATCTGTCCCTAAACTTCCTCTAATCATCCCCGTGGCGAAGATACGCCGTTTGTAATCTATCAAGCCCCAACAAGCCAGTTATTCGCCTGGGAAAATCACTCCCATAGAAAGAGCCTGTCCCAAGTTCATGAAAAGCTCTAGCGGCTAGTGCATCTGACACTGCAATTGCCTCCCTATAGATATGTTGACAGTATAACGTCATCGTCGTTGTCAACAACTTGATTTCTTTCAAAATATTCTCCAAATGCCACGGGGGTTTTAAACTATCTTTAAACCAACCACAAACCAATTCAGAATCTGTTTGAATAACCACCTTTTTGAAACCCCAATCGAGGCATAGGCGAATAACCTCTAAAAGAGCCAAAAATTCCGCCTTGTTGATGGATCCCATTCCGAAAAGCATATATTTTCCCACAACCCCTAAGCCTCGAGAGTCACGAATAACCACACCACCCGCTGCCATATCCTTTCGAGAGGAACCAACAACATTAAGAGCCACAAAATCTTCGGGGGGAGGTGGCCAGTAAACAAGTCGAACAGACTTCCTTCTAACAGGGATCACGTCCAACCCCAAAGTCTGTAAAAGAGCCTTATTACTGCTGCCTTGCTTGGGAATAATGAAATTATTTGCTATTTGCAACTGTCGCCGAATATACAAGATCACAAAGGCCGAATTGGGTGGGACATTGTCAAAAAAGCATTTGCATCTTTGTTTCCAAATTTCCCAAAGAATGAACATAGGAGTAAGAAAGAATAACACACCTGTTTGTGTAGTGCGTTTAGCTTTCTTAAACCATATTTCGAGAACCGTAGAAATTTCTGCTGGGCGTCGAATATGAACGTCAAAGATCCTGTCAAAATGATTCCACACATGCCTTGCCAATTCTCCGTCAAGAAAGAGATGATTCAAAGATTCCTGCTTTGGTGCTATGCAACAGTAGCATCTAGATGCGAGGTTCAAACCACATCTGTATAGTTCACCGTCCACTGGTATGCCACGACGAAGTAATTTCCAAACAAAAACTGATATTCTGGACGGCAAAATGTCGTGCCAAAGGGTTTGACATAAAGCATTAAACTTTCCATGTTTCCGTAACAGTTCATACACCGACTGTAATGAAAAAAGCCCATTCGAATTTGGGGCCCACACACACGTGTCCTTCTCATGAGGCTCACCACATAGTCTATCTGCATAAAGTTCACGCGCTAAATTTCTGAGATCATAGTGAACCAACTCAAAATTCGAAGAGGAAACCGCGCGGATTGAAGGCCATAAATCTTGGTCAACCAATGCTGCCGATCTCTTGAAAGAAGCCACCATGTTCCAATTCTCCTCAAAGAAACCAATATCCCCAATGCCAATACGCCAAAACGAGTTGCTCAAAAAAAAGTTTTTCCCAAGCATGATCTCTTTAAAAAAAGGAGACGACCCACTTTTCACAGATTGACAATTCAATCCAACACCTTGTAGCCAGTATTTATTCCTCATGAAAGTAGCCCATAAAGAGTCTGAAGTAAGTAACCTCCATAGAGCCTTAATCCGAAAAGCCTTCATCACAACCGTCAAGTCTCTAACTCCCAAACCGTTCTCCGACAATGGAAAGCAAATATGTTCCCATGACACCCATTTTTTCTTAAGTCTGCCTTCACAATCCCCCCAGAAGAAATCCGCCAACAATCTATTAATCCGAGCTATGACTGCTCTTGGTACACACATGGTGCTAAGTATATAAATCGGAATGGAACTAAGAACATGCTTTATCAAGATAAGACGACCACCTGGGGATAATAATTTTGCCTTCCAACCTTGAATACGGCCCTGAATCTTAGAAATTAAGTCTTCAAAATATGAAATTTTGACTCTCCCTTGAAAAACTGGCCCACCCAAATACTTCAAAGGAGCAGTGTGGAATTGAAAATCTGTACCACTTCTTAAAGCAACGATACGCTCCGCTGTACTCTGATCAGCCAGAGTAAAAAAGCTTTTTCCTTCATTTATTTTCTGTCCCGAGGCCTTGCAATAACGTCGCAGGAACTCCATACATCCCAAAACTGAGGATTTTCTACCATTTAAAAAGACAAGAGTATCGTCTGCATATAGAAGATGGGAAATTGGGTTGCAATTCCTAGGAGTATAATAGTACCCAATTTTGTCAGTCTCAAAAGCTGATTTCAAACCTCTGCTCAAAACTTCGGAAGCAATAATGAAAAGAAAAGGAGATAATGGATCTCCTTGCCGAATTCCCCTAGTGGATTGGAAATAACCTTTGTATACTCCTTGCAGCAGAACCGAGAATCCACAAAAAGTAATACAGTTAGAGATGATGTGACAGAGTCGACCCGTGAAGCCAAATTTTTGAAGCACTTTAAGCAAAAAGCTCCATTCCAACCTATCATATGCTTTCTCCATATCAATTTTCAGCACCACATTATCTCCAAATACCTTCCTATTAATGTCTCTGATCATTTTCTGCGCCAAACCAATATTTTCTCCAATGAACCTGCCTTTAACAAAAGCCCCCTGCTCCTGAGAAATCAACCCTGGCAAGATATCTACCAGCCTATTGCACAGAATTTTGCTAAAAATCTTATAAATCACATTACACAGACTGATTGGACGAAAATCAGAAAAAGAACCTGGATTATCAATTTTGGGAATCAAAGCCAAGAAATTCGCCGAGAAAGACGTCGGCATTGCATCCGCTTCGAAAAACTGAATAGCTGCCTCCCATATATCCATACTCAGAACCTCCCAGCAAAACTGATAAAATTCAGCAGTAAATCCATCCGGACCAGGCGCA
Source organism: Berberis vulgaris (assembly GCA_963556465.1). Lineage (NCBI taxonomy): Eukaryota > Viridiplantae > Streptophyta > Magnoliopsida > Ranunculales > Berberidaceae > Berberis > Berberis vulgaris. Next base: position 8,644,905 of record OY747130.1, on the reverse strand, counting down.
CTATTTTTGGGTATGTCAAAGACAGCATCCCTGACCTCCTGTAGGGAAGGCCGTTTAACCAGATTCTCACAATCACCAGAGTCCAACAAAGTCGGGAGACAATTTAGCAAATCTACATCTTCCCTAGCCGCACCTTGAGAAGACAACAAATTAGAAAAAAAAACTCATTAGCCCCGTCAAGAATCTCACCAGGATCCGAAATAATTCTGCCGCCCGGTAAAGTGATCTGAGTGATAGCGCGTCGCTTTTGTTTGGATTTGGTGGAAGCAAAAAAATACTTAGTGCAAGCATCCCCCTCCTTGAATTCTTTTTCACCTAATTTTTGAATCCAGTAAAGCTCCTCCTGTTTGAGAGCCAATCTGTACTCTGCCTGACAACGGTGTAAATTGCAGCAAGCCTGAACATCCCAATTAGCATTAACATTTAGCCCAGTATTACTGTGATTCGCAAAACCCGCCAAAAGAATTGTTTCCCACTGCTGCATTTCATCTTCCAAAGCACGAATTCTGCTGAACACATTACCAAAGACCGTCCTATTCCACTGTATCAGAACTCGTCGTGTCATTTTAAGTTTGGCATCCACTCTATCAATAGGTCTCATAGTACCCATGTCTGTCAACCATGTGTCCTTGACCAGGTCCAAAAAATCAGAATGTGTCGTCCACATATTAAGGAACCGAAAAGGAACATAACCGACTTTAGAGTGAGTCGGCATGGAGGCCAACAACGGGGAATGATCTGAGAAAGTTCTGCTAAGATGTTTTACTTTTGGACTACCAAAATCTGTCAACCAAACTGAATTAGTAAAGATCCTATCCAATCTGGCCCAAATGCGCTCACTGCCCCGCCTGTTATTGCACCAGGTGAGACGAGGACCCGAGAAGCCACAATCAATGAGACCACAGTTGTCAATGCAGTCAGAAAATTGAGACATACTTGCCATGGATGGTTCCAAACCTCCTACTTTCTCTCCAGAGTGAAAGTAAGTGTTAAAATCTCCTCCGATCATCCAAGGAATGTCATGGGTAGCAGCAAAATTTGTCATATTCAACCATAGGTCCTTTCTCTCATCCACAGAACATTTAGCATAAACAAAAGAAATTAAAAAAATTCTTGCATCAGAATCCTTTACCTGGCAATGAATGATCTGGTCCGTCATATCCAGCACCAAAAGAGCAAGGGAAGTATCCCAAAGAATCCAAATCTTTCCACCAACCGTATCATTCGAGGCAAAGCCCCCTAGACGAAGTTTGTTGCCTATCTCCATTGATCTACTAACCGGAATCATAGGCTCCGCAATCATAAGGATTCTGATTTTATGCTCCAACACCATATTCTTCAATCTCCGCTTCGTGACCTGATTACCGACCCCACGAGCATTCCAAAACAAAAAGTTTTCCATCATCTTAAACACGTTGAGAAGATTTGCCCTTCTTAGTCTTGCGACATTTGCCCGGGAGGGCCGCCGGTTGGACTGTGTGCTGTTGGTCCTTATCCGAGAGAGCCCCTAATGTTAAATCTGTAATAGCTTGTGGTTCCAGTCCCAGCTCCGAGTCTGACACCGCCTCGTCACTATCATCTGTTGGGCGAACCATGGTATTAGTGGAATTTGAATGGTTCTTGCTTTGTAAAACACGATTCTCCTCAACCAGCTGGACGACCACTTCATACAAACTCCCATCCACATCATTCCTAGCCGCCGTAGGCATAGATACATTACCCGTTGCCATGGAAAGAGCGCGCTTGGCCATAATTTCTGTCAACTGTGCCATCACTGTCGGCTTCGCGACGTCCTTCCCAAAACCCTGAGCTCCCACGTCCCCTGGAACGTTAAGAGATTGGGGCCTAGGACTGATCGATGCATGCGGAAGGGGGCTGACAGGCCGTATGCATGCTGAGGACTGAAAAGGCGAGCTGGACTGCACGAGGCCTTCCGTGTTCAGGCTGGACGAAACTGGGTCATGATCAGGCTGAATCCGAGGACAGTCGAGTTGCGCGGGCAGACTGAGACCTGATCCTGGAACAGAGCAGGAACTGTTCTGGAGCGTAGAGCAAGTGTTGTTCGGGAGAAAATCAGGTGTTGTTCGGGGGCAAAGCAAGTGCTGTTCGGGAGCAGAGCAGGTGCTGTTCGGGAGCGCAGAGCAGGTGCTGTTCGGGAGCAGAGCAGGTGCTGTTCGGGGGCAATGCAGGTGCTGTTCGGGAGCAGAACAGGTGCTGTTCGGGAGCGCAGAGCTGGTGAGCGCAGGGCAGGAAACAGGAGCACGTCCTGGACCAAGGTCTGGACTGGATTCCGTCACTGGAGCGTTGCATAAATCTGTGTTCGTCGCAGTATTAAGACTTAAACTGGTGATGAGTGCGGGGGTAGGACCAGCATGGTATGGACTGGGTGTGTTCGCTGGGATGAGCGCATCGCCAGGACTGGTTGCATACTTAATGGTGCCTGGGCTGCTTGCAACGTGAACGAGGTCGTGAGCTGGCTGAGAGTCTAATCGTGGTACTTCTGGGTTCCCCAACTGCTTGAGTGTAGAGTCATCATGCGTACTCTCCGCAACGAGATCAGTGGATATGACATCGACTTTACCACCCTTGGCCCCTGATTGTGAGTCTACCGTGGACTGATGTGGCTGAGCGGGAAGTCCAATAATATTAGCAATCTCCGAGGTAGTGTACCCCGCCTCTAGTAGGCACTCTTCTGTAGTTTCTGTAACCTTTCCACCACTAGCATGACCCAATGGTTCACTCTCATCCCCAGCAATGTTATCATTAAGCGAAGCAAATTTATTTGACAACTCCATTTTTACCGGAACCATGGCCGCCGGCCTTGTCTCCCCAATATCCTCAACCAATTCTTCCCCCTACTGTTCTTAGCGCCGCTCGGGCCGACCGTTGGTCGAGTAATTTTATCCTGTTTGAGAATAGGTACATATTGTTGTTTAAAAGTTTTGTTCTCAACTGGCGGCCTTACCATCTTCTCTACTTTACCGGAGTCGGGAGCTCCCCCGTTGGCCTTGAGACCCAATTTTTTCCTGCAAAAAGCCTCTTGATGTCCTATCAAAGAACAGAAATCGCAATATTTGAAACCTGGATATTCGATTTTCTGCCAGAAACCTCTGTTATTGGCCCTGTCAATCCAGACTCTATTTGGTAATGGTTCCGCTAGAGACATCTCCACACAAACACGGGCAAAACCCGGCCGAGTGAGGCAACGGGTATGGTCATCCATCCGCAAATAACCACCAAAAGAATTGACAATAGCCTTTAAAATAGGGGGATGAAATAAATGCAAAGGAGGGTTAGGTAACTCTACCCATAGGGGTACCGAAATTGGGTCCTCCTTCAAACTGAAACCATCATGCCAACGAAAAGCTTTAAACCGAACTCCTCGAATCAGAAATGAGTCCCGCGACAGAACTTTCTTGGCTTCTACCTCCGATTGGAGTCGAACTAGCACATGTCTTTGATTCAACAAACCCAATGAGAAATCTCCCAAAATTCTCCAAGTCCTGTGGATTGAATCGCGAATATCTGTCAAAGTCGGGCGGTAGCTAGAGAATTTGAGAACAATGACATGTTTTTCCATGAAAGCTTCCCCACGGACCTCATCGGATGCCGTGATTCCAATAGCTGGAGCCCCCTCCTTACGGAATCGGGTTCCTTCGACCTGAGTTTCGACAATGTCATCCACCAAAATCTTGCCCAGAATCTGGGCGAAAGAAGGCTTTGAATTTCCAGCCGTGGTTCCCCCATGACCAGGACCAGTGGGTGTGGGACTGGCGGCTTGCGTGATCATCTCATCCACCAAATTGTGGTATCAAAACCAAAGAAAAACAGGGGCTGGAACGGTACAGTCAATATCGTAACAGGTGCCAGATCGGAAAGGCGGCGTGTAACAACCCAGGGTCGTAACAGGCCGTAGATCGTAACAGACCGAAACGGCACGAAACAGCCACAGGTTCGAACAGATAGGAGGGTTGCACAGATCGATTTCGGCGTGAGAGCAATGGCACAAAGCACCGATCCGATCGCCAGAATCGTTTCACTGCCTGAACCAACCGAGAGGTCGAGCCGTATCGGAGGGAAACCCAAGCGGCGAGATACCGGCAAGAAACCGAAACGGCAGCGGCTAGGGTTTGCCCAAACCGAAACAGGAATCAAGGAACCAGATTGATTCCCTGGATCAAGGAACGGCTGGGATTGAGGGAGATGAAAAAACAAAGAAAAATTCCCAAAATACCCTCCAGAATCGCCTCAGAGCAAAGTTTTTCCAATATCGTCGACAAAGTTTTTCCAATATTGCCTCAGAGTAAAAAATTGACATGTGAATGACAAAATAGGAAATAAAAAAATTAGTTATAAGAGCATGTTTATAATTTATAGAAAAAATTCTAAGACTTCAAATAAATTATGTTATGAAATTATGTATAAATAATCAATATTTACAACAGAATTGAGAATCTGTGTGTTTACAAGAATGCTAATTCTAGGGGGCGAAGGATGAGTGGTTACACCCCTCTCTCGCGCCCGCCCTCCACCGCTCCCTGGAAGGGGGTCTTACAAGAAACATGCCCTTAAACTTCAAAATATGAATGTTACATAAACACGACAATGTCTGTAGGCATAAAAACTCCACAATACTAATCTAAAAGGTCGACCTACTGAAATCCTAGTTAATTTAATTTTCTTGAAACCAACCCATTTCAAGTTTGAACATGTATTCCCCCTCCCCAAAAAAATAAAATAAAAATTTCAATTTCATGATCTAATTAGACAAAGTTAAAACAATTTCACTATTTTCCTATCTCCCGCTTAAGAAGCACTCCATCTTCGATTTTTTTTTTATTATTATTTTTTTTCTTTCTATTTAATAGATATCTCACCAATTATCAAGTGAATAAGTAATGTTTTTTTAATGACTTTTGCTGATTTGTAGGGCTGAACAAAAAACCGATCAAACCGATTAAATTAGGTTCGGATTGGTTTCAATTTTAAAAAATTCAAAACCGAAGTGGTTGGTTCGGTTTTCGGTTTTATGTGATTTTAATCGACCAAACCGAACCGACCGAATATATATATATAATAAATAATATATATTTTATATATAAATAATACAATATGTTTAAAATAGTCGATTGGTTCGGTTTTGGTTCGATTTTAGTCGGTTCGGTTACGATTTGCATAAATTATAATTGATTTTATTAATAGTCGGTTCGATTTTGATTCAAAAATTTTAAAACCGACATAAGTCAATTCGGTTCACGATTTAGGTGAAAAATCAAATCGTCAATTCAATTTTCAACCCTACCGATTTGCGTGAAGTAGAGCTTTAAAAGTGAGATGAGAAGGATAATATAACAAATATGTGATCACAAAAGGAGACAAGAAACAATGTCTTTGTATATGGATTTACAAACTTTTACTGGTCTGAAAATGATGAAGCGGTTGAGATTGTAGAGGGAGAAAGGGAGGAGAGATACGGAATCAATGGGGGTTTGATTATGTCCCTATGATTATGTCTCAATTCTTGTTTGTTAATCTAAAGTCTAAAAGTTGCCTTCTGAATTTGTTGGTAACCAAGGTTAATATAACTAGGCTCTAACGGTCATGTATTATGAAAAGTAGGTCTAATTAGCGAATAGTGAAGCTATGAATCCTAACTAGTCGAAATTGTGAAAAGTATCTCTCTCATTTTATTTATTTATTTATTATTTTATTTTTTCTTCTTGTAACTATAAGAATGGAGTCCATTTTTGAATCACTAACTGATTATCTTTGTACATGATGAAGGTTAATAATAAAAATTATCACAAGGAGGTGGTGTCGCAGTTGGCTAGCGTGTAGGTCTCATAGCTATGTGAGTGATCCTGAGTTCGAGCCTCACATAATTATTGGGTTGCTATAGTAGCGAGGTTGTGAGTCTCATAATTAAGGTATCTACAAATAAAATTACAGAACTAAAGGTTTTTTTTTTTTTTTTTTTTTTTAATTTTTTTTTACTTCTTATATAAGTAGTTTACTAGTTTTTGGGTTTTCAAGCTTAGTTATTCTTTAGCACAATCTTTCTTTTCTCATAATAACTAATTTTTCCGTCTTGTATTTTTGGTTTTCACCCTATTTCATTTGTCCCGGTTTATTTTTTATTGTTAAAAGCATATAGATTACTAATCAAGACTACATAATTATTTGGTTGCTATAGCAGCGAGGTTGTGAGCCTCATAATTAAGGTCTCTACAAATAAAATTACAAAATCAAAGGTTATGAAGAGAAAGGAGTCTTTGTATGTTGCTAATGAGCGGTCGCCACGCCCAATCCATGGCTATTGTAGGTTGCCGCTGATCATCATGAAGAATAGAATGAAGCGTCATTGAGTTTCCTATCAAAAGACATGTTTTCCATTGCTTAGCTTGGATAAGGATAAGAGTCACTTCAGTTGCATGACACTCCGCAATGGTATTATCCACCACCTTCACTGTGATCAGGTAGGCAACCCATGCTAGCAACTCACCATGCATGTTGACAGCAAAAACTCCGACTGTTCTCTATTGAGATTGAGCCAAAAAAATAGCATCAGATGTGACCTCTATCATGTCCGGATCTAGGGAATGAGGAATAGGTTTGAATTGGAAGGGTCTGAGGTTAAGTCTGTGACATCTAGCTGAATGGATTTGGATCCGTATCAATGCTATCCGGGTAGAGGATATCTCAGTGATGGAGCCAATAGGAGAAGTCGAGGAGGAACCAGAATCAGCCTGAGTGTCAATGACAGTTGTTTGAAGGATATGATGTATAGAGATTGGATCATTTGCGTCATCTGAGGAAGGGGCACCCGAAAGACATGTGTGATTGGAATTTGTCGAAAACCATTGGTGTTTCCACGCAGACCCGGTACTTTGAAAAGATATTCTAAACTTCTGAGCATTGAATTTGGTCTTTTGGAAGATGCAGTTGTTACGAGTCTGCCATATGGTTAAAATGAAAGCTACAAGCTAAGAGAGCCTTTCCTCTTTAGACTAAGATTGGTTCTTCACAGTATCCCACATGAATTTTAGGAAAAGGGAGGTACTGGGCACCCCAAAGTTATCATTGAGCCAGTCAATAGGGATAGGCGAGAGAAGCCAAAATTGGTGAATGGCCGAACAGATAAACAACATCTTCTGTGTGACTGTGGCAAAAAATACAACAATCCTCTAAAAGTGTGTGCAGACGGGACAAATTGGTCATGGTGGGGAATATATTTTGACTGAGTTTCTAGAGAAGAAAAAGGGTAGATGGAGGCGCATTGATTCTCCACATTTCTCTTAGCATCTTAGCATCAGTGCTGAGAGAGGGAGGGAGGGAAGTTGAGCATTCAGATTGCTCAAGAGTGAACACCTTTGTAGCGTTCTTGACAGTGAATAGTCTTTTTTATCAGGGAGCCAGATTAGAGTGTCAGGACGATCTGAGCGTTGGATTAGAATACCTGAATATCACTAGCCACAGGGTCATGGAAAATGGAACTAATGAGGCTATCATTCGATTGGGGTGTTGATCAGTGGGACTGTTCCATAAGTTCGAGATTTTGTGTGGCATAATTTGAGGCAGGGGATTGAGCAAACAGTCGGTCAGTAGTAATCCTGACTTAACCCAACAATCCCTCCAAATGTCAATATTGTTTCCCGACAACACTTGTCATTTGAGATAGTGCTTCATTTTTGCCAGCGCAGTGAGATTGTCTCTCCAGGCAAAGGAAGCTAAGGATGGAGGTTTGGAGGTTTGAAAGAGGTTTTTGTTTATAAAATAAAGTGCTTTAAGGTGGGTAACTTGAGTGTTGTGGAGGGAAGAAATGGTTTGCCATATATTTTAGCCATAAGGGTCAAGTTCTTATTCTTCATTAAGGGGATATTTAGGCCACCCAGGTGTCGAGACTTAGTGATTCGTTCCCAAGTACACATGTGCTTAGCTCTGCTATCAGAAGTCCGTACCACCAGAAATTGCGAGCAAGAACATCAATTTTGGTAGTGATCGAGCTGGAAAGAAGGAAATTTTGCATATTGTATAACGGAATTGAGTTAAGGGCAACTTTGATCATACCGTTCTACAACGCTTTCCGCAGTATGGACCTCATGGAGGAAAACCTAACGTCCTCAGATCACCCGCTGATTGGATTCAGCGGAAGAAATGCTTCCCCATCGGAAAGACAAGGTTAGCAGCAATGCCAGGAGAGCCGCAACTAAGAAATGTCATGTTTTTGGACTTCATGGTAGTAGACGCGCCATCAACCTACAATCTTATCTTGGGAAGACCATGGCTTCACCAGATGGAAGTAGTAGTCTCCACCCTTCACCAGTGTGTTAAGTATACCGCTAACCACTCCGAAGGGACAATACGTGGGGACCAACCTATGGCACGAGACTGTCATTACGCTGCACCGAAACAAATAGAGTGCTTCCAGATCCAACTGAGTCTTACGTAGCAGCCTAAACCAGTGCTAGGTTGAGTGACAACGGAAGCATCACAATCAAGCCGTACAAGAGCAATCAGTTCTTCAGCCAAGCATAATGGATAGGCTGAGGCAAACGGGAACACAACCCCCCAACTTTCCGTCGGTAAGGTTTACTCTTCAGTAACCTCTGTGACGCCAGCAAATCTTGACAGTCTGCTGAGAACACTAACGATTCGCAAAGGCCATCCGAGTTCACATCAGGGTCAGGATCAATCTCTCTCAATCAACAGTTAGTCTTTTTCGATTGTTTATTTCCCTTTCCATAGTCAATTAATGTACAGTTTTAGTTCTTAAAGGCTTATATGATTTGTAATCATTTAAGAAGTAAAGAAAAGATTACGAAAACAAAATCTATTGATTACTGAAAAGATGTAACAATAAGCGCCTTGAGGCGGATACAAAGACTACATACTACAAGCATCTGAACTCAATACGACATGAAATAAAGACTCGCTTAGACGATCTAACTACGTAAAGGTATCTGAAAAGACTGGAATGAGCAAGAGCAGGATGGAAATATCATGTTCAACACTTTCGTAAATGTACATTATCAACAGTGATCAGTAATGTTATGAATTATTTTTCAAAACCTATACACAGAAGATAGGTTTTCGAATAGTAATCTCAATACCCTTACTCAGTGCGGGAAATATAATAAGATGAGAAACAGTATGATGATGATGATAAAGCATTAATTAGTACTAAGTTAATTTTGACCCGGAAGAATCATGGTAGCATGAATCGCGAAATTTCATGCTTTTACACTATAATAAATAATGATAATGATATATAATATACATTAAGCGTGACTAATGGACATACGATATGTTTGATAATTCGTTGAATCAATAATTTTCTGCGGTCGGAAATTATAATTATTATGACTAAGAATCTAGTGGTGATGAAATTATTATTAATCTAAACAAACTAATCACATGTTGAATACTATGCAACTTTTGAGGGTTTTAGTTTATATGATTGGTTGTCCTCTCAAAACTTTTTTTTTCTGGGTAGGGTACAAGTGTTGGACAACTCATGGGCTGAACTTAACAAAAATGGCCCTAACATCAAGTTCCATTAAAATCCAAGATATCCAAAAAGCCCATTGATAAAGAGCCCCGGGCAAAAAAAAAAAAAAGAATTAATGGCAGACAACTGTGGGACCACTCCAGCTGCTGAGATGATGCTCTACAACTAGTGGCCCAGCTCCGTAGAGTGAACCACAGCCGCTAATTACGATCAGATCGCACGACCATCATTCATCAGCCAGACTTTGGTTCCTGTCTCATTTGCGACTAAGGAAGCAGCGTAACGAGCCTATAGAACAAACGTTATGAAGAGAAAAAAAGTCTTTCTATGTTGCTAATGAGTGGTCACCACGCCCAGTCCATGGCTATTGTAGGTTGCCGCTGATTATCATGAAGAATAGAATGAACTGTCCTTGAGTCTCCTATCAAAAGACATGTTCTCCATTGCTTAGTTTGGATAAGGATAAGAGTCGCTTCAGCTGCATGACACTCCGCAATGGTACTATCTACCACCTTCACTGTGATCAGGTAGGCAACCCGTGCTAGCACCTCACCATGCATGTTGATAGCAAAAACTTTGACTGCTCCCTGTTGAGATTGGGCCAAAAAACTAGCATCGGATGTGACCACTATCATGTCCGGATCCCGTGAATGAGGAATAGGTTTGAATTGTAAGGGTCTGAGGTTAAGTTTGTGACACCTAGCTGAATGGATTTGGATCCGTAATCAATGCTATTCGGGTAGAGGCTATCTCAGTGAGGGAGCCGAATGGGGAAGTCGAGGAGGAACTAGAATTAGTCTGAGTGTCAATGACAGTTGTTTGAAGGATATGATGGATAGAGATTGGATCGTTTGCGTCATCCGAGGAAGGGGCACCCGAAAGACATGTGTGATTGGAATTTGTAGAAAACCATTGGTATTTCCACGCAGACCCGGTACTCTGAAAAGATATTCTAAACTTCTGAGCATTGTATTTGGTCTTTTGGAAGATGCAGTTGTTACGAGTATGCCATATGGTTAGAATGAAAGCTACAAACTGAGAGAGCATTTCCTCTTTAGACTGAGATTGGTTCTTCGCAGTATCCCAAATGAATTTTAGGAAAAGGGAGGTACTGGGCACCCCAAAGTTATCAATGAGCCAGTCAATAAGGATAGGTGAGAGAAGCCAGAATTGGTGAATGGCCAAAGATGAATAACATCTTCTGTGGGACTATGGCAAAAAATACAGCAATCCTCTAAAGGTGTGTGCAGACGGGACAAATTGGTCATGGTGGGGAGTATATTCTGACTAAGTTTCTAGAAAAGAAAAAGGGTAGATGGAGGCGCTTTGATTCTCCACATTTTTTTAGCATCTTAGCATCAGTGCTGAGAGAGGGAGGGAGGAAAGTTGAGCATTCAGATTGCTCAAGAGTGTGAACACCTTGATAGCGTTCTTGACAATGAATAATTATTTTTATTAGGGAGCCAGATCAGAGTGTCAGGACAATCTGAGCGTTATATTAGAATACCTGAATATCACTAGCCACAGGGGCATGGAAAATGAAACTGATGAGGCTATCATTCCATTGGAGTGTTGATCAGTGGGACTGTTCCATAAGTTCGAGATTTTGTGTGGCATAATTTGAGGCAGGGGATTGAGCAAACAGTCGGTTAGCAGTAATCCTGGCTTAACCCAACAATCCTTCCAAAGGTCAATATTGTTTCCCGACCACACTTGTCATTTGAGATAGTGCTTCATTTTTGCTAGCGCAGTGAGATTTCCTGTCCAGGCAAAGGAAGATAAGAACGGAGGTTTGGAGATTTGAAAGAGGCTTTTGTTGTTAAAATAAAGTGCTTTAAAATGGGTAACATGAGCGTTGTGGGGAGAAGAAATGGCTTGCCATATACTTTTAGCCATAAGGGTCAAGTTCTTATTCTACATTAAGGGGATATTTATGCCACCCAGGTGTCGAGACTTAGTGATTCGTTCCCAAGTACACATGTGCTTAGCTCTGCTATCAGAAGTCCCATTCTACAAGAAATTGCGAGCAAGAACATCAATTTTAGTAGTGATTGAGCTGGAAAGAAGGAAATTTTGCATATTGTATAACGAAATCGAGTTAAGGGAAACTTTGATCATACTGTTCTACAGCGCTTTCTGCAGTATGGACCTCAAGGTAAGAAACCTAACATCCTCAAATCACCTGCTGATTGGATTCAACAGAAGAAATGCTTCTCCATCGGAAAGACAAGGTTAGCAGCAATGGCAGAAGAGCCACAACTAAGAAAGGTCATGTTTTTGGACTTCATGGTAGTAGATGCCCCATCAACCTACAACCTTATCTTGGGAAGACCATGGCTCCACTAGATGGAAGTAGTAGTCTCCACCCTTCACCATTGTGTTAAGTATACCGCTAACCACTCCAAAGGGACAATACGTGGGGACCAACCTATGGCATGAGGGTGCCATTACGCTGCACTGAAACAAATAGAGTGCTCCCAGATCCAACTAAGTCTTATGGATCAGCCTAAACCAGTGCCAGGTTTAGTGACAACGGAAGCATCACAGTCAAGCCGCACAGGACCAATCAGTTCTTCAACCAAACAGAACGGATAGGCTGAGGCAAACAGAAACACAACTCCCCGACCTTCCGTCGGTAAGGTTTACTCTTCAGTGACCTCTGTGACGCCAACAAATCTCGACAGTCTACTGAGAACACTAACAATTCGCAAAGGCCATCCGAGTTCACATCAGGGCCATGATCAATCTCTCTCAATCAACAGTTAGTCTTTTTCGATTGTTTATTTCCCTTTCCGTAGTTAATGTAAAGTTTTAGTTCTTAAAGGCTTATGTGATTTGCAATCATTTAAGAAGTGAAGAAAAGATTACGAAAACAAACTCTATTGATTACTGGAAAGATATAACAGCAAGCGCCTTGAGGCGGATACAAAATACTACATACTACAAGCATCTGAACTCAGTGCGACATGAAGTAAATACTCGCTTAGACGATCTAACTACGTAAAGGTATCCGAGAAGACTGGAATGAGCAAGAGCAGGATGAAAATATCATATCTTCAACACTTATGTGGACATACCCCTCAAATATGGTCTGAGGTGGTTCCAAACCTGCAACCAAGAGCTCCTTAAAAGTTTACGGCCAACTCACAAGCTCAAGTCGATCAACTAGATAAACTTGGGACAAGTATCAGGTAGACGCGCAGCAGGAAAGACAAGAACATCTGAGAGTCAATGGCTCACTCCGACATGCCATGTCCAATTCCACCCCTACTTGGATGTCGACTTCCAGCACAAGACGAGGTGACAGAGTTAATCGAGAAGCGGTGGAGGCAGTCGCTCGGACGATGGTTGCTGGTGCTATATCTAAAATTAAACATTCAGGAACAACGATAGGCACCAACACATGAATGACAGACTCTTCTCTTGGAAGAGAGTGCATACTTCTTCTCCGTGACATGAAAAGAAATTACGAGAACATGTGACCATGTATAACGAAAATTATGATCATGCTTGATCGGTGCAAATGTCAGAACATTCAAAGATTCCATTGCTAGAGATCTCCCCTCACCCTTTGGAAAATCCAAAGCATTTTCTTCAAACAAGAACACTACAAGAGATACGCTCTAGGAAAGATAGTACCTACAACGATGGAAGAACACCATTATATAGACATGATGGTTCACCAAACGGGTACCCCAACATTAATTGTCAAACATTGGATACCATATGGGAAGTGAAGAGACGTCGATTCCCCAGGAAACTGCACATACCACTTTCGTTCAATTAATGGCACTACACGCAACCCTATCAATTGAGAGAGAGTAACCGATACTCAACCGTCCCGCAGCTTATGCCATACACGTGTTACCGTGTGATCTACGCCATACACATAGCGCAACCGTACAGGAAACCCTAACTCTTCCTCTGCGAGCCCAAAGGCTCGGCCCACCATTCAAACAATGGGCCCAAAGCAACAACTGCAGCCGACCAATCATACAAACGAGGCAAGCCTCCAGCAGCTTACCTCGAGGACAAAACAACAGCCCAGGCAAATCTACCCAGGCTAATTTGTTCGCAACGTGCCCGCCATCGAACATGACTATGCAACAATGACTGAGTCATTCACAATGAAAACGGTCAAGCTTCTGGCAGCAGACAGACCACTCGACGTCCTAATGATTCAACCAGCCTATGCCAAAACAATACGACAAGGAGAAACGAAAAACATACAATAAAGGCAACGGACACAAAATTGTTTTCATGAACAGTTGAACAAAATGAGTACAGAATACAGAGTTCGTTCCTTATCAGGAGAAGGTACAGAAATAGAAGAGCTAAGCTTAGAGTGGGAAGGAGCACGACTCGTGTCCATACGCACCATGGACTGGGCATCAGGGTCCGAACTGTCCTCCTTGTCCGATGACGCAAAGGAAACAGAAATGTCTACATACAACATCTTATTATAGCGGCCGAGATCCCACTCTGGATGCTCCTATTTCATCAGTGCCACCAGCTCCAGCCTGATGTGTACGACCCAGCGAAACTCGCATTTGCCTTGTTCCAGTAGAAGCTCTTCCTCTCACGCATTCGCATCAACAAGTTCATGCTCCAACAGCTCCAACTTTCCTGTCAGCGCGTCAACCTGAGACCGCTTTGTGGCCAGACTACTCTTCACAGCGCTGAGCTCATGTCATTCCAATTCGAGCTGGTCATCGACCTTCCTTGCCACCCGGGCATTGAACTCCATATCAGAATCTAATTGTTGCTTCTGAGCAGCCCAGTCAATCTTCTTTGAAGCATTCTCTTCAGCAAGAGACCGCAATTCAGAACGCGCTTCAGCCGCACCCTTCTTGCGCAGCCTCCGCGTCTTGGCAAACTCGGTTCAACTCCTACTTGAGTCTGTCTCTCTCATACACCACCTCTGCAGTTCATGCTCAAGGGCCTCCATATGAGCCCTCTGAGTCTCGGCAACCACGACTAACTGCTCCAACCCCTTTTCCTTAGCCCGTTTTTGTAGTAGCTCATTTCATAAAGCGCATCAGAGTATAGCGTCTGCATGTGCGAGAAGACACGCTCCATGGTGTATACCCTATCACGAGCTGCCTCGACTTCCATCCCAGCAGTTACCACCTAGCTCAAGTGAGACATACCCAGCATAAAGTACTTTAAACCCTTATCCATACACCCTTCTAGCGTATCCTCATCGGGTTTCATAGCGCAATCCATCAGCCAGCTGTGACCTCTGCTTATATGCTTCTTCGAAGCATACTCCACGTCAACCTCTTGGTGCCAGGCCTGAGTGCTCATCCTCACCAAGTCTGGTGCAAATAGGCTTATCCGCGCATCCGAATGAACCTTTCTTGGATCAGGAATCAGGCCTGCACAACCCTTCGCAGTTGCCATTGTTCCCAGGTTCTCATCCGCAACCTTTCCCTTGTCACGAACAACTGACCCTTTAGCGCGAGATGACCCGACGGGATCCGGAGGAAAAAGAGAAAGCAAATTATCCAAAAGACCCTCCAACACTTCGAGCCGTGGCCTGGAACGAGACGGTGAACAATGCGGACTACATGAAACCTGGCCTGTGCCACCAGGGCCACTATCAGATAGCGCACCAACAGGACAATCAGATTCCACAACCTCAGGTGGATCTTCACAAGAGCCTTCAATTGGAATGGTTCCGCGCAAATCAACACCAGCAGAAGCCACCATTGCAACCCGCACCAGCCGCTCATTCAAAGCTTCGGCCTGTGCTTCACTAAGATTTGACCTATCTTCAACCCCTGCAAACTGCAGGTAATCTTTCTCCCAGTCGGGTACATCAGTCTCCGCCCTGACGACCAGTCAGACTCGCGCTCTTATCTCACTGGAGCGGGTCGTGCAGAAGGCGACCTAGTTCTGACACGGTACCTCTTCGAACTCACAAAAGAGGCAAGCGTCTCAGACAACTCCTCCGCGCTTGACAGAACATGAGCTTTGGCCCAGTCCCCATTGTGGATCCTAGTTATAAATGGAAGTCTAAAGTGAAGCCTCTTCCACTCAGTGAGTCAAAACTAGTCCCATCAGTTGAGCCACCTGAGCTTACATTAAACAATTACCTGACACCCTTAGGTATGCATTTTCAGGTGATGAGTTGTCTAGACCAATATCTCTATGTAATTCATGTGATGAGCCTATACCACCTGATATATCCATCGTCTCATCTACTTGCATCACATTCCCATTTACTAAGGCTACTTTCACCGATCCCTTGTGTTGTAGTGAGGATTTCAGTTTTCACCATCCTGTTGTGAAAATTATCCAATCTTCTGATTTGGAACCAGACATAGGATGTTCCCTTTTTGGAGAACGCAATGATCATCTGTTGTGTATGACTACTGGTCACTTTTGGAATGTCCTAGTGTATTTGGTGCCCCATGTGATTGCTATATTTTGGTGGACTGATCCTCAACTGTTCAGGTTGTTGATATACGACCATGGACTAAGTGTTTGTAATGTTCTTCCTTTCTACTTTTCGATACACCATTTTTTTAGGAAGAATATTTGTCGGGCTGATGACGTTAAACCAAGCGCTACTGGGAGGCAGCCTAGCTTTAGTTGTGTGTCTTTGCTGTTAGTCTGGATTGATTTTCGAGTACCCTATTTAGTTGTGTTTCACTCATACTCGTTAGCTCCATAACAGTTTTTGACTTACAACTTGCTTTTTTTTAATTTTATTTGTTAGTGTCGAGTCTGTATTTTATCGATTTCTAATGAAAACTCCATGATTCTTATGTTTGTGAGCCTCATTGATGGATGACTTCTTGGAAATTGATAAAATCTTCACCGCGGTAATACTGTTCTAACCTCCTCTCATGTACTTATTTCATTCATTTGTCAGAATTATTTTGTTAAACATTGAGGACAATGTTTGGATTAGGTTTGGGGGTAGGGTTCATGAGTCGGTGAATTCTTCGTAGCGTTTTCTTATTTTCTTGTTCTTTAAAAAAAATGCTTTTCTGTCAAAAAACTTGGTCTTTTGCGATTATGAAAATGGATTTTAAATGTTTTATGCTCAAGAAAATGCAAGCCAACTTGACATATTGGTATATTGATAAAGACTGAAAGTTTAGTATGATCCTTAAGTTAGATCTAGTTCATAAGATTTTTCAACTCGATTATCTTTGCACCATGGGCCATATTAGCATAACTTGAAGTTGATGAGTGAAATATGCACTAGAAAACCTTAGAATAATAGTGGAGACTTAACCCTGAAAGTTTTGAGCCTTTCTATTTTTCTGAGGGTTATACATAAACTCTGATTTTTCTTGAGTCCGTATTATCTCGTTGATGATCTCATTATTCTCATTTTTCTGATCAATTGCTTTGGGAATTACATCAAAATTGAATTATTACACTAGAACTTCTTGGCTTATTCAATTGAGATGTCATAATACTGACCTGAACTTAGGAAATGATCTAGGCATTTTTTCTTTAGACCATTAACTAGCCTTTTAACTTACCCATAACATTAACCTTTTTGTAGCCTTTTAAGCCTTAGAATAACTTTTATTTGTTAACCCATTAACCTTTACCCAACTTTTCTGAGAATGTGTACGGATGGATATACTTGGTGTAAAAAGGGCATGAAAGAGCAAAATATGAGATATTTCATAAATCCTCTATGAAAAAAAAAAAAAAAAAAAAAGCAGAAGAAGAATGTCAATGAGGATAAAGATGTGAGAATGAAGAAAAAATTGATGGTGCGCAACATTGATTTATTCTTGACAGCCCTAATTGTTCGTATAATAGGTGTATACATTCCTAGAAATTTTTGTTAGAATCTTTTGACATTCCTTATTAACCATTACCCAAGCCCCGTTACAACCCAACAAAGTCCTAGTTGATCTTAGGTAAAGGTTGGTTCCGTAGATGTGGAGATTTAATAACCAAGACCTATGGTGTTTGATTCAACATTCCCAAAAGTAATTGATATTCCTGTCCATGAGATCATGTTCATTCCATTCTTGAAAAGTCCGTTCTTCATATTACTATATGTGAGATGATTTTTTCCATTATTTACTCTTTTCCTCACATATAAACTGAGTGAAATACCAAATCTCTGAGTGTTTTATTGTGAGTGACATGAGAGGTTTGAAGTCAAAACAAACTTTCTACAGGAAATTTAGTCATTATTTTACTCTGAAATAAAAAAGTTATGTTGATAGTGCTATCCACACACACATTGAGTTGAGGATGATTGTGAATTTTTTCTAATCTTTGGAGAATATTAAATTATTTGGAAATTTGTTGATACACTAAAATGACACTGTTGGTTTCTTGCATTTCTTGAAGTTTTAAAATGAACATTGTTTGACCAAGTTTTGTTGAGTCAGTAATGTTTGTGGGTAACATTTCTGGAAACCCTCACGAGACTATAACTCGTCCACTAGAGATTATCTAGGGGTTTAAAGCCTTGTTGCACGTTCAAGGTTGATCTAAAGGGTTCCAATTGATATTCACATAATTATTACATAATATATCCCTTAATTTATATATCTTAGTATTTCGATTATTATATTTTATAGTAATTATTTCGTTTTCATGTCTTTGTAGGAATTTGAGCATGAACGATGAAATCGTATTAAGGCAACAATTTAAGGAATGACAATTGGTCGACTTTAACGGTGGTACAAAGTAGAGGGTCACATGTCTAAACCCGTAAACCCAAAATCAAGCCCATAACTTAAACCCAAGAACCTAACCCATGAACCCAAGCCCAATCCTACCCAAAGAATATTCTCCCAATGATCCATTGATTCTCTCCATGAATCATTCATTTATCTCATCTCTATTCATTGTGCCCATTCTCTATAAATACAAGAGAAAAGGGGTGAGAAAAAGGGGAGGACGAGAAGGGAATCAAGCATCAATAGCCAAAATCAAACTCTCTTCCTTCACAAAGTGATTTTCATCACACTCATCACCACATATCCATCTCTCACTCCCTCTCTGTCCAGATCACTCCACCATCTCCGCCACCAGAGCCATCACCACCTCCAGAAAGTACAATCGCCACCACCACAAAACAGGGGCGTGACAACCCTGTTTCGCGTCAAACCTTCACTCCGCCACCGTTCCTGTCCCTCTCCCTGTCCATCATCCATCAACCACCATCATCCGATCACCACCACTACCTCCGGACAGCACATTGCGAGCCACCAACATCGCCGCGAAACAGAGCCACCAAGCACCGCGACTCTATTCCGCCTCGCCACAGAGCCCGACAGACCCTGCTCCTATCCTCTATTCGTCTCGGCCTCCTTACTGTCTCTCCGCCACCGTCCAACCAACACAGAGCGGCGCGTCAGCGCCACACAACCACCGCGACAGCAGAAACAGGGGAGTCTCCTTCCGATCTCTCTATCTGTTTTTGAGTGTTCTCATTGCACCTCTTTCTCTTTTGCAGGTTCCAGAACCATTTAGAGGACGAGGAGCATGGAGGAAGGCGGAGCAGCGCAGAGCGCGACTGTTCCATTGGCGGGAGACTGAGTCAAACTGATTTCGGCTATTGGCACCCTGATTTCTGCTATGTACCACCACAGAGCATTTGCAGCCATTTTTCTCGGGATTCATGTTCGAACCACCTGCTGATCTGCTGAGTACCACCACATCGAGTTTGTGACAAACCAAAGGGGTTGCATAATTCATTTTAATTTATTTTACTGAATTGTGTGCTTAATTGTTAATTACAATTTATTTCTGAAATTTTGATAAATTGCTTTCACCTTTCATGTTCGAGAAATTAAACTTGATATGTTTGGTAGTTAGAATTACCCTTATCAATATTCAAAGCAAGTGCTAAAAATATTAAGCTTAAACTTTGATTAAGTGTGCCCTAAAAAGACACTTAATACTTGGTAAGAGCGTATTTGCTTGAAATAATTTGTTAATGTTTGATAGAAACATGATATAATTTGAATTGGATTTTAACGATCACATATTTGGTGTAAGCAAGAGATTCTCATCCCTAAAGCTTCTCGTTTTAATTTCAGTAATTTAGATTTAAATATTTTTGCTATCTCATTGGTGAGTCCAAGCCCACAAAACCCATCTTTTTCTTTTATTTTATTTTTAATTTATTTTTAGTTTAGTTTTAAAAATGTTGTAACCCCATTGCCTCCAAATTAGTTTAATTAAATTATTAAATTCAATTGCATTCACCTTCCTCGTGGGATCGACCCGTAATTGTCGTTGTCTACCAGTTAGACACCGTGCACTTGCGGTTATTACAAGTGGGTTAAATTAGCCTATTAATTTAGGTGAGTTAAATCTGCAACACCAATCAAACCCCCAATCCATCTTCTTCAACCACCTCCTTTTTTGAAAATGAACCATCATGCCCAATGTGGAAACCCTTGTGTGGGTGGACCTGAGGGGGAGGGTTAGGGTTGGAGCCCATTAAGCCCAGCCCCTAGGGGGTTGGCAAGCTACAAAGGGGGGAGATAGTCCTACATCGCTTGGGTGCGAAAGGGGGATGTTCTACTTATGTGCGAGGTTAGATCCCCATAGTAAGAACGCGTTTTAAAGTCGTGCGGGTCAGTTGGGCCCAGAGCGGACAATAATGTTACTGTGCGGATCGGGTTGTTACAGAATAGTATCAGAGCCTGACCCAGCCGAAAGTGTGCCGACGTGGACGTTGGGCCAGTGTGCCAATGTGGACGTTGGGCCCTAAGGGGGGTGGACTGTGGACACCCTTATGTGGGCGGACCTGAGGGGGAGGGTGAGGGTTGGAGCCCAATAGGCCCAGGCCCAAGGAGGCTAACTAACTACAAAGGGGGGAGATATTTTCACATTGCCTGGGTGCGGAAAGGGGATGTGCTACTTATGTGGGAGGTTAGATCCCCATAGTAACAACACGTTTTAAAGCCGTGTGGGCTGGTTGGGCCCAGAGCGGACAATATTGTTACTGTGCGAATCGAGTCGTTACACCCAATCACTTTGATTGCTCAGTAAATCTATCAATTCCATTAGGGGGTATTAGATTATTGGAATAGTTCACTTAGATTATTGGAAGAGTCCACAACCTGGATAATCTGAAGTAGCTTGCCTTACAGAACCCTTTTTCGAGGAAATGACAGTTGCCCATTTGGGTTGAGGTGTGTTCACCATCTGGTTCTGAGTTCACAACCTCTCCACCCCATTCAATCATGGAGGCACTATCAGCCAAATATGAGAAGAATAAGGCAGGCCGATACCATAACACATGATCATTCCAAAATTGCATCCACCAGTTCCTGAAAATACAGCTAACTTGCACTTTCATGCCTTGGAATATTACTAAAAAGATCCTTAAGTACTTGATCCAATTTCTAATGTTGAACACTTCATGACAGAAGCTGAATTATCCAATTTGTATTTTGGATTAATATTGTTTATTTCAAAATGTGTTGGGGAGCACATGGTGTTTACCTTTCAGACAAGAATGCTAATATCATAGGTAGCGACTACTCCACACCACCATTAGTGATTTTTCACACCATTCTACTCTCCCACACCACCTAGTTTCTTTCTCACACCACCTATATAAACAAAAACCCAACTTTTTTTTCCCTTTTCCATTCAAATCGACAAACGATTTCTCCCTCCCCCATTCAAAATTATTTCTTCTCCCACATTCAAATCTCTTGCAAATTTCCTCCATCTCCCCCGAAAATTTCTCAAAATCTCCTCAAAATCGAAACCCTTACATATAGAAACCCTCAAACTCTCCAAAACGCAACAGCTCAAAAACGCCACTTCTCAAACGCAAAACCCAGCTCTCTTGCCTCTCCAACTCTTCTGTAAGTGCGCCATCCATTCTATCTTTGGGTTTCATATTTTTCTTTAGATTGTAAGTGAGTCATCCGTTGTTTGCTTTTGTGCATGTGTGTATTTGTTTCCATCTTTAAAGTAGAATGGTTTGTGTTTTTTGTGCATTAATCGTTTAGTTCGTCCCTTGGTAATGAAAATGATTGTGAAGCCGGATTTGGTGGTCACTAGGGCTCGAAATTTGTGTTTTTTTATTAGAATGTAGGTAAATGAGATATATAATGTTGTTTTAAATCTTAATTGGATAAAGTATTGCTTAAAATTAGTAGAATTTATTGTACAAAAAAATTGTCTTGAAGTATTTGTTTCTTTTTATTTGAAGGTTTATCATGTCTTCTGTTGGTCATGATGTTGGTGGGGATGATCGAGGTGATAGAGGTCAAAGACGACCTACATTCTAATAAGAAAAGGGCAAAGAATAGAGAGCAGAAAATGGCTAAGAACAGGTTTATCATGTCTTCTGTTTGAAAAACCCGTAGGGTTCCAAGCAAAAAAATTTACTGTTCGCGTGGAGTAATGCAGACTTTTTAAAAAAATCTGCATTGCTCTATGCGAACAGTAAATGTTTTTAAAAAAATCTGCATTGCTCTATGCGAACAGTAAATGTTCGCCTGGAACCCTGCGGACTCACATTGTTCTCTACGAACAGAACAAAAACCTGCATATTTTTTCTGAAATTAAGAAAATTTGTTTTGTGAAACTTAGTTTTTTGAATTTTATGGGCATTGTCACATCAAACCTAAACTTGAACCATACAAGTCTTCCGAACTAATCCTTTATGTGAATTCCATACAAGTCGTATATTCGCATCAAACTAAATTTTTCTAAATTTTTTCTAATATTATTTTCTGATTTTGCTTTGTAGCATCAAACTAATAATTTATCTGATTTGGCATTGTCGCATCAAACATAAACAAAAACTCATAGTAAATAGAGTCAAATTTCATATAATATATTAACAAAAATTCAAACCATACAAATCTTCCGTAGAAAAAAACAATGACTTTTCTAACAAAACAATGGTTTCTATGTCATAAAAAATTTACATTTGCCATTTACATTTTTCATCATAATAATGGTTAGCAAAATACAATATGTGCATCAGTCCAATATGGTCACCACCTTGTTTGACTTCTTCACATTCTTCTTATACATTTTCTTCACCATTGTCGCATCAATATCGAGTTTGACGAAACTACTCTTCAACGAGATTGCCAAAGGAAACATGCGACACGGCTAAGTTTGTACTATAGGAGGCAACAGTGGGTTCGGTTGCATATGAAAGAAGATATAGTGACTGCTTAAAGCCAAGTGTGCCATGAAACAAACGCGTCATTCGTCAAACTGTGGTGCTTGGTAAACATATGGAAAACAGGTCGTGTTTTGGTTCCCATAACAAACAAAGACGCATTGGTAACGCTTCGCTGCGAGCTCTAACATATCAGGGCCCATAAACCATTTTTCTTCTCTATCCGCACCTGGCCTTCTGAAATTAACAAAGCATCATTGACAACCTTGACCCCTGACTCATGCCACATTGCAAACCACAACTTTTCATTACTTTCAAGCTTCATCAGTGGGTCTTTCTGTACTTGTTTCCAACCGTTTTCATCATCGTGATGAAAGAATTTGGCTATGCATCGAAAGCCACAGTTTTCGCCTCCTTGAACGTTGTCAATGTTGTCAATATAATCCCGTATCCAAGACAGAATCTGCCTCATCAATCTATTGTTATGAAATTTCGGCTTTTTTTTTATTGACAACTTTTTACTTTTGCCTTTCATTTCTTCTTGTGTCATGGCGTATTCGTGTCTCGATGGATCATTTTTTGTGGACCTTTCGTGCTTAGCCAGCTTCTTCTTTTTAGATCTCCCTTTTCCAGCCACGAATGTTAATGGTTCAACAATCACGTTGTCACCCTAGGAACCCAACTTTATAAGCTTCTTCTTCATCACCAACTTCTGATCACGAGTTGACTCATTAAACCTATTCATAAGGGCGTCGACCATTGGGTCTATAATCACATCGCCACATGCACGAATAGGTGTTGTGCCAAGTTGAAGCCAATACTTGTGTATGGTACGTACTAGAATTTGTGCCGTGGGAGTTAGATAACCTGTAAGATCATGAGCACAAAGTAATCCATGAGTCGTTCGAAGCACAAAACCACACTTGACAAGGTCAACCCATACATTTTCACACCTTCGAATTTCTGAATTGATCAAATCAATAGCCTTGTACGCCACCGACCAATGAAGTAAGCCAAATAAACTGAACATATGGTCAGTGTTTACCTTCGTCAGACTATGTTGAAATGACAATTCTATCTTTACCAATTGGATTTTGATCATATCATGCATTTTTTCCAAACATTAAGGAATGTACCTTGTGAATTTTCCAACAAGTCCTTTAACTTCGAGTGTGCACCTTCAACTCGACCGGTTGTCCGTTGGCCAAAATGCATAAATGTATCCGTCCATGCACTGACAAAGTACTCCTTATGGAGATACCAAACTGTCCTGAGATATTCAAAACACATTGGGTATGATGCCCATTTTTTATCAAACTCAATTGTGGCCTTGTTCCATTTATCTTCTGTACTTGATCTATACAATTTTGAAAATGAATCTATAAACTCGGCCCATAGCTCATTGTCCTCAAAGTGTTTTTTGCAGTTTTTCTCAACATTTGTGTTGATGTGCCATGTGCACAATAATTTCCTTGCCTTTGGAAAAACTCGCTCAATAGCCTTAATCAAACCCAATTCTTTATAAGTCACAAACAGCTTGGCAAGTTGTCTGGCTCAAAAATTATTGTAAGTTTTTCAATGCCCAAGCGTATGACTCTTCCTTCTCAGAACACATAAAACAAATGCAACATTGAAGGTATTTTCGATGGAGGTTACACCAACAATCTCAAACAACAACATCCTATAGCCATTCGTTTTATATGTGCAATCCATAAGCATTACTTGTGGAAAACACTTTACCAACTGAATAGATTTATGATGCGCCCAAAAAAGGTTGGTGATTCTATTCCCCTGATCAACAGTATGTCACTCCATGTATTTGTGCTCCCTCAACAACTCTAGAGTATGTTGCAAAGTCGTACTGCCTCTTTGTTGGAGTGCCTTTATGCGACATATTACATTGTAAATATGCTTCAAATTCGAGATATTATTCGGATACATCTCTTTCAGCCGAAACAAGATGTGGTGAGGGTTCACACCCGACTTCTCCATATTCTGCACATAAATCATCACCCCTTCATTCAATTTTCCAGCAAACGAGTGACCAACAAATGACTTTGATCGAGGATGATTGTGGGTTCCACATGTCACTTGCAACATTCAATGGTCATTCTCCAGTGGGATCCCTATCAACTAAAATTTGCAACCATACTTCTTTGTACTGCTTGATCGAACATAATTATTTAACCTTTTATCGGGTTTTCCTCCTCTTTCACAACCAAAATGGATCATTCCCTTCCATATTTGATTAGCAGGTTCCGATTTAGTGATAATAACAACTATGTTATTATCTCTACCGATGCCTTGGACCCAAGCTATCAACGCAGACCTTGATGAGAATATCTAAAAAAAATTAAAACTTGTTAATAATAACATATTTATAACAATGAAAAATGGTGAAAACAAAAACACACAAACTTTTTTACCTCGTCCGTAACAAATAAGTGACTATCATCGACTACCAGTGCCAATGATATTTCTTCATTGTAATTGTCACCACTTCCATCAACATTATCATCATCATTCTGCATAATGATTCATTTTATAATTAGTTTCATATATTAATAAAAAAAATTAATTTACTTAACAACAAAGGGCGGTTACCTCTAAATGGTTCGTCTCTGGGTTCTAAACATCGTTATAAGGCAACTCCATATTTATTACATCCATTAGAAATGCTTATGCACCAATGCATCATACAATAATCAATCAATTATTTTGAAAAAAAAATTATATGCAAATTACCTCCATTGAAATGGATTGTCCTTGCTCATTAAATTGATCATCTTCTTCACCCTTAAAATCTTCATTTCTAATATCATCAACTTCACTAAACCTTTTCATTTCTATCTAATAAAATCAAATAAGTTGTTCCAAGTGAAATGTAATGGAATGCAACCGAGGAGGGAGAGATAGGGGAGCGAAGGAGGATGAGGAGACCAAGGGTTTTTGCTATTTTCCTTTGCGATTTTGGGGTTTTTGCAAATAGGAAGAGATAGGGAAGAGGAGGATGAGGATGACGAAGCTTGCGAGGAAGTAAAGTTTGTCGCCGAGTTTGGGACGACATGCAGCAAGGAGTGCGAGAGATCGAGGGAGGGAGAGGAGCGTTATTGCATTTTTTGGGGTTTTTGCGTTTTTTTTATTTGCTTTTGGTTTATTTTTAGGTTTAGCATATTTATTGGTGGTGTGAGTAAGTAAGAAAAAAACGCAATGGTGGTATGAGAAAACAGTTATGGTGGTGTGGAGTAGTCGCTGCCAATATCATATTGAGAGCCACCATAACTTGACACAGGGAAGATGTTTGTTCCCATTGCTATCTCATTGTTTGTTTGAATGAAGCCTGAAAATAGGAGATTGTAACAACCAGTGGCCTATTAAACATCGCTCTTTTGGTAGTAACGATTCAATTGGAGGTGGAGCAGGTCTACGGTGTGGTGGTGGTTCGGTTCCATCGATGAGTATAGCCCCCGTATGTGCGAGAAGACACGCTCCATGGTGTATACTCTCTCACGAGCCGCCTCGACTTCCATCCCAGCAGTAACCACCTGGCTCAAGTGAGATATACCCAGCATAAGGTACTTTAAACCCTTATACATACACCTTTCTAGCGTATCCTCCTCGGGTCTCGGAGCGCAATCCATCAACCAGTTGTGACGTCTGCTTATATGCTTCTTCGAAGCATACTCCACATCAACCTCTTGGTGCCAGACCTGAGTGCTCATCCTTACCAAGTCTGGTGCAAACAGGCTTATCCGTGCATCCTTATGAAGCTTTCTCGGATCAGGAATCAGGCCTGCACCACCCTTCGCAGTTGTCACTGTTCCCAGGCTCTCATCCGCGACCTTTCCCTTGTCACGAACAACTGACCCTTTAGCACGAGATGACCCGATGTGATCTGGAAGAGAAAGAGGAAGCAAATTATCCAAAAGACCCTCCAACACTTCGAGCTGTGGTCTGCGCAGAGCATACACGTTGACGCTTACTTGGAACAAGACGGTGAACAACGCGGACTACATGAAACTTGGCATGTGCCACCAGGGCCACTATCAGATAGCGCACCAACAGGACAATCAGATTCCACAACCTCAGGTGGATCTTCACATGAGCCTTTTATTGGAATGGTTCTGCGTAAATCAACACCAGCAGAAGCCACCATTGCAACCCACACAAGCCGCTCATTCAAAGCTTCGACCTGTGCTTCACTAAGATTTGACCTATCTTCAACCCCTGCAAACTGCAGGTAATCTTTCTCCCAGTCGGGTACATCAGTCTCCGCCCTGACAACCGGTCAGACTCGCACTCTTCTCTCACTGGAGCGGGTCGTGCAGAAGGCGACATAGTTCTGACACGGTACCTCTTCGAACTCACAAAAGAGGCAAGCGTCTCAGACAGCTCCTCCACGCTAGACAGAACAGGAGCTTTGGCCCCATAAGCTTTTCTCTTCCTAGAAGGGGCCCCATCTTTAAGCTTAACCTGCGATGCTCGATACATAATGGGGGCTACGTACCAGTTGTCCCATAGTCTACTATGGATGAAGTTGGGGACGCTTATGACATCCACCACATTCCTCATTGACAAGCCGCGTAACGTCTTTATAGTACTTTGTTCCTCTAGGGTAAGGGGAGTAGTGGGAAATCGTTCTGCGAAGAAACACCAGCAACAATTAGCCAACCTGCAATCAAGCATAGCAAAGTCAAAAGAAAGAGTTACACTTACAAAGCGGCCTGAACTCTCGTTCGAGTGAACGACCCTTGAAACCGGAAGTACTTTGAATCCGCAGGGGCCAAGAAGCAATATTTTTGCCAAAACTTAAAGTCGTCTGGCAAATTTGTGAAGCAGGTCGGCGACGTCATCTTACAGACAACATTACCCTTCAACCGAGGAGAAGTCAACAACTGGATTACCTACGAAGTCACACGGACTCCAGCCTCCTTTGCCCTAATCAGAATGAGGAGGATAATCCTATATCCATTAGACCCTATTTGGGCAGGAGGAATTCCAATGAGGTCCAAGAATTCTCAAATCACTTCCAGAACAAAAAAACACACTCGAGTTTGAAGCATCCCACGATGCAAACAGATGAACCCCGCCGGTGGCGACATTGGCGTCTAGTCACCCTTCAGGATATACAATGGCAGGTCCTTGGGAACCCCAAACTTTGTACAAATTTTAATGAGGCCGGGCTCGAAAAAAAACCTGTCTTCGAAAAACTCCAGGCCCTTCGCCAAGGTTGCATCATCAAGAAGGTCTTGTTGAACCATGAAGAAGACGAACAATCTTTTCCAAATCAAAAGATGAACAGAGAAGTATCTTCGAAAGCAAAGAAAATAAAAGAATCAGATTCCGCACTACGGATGACCTAAATAGGGATTAGGTTCCCGCCTCTTGTCCGTTGAACCGACGCACGTTCAATTAATGCAGCCCGCGGCTCAAGCAACGATTCAGACTCAATCATCATGAACGACGTGTTTTTTCAAGAGATAACTTAGCAAACCAATGTGACGGCCCACTAACTCGGGGGGAGTAGCTGATGATACATAAACATGATCACATCCCTGAGCTATACGCGTGTCTGATGATCTCAAGGAATTACGGGCCTCAGCGTCAGTCCAACATTGATCCGGCCCAAGCTGTACTAAGCCCGCCTAATTCAGTCCACCATACCGAACTCTTATAGCATGTTAGGCCCACACGTCTCACAGCTATCCTCAATACCCGTAAGTCCTACTAAGGCAAGTATCTCGATGATCACCTTCAGAAAGACAATTACAACAGCTCTATGTCTCCAACTAAGAAGCAAATACCAGAGCAAATTCCACGCAGGGAAACTTTCTTATACGGATTTCTTTTGGATTGGGAACTATCTCCCGCGTATCTAGGAACACAAGGCTAACAGGGAACTTCCCTCCTACAGCACGACTCCTAATTAGATAAGGGTTTCCATGAAGATCTCCTTCCTAAACTACGCCTACGATGGCTTGGTAGAACCAGGACTCCTGCACTATAAATAAGACTTGAGGTTGGTAAGCTAAGGTACGTTACAAATTCCGTGTTTACAACATTACACCTTCCTCATATCCATGTCTGACTTTAGCATCAGAGTGTCATAGGCCACCACAACGGTTATCCGTGGCTCACGTGCGTTACTTGTTCAAGTCAGCAAGTCAGTGGGACTAGGTCAAAGCAGGGAGCGAAAAACGACTGCATCAAATATCATAGTTGTTTTCTTGGGGGGGGGGGGGGGGGGGGGGGTTTATTTTATATTAAAACCGAAATGATAAGAATCCAATTTTTCAGTCAAGTTTTGTAACCAGGCTGAGGTGTACATCCATACCACCAACCAAATCAATGACCTTGATTCTCTCACCCGAGCTCCGTTTAAACCAGAAAAGAAAAAGGAAAAATAATAATTTGTGATTAGCAACTTGCTAAGTAACCAATGAGAGACTTTGATTTTAGGTCATCCACATTGAGTGATTAATTTCGAAGGTGGGGAGAGACACGTCTCATGCAAATCTTCTTCTTTTTTTCTTTTTAAGCTTGCACTTGTAGAGGAATTATAAACCTCTCTTTCTGTTTAAACCCATTTTTTTTTCTGAAGGTGAATAATCTTGTATTATTTTGGTGCATGTAAAATCTTAATAAACATGGTTTCTTTTATTTTAAAATTTGGCCAATTGCAAGCATACAGTGCATTGCAAAACTCTTGA
Organism: Berberis vulgaris; assembly: GCA_963556465.1. NCBI lineage: Eukaryota > Viridiplantae > Streptophyta > Magnoliopsida > Ranunculales > Berberidaceae > Berberis > Berberis vulgaris. The sequence goes on along the minus strand of OY747130.1, from coordinate 8,615,588 downwards.
ACTAAACCAATAACATGAACAATTGGTGAAAATGCCTCGAAATTTGTTTGACTTGAATTCACATCATTTTTATCATTTACTATGATACAGACTTATTTTGAGCTACTTAACAACACTATGATTTGATCTACTTGAATATTTATGATTTTAATGAATTAGTTTTGGTAGTGGATGACTTCCATTAACTTTGTATTTGGTGTACTTGCATAATTTTTAGGATTTTAATATGACAGATGATATACTCTTTAGGATATTTTAGAGGATCCCCTACCATAATAGGCAAATTAGGGTCCGACATGCACAAAATTGTTCAAATATTAGTGGACCCCCCCCCCCCCCCCCCCCCCCCCACACACACACTTTTTGGTCAGCGCAAGTCATGTCGTCTTGACCGTTATAAAACACACACTCCAAGCACATGCGCCTCCAATTTTTTGAACTACCCTTCCCACATGATAATCCATATCTCAAGGTTGATTTAAAGGGTTCCAATCAAACCCCCAATCCATCTTCTTCAACCTCCTCCTTATTTGAAAATGAACCATCATGCCCAATCACTTTGATTGCTCAGTAAATCTATCAATTCCATTAGGGGGTCTTAGATTATTGGAATAGTCCACTTAGATTATTGGAAGAGTCCACAACCTGGATATTTCTGAAGTAGCTTGCCTTACAGAACCATTTTTCGGGGAAATAACAGTTACCCATTTGGGTTGAGGTGTGTTCACCATCTGGTTCTGAGTTTACAACCTCTCCATCCCATTCAATCATGGAGGCACTATCAGCCAAATATGAGAAGAATAAGGCAGGCCGATACCATAACACATGATCATTCCCAAATTGCATCCACCAGTTCCTGAAAATACAGCTAACTTGCACTTTCATGCCTTGGAATATTACTAAAAAGGTCCTTAAGTACTTGATCCAATTTCTAATGTTGAACATTGCATGATAGAAGCTAAATTATCCAATTGGTATTTTGGATTAATATTGTTTATTTCAAAATGTGTTGGGGAGCACATGAAGTTTACCTTTCAGACAAGAATGCTAATATCATAGGTAGTGACTACTCCACACCACCATTAGTGATTTCTCACACCATCCTACTCTCCCACACCACCTAGTTTCTTTCTCACACCACCTATATAAACAAAAACCCAACTTTTTACCTCCCCCATTCGAAATTATTCCCTCTCCCACATTCAAATCTCTTTGCAAATCTCTCCCCACATTCAAATCTCTTGCAAATTTCCTCCCTCCCCCTCGAAAATTTCTCAAAATATGCTCAAAATCGAAACCCTTACATATAGAAACCCTCAAACTCTCCAAAACGCAACAGCTCAAAACTGCCACCTCTCAATCGCAAAACACAGCTCTCTTGTGCCTCCAACTCTTCTGTAAGTGAGTCATCCATTCTGTCTTTGAGTTTAGGATTTTTGTTTAGATTGTAAGTGAGTCATCCATTGTTTGCTTTTGTGCATGTGTGTATTTGTTTCCATCTTTAAAGTAGAATGGTTTGTGTTTTTTGTGCATTAATCGTTTAATTCGTCCATTGGTAATGAAAATGATTGTGAATGCGGATTTGGTGGTCACTAGGGCTCCAAATTGGTATTTTTCTTATTAGAATGTAGGTGAATGAGATATATAATGTTGTTTTACATCCTAATTGGCTAAAGTATTGGTTAAAATTAGTAGAATTTATTGTACAAAAAAATTGTCTTGAAGTATTTGTTTCCTTTTATTTGAAGGTTTATCATGTCTTCTGTTGGTAATGATGTTGGTGGGGATGATCGAGGTGATAAAGGTCAAAGACGACCTACATTCTAATAAGAAAAGGGCAAATAACAGAGAGCAGAAAATGGCTAAGAACAGATAGCAGAAAATGGCTAAGAACAGGTTTATCATGTCTTCTGTTTGAAAAACCTGTAGGGTTCCAGAACAAAAACCTGCATATTTTTTCTGAAATTCAGAAAATTTGTTTTGTGAAACTTAGTTTTTTGAAGTTTATGCGCATTGTCGCATCAAACCAAAACTCGAACCATACAAGTCTTCCGAACTAATCTTTTATGTGAATTCCATACAAGTCGTATATTCGCATCAAACTAAATTTTTCTAAATTTTTTCTGATATTATTTTCTGATTTTGCTTTGTCGCATCAAACTAATCATTTATCTGATTTCGCATTGTCGCATCAAACATAAACAAAAACTCAAACTAAATAGAGTCAAATTTCATATAATATATTAACATAAACTCGAACCAACAAGTCTTTCGTAAAAAAATAGTGACTTTTCTAACAAAACAATGGTTTCTATGTCATAAAAAATTTACATTTGCCATTTACATTTTTCATCACAATAATGGTTAGCAAATTACAATATGTGCATCAGTCCAATATGGTCACCACCTTGTTTGACTTCTTCACATTCTTCTTATTCTTGTTCTTCACCATTGTCGCACCAATATCGAGTTGGACGAAACTACTCTTCAACAAGATTGCCAAAGGAAACACGCGACACGGCCAAGTTGGTACCATAGGAGGCAACGGTGGGTTTGGTTGCATATGAAGGAAGATATAGTGACTGCTCTAAGCTAAGTGTGCCATGAAATAAACGCGTCCTTCATCAAACTGTGGTGCCGGGTAAACATATGGAAAACAGGTCGTGGTTTTGTTCCCATAACAAACAAAGACGCATTGGTAACGATTCGATGCGAGCTCTAACATATCGAGACCCATAAACCAACTTTTCTTGTCTATCCGCATCTGGCCTTCTGAAATTAGCAAATCATCCTTGACAACCTTGTCCCCTGACTCATGCCACATTGCAAACCACAACTTTTCATTACTTTCAAGCTCCATCAGTAGGTCTTTCTGTACCTGTTTCCAACCGCTTTCATCATCGTAATGAAAGAATTTTGCTATGCATCGAAAGCCACAGTTTTCGTCGCCTTAAACGTTGTCAATGTTGTCAATATAATCTCGTATCCAAGACAGAATCTGCCTCATCAATCTATTGTTATGAAATTTCAGCTTTTTTTATTTTTATTGACAAGTTCTTACTTTTGCCTTTCATTTCTTCTTGTGTCATGGCGTATTCGTGTCCCGATGGATCCTTTTTTGTGGACCTCTTGTGCTTAGCCAACTTCTTCTTTTTAGATCTCCCTTTTCCAGCCACAAGTGTTAATGGTTCAATAATCACGCTGTCACCCTAGGAACCCAACTTTATAAGCTTCATCTTCATCACCAACTTCTGATCATGAGTTGACTCATTAAACCTAATCATAAGGGCGTCGACCATTGGGTCTATAATCACATCGCAACATGCACGAATAGGTGTTGTGCCAAGTTGAAGCCATTACTTGTGTATGGTACGTACTAAAATTTTTCCAGTGGGAGTTAGATAACGTGTAAGTTCATGAGCACAAAGTAATCCATGAGTAGTTCGAAGCACACAACAACACTTGACAGGGTCAACCAATACATTTTCACACCTCCGAATTTCTGAATTTATCTAATCAATAGCCTTGTATGCCCCTGACCCATGAAGTAAGCCAAATAAACTGAACATATGGTCAGTGTTCACCTTCGTGAGACTATGTTGAAATGACGATTCTATCTCTACCAATTGGATTTTGATCATATAATGCACCTTTGTCCAGACATTAAGGAATGTACCTTATGAATTTTCCAACAAGTGCTTCAACTTTGAGTGTGCACCTTAAACTCGACCGGTTGTCCGTTGGCCAAAATGCATAATTGTATCCGTCCATGCACTGACAAAGTATTCCTTATGGAGATACCAAACTGTCTTGAGATATTCAAAACACTTTGGGTATGATGTTCATCTTCTATCAAACTCAATTGTGGCATTGTTCCATTTATCTTTTGTACTTGATCTATACAATTCTGAAAATGAATCTATAAATTCGGCCCATCGCTCATTGTCCTCAAAGTGTTTTTTGTAGTTTTTCTCAACATTTGTGTTGATTTGCCATGTGCATAATAATCTCCTTGCCTTTGGAAAAACTCGCTCAATAGCCTTGATCAAACTCAATTCTCTATCAGTCACAAACACGCTTGGCAAGTTGTCTGGCTCAAAAGTTCTTGTAAGTTTTTCCAATGCCCAAGCGTATGACTCTTCCTTCTCAGAACACATAAAACAAATGCAACATTGAAGGTATTTCCGGTTGAGGTCACACCAACAATCTCAAACAACAACATCCTATAGCCATTCGTTTTATATGAGTAATCCATAAGAATTACTTGTGAAAAACACTTTACCAACTGAATAGATTTAGGATGCGCCCAAAAAAGGTTAGTGATTCTATTCCCTTGATCAATAGTATGCCACTCCATGTATTTGTGTTCCCTCAACAACTCTAGAGTATGTTGCAAAGCCGTACTGCCTCTTTGTTGGAGTGCCTTTATCCGACAAATTACATTGTAAATATGCTTCAAATTCGAGATATTATTCGGATACATCTCTTTTAGCCGAAACAAGATGTGGTGAGGGTTCACACTCGACTTCTCCATATTCTGCACATAAATCATATCCCCTTCATTCAAATTTCCAGCAAACGAGTGACCAACAAGTGACTCTGATCGAGGATGATTGTGGGTTCCACATGTCGCTTGCAACATCCAATCGTCATTCTCCGGTGGGATCCCTATCAACTAAAATTTGCAGCCACACTTCTTTGTACTGTTTGATTGAACATAATTCTTTAACCTTTTATCGAGCTTCCCTCCTCTTTCACAACCAAAATGGATCATTCCCTTCCATATTTGATTAGCAGGTTTCGATTTAGTGATAATAACAACTATGTTATTATCTCTACCGATGCCTTGGACCCAAGCTATCAATGCAAACCTTGCCGACAATATCTACAAGAAAAATTAAAACTTGTTAATAACAACATATTTATAATAATGAAAAATGGTGAAAACGAAAACACACAAACTTTCTTACCTTGTCCGTAACAAATAAGTGACTATCATCGACTACCAGTGCCAATAATCTTTCTTCATTGTAATTATCACCACTTCCATCAACATTATCATTATCATTCTGCATAATGGTTCATTTCATAATTAGTTTCATATATTAATTAAAATTTTAATTTACTTAACAACAAAAGGGTAGTTACCTCTAAATGGTTCGTCTATGGGTTCTCAACATCGTTATAAGGCATCTCCATACTTGTTACATCCATTAGAAATGCCTATGCACCAATGCATCATACAATAATCAATCAATTACTTTGAAAAAAAATTAGATGCAAATTAGAGGAAATTTTTTTAATGCAAATTACCTCCATTGAAATGGATTGTCCTTGCTCATTAAATTGATCATCTTCTTCACCCTCTTGTTCACCCTTAAAATCTTCATTTCTAACATCATCAACTTCACTAAACCTTTTCATTTCTATCTAATAAAATCAAATAAGTTGTTCCAAGTGAAATGTAATGGAATGCAACCGAGGAGGGAGCGAAGGAGGATGAGGAGACCAAGGGTTTTTGCTATTTTCCCTTGCGATTTTGGGGTTTTTGCAAATAGGAAGAGATAGGGAAGAGGAGGATGAGGATGACGAAGCTTGCGAGAAAGTAAAGTTCGGTCGCCGAATTTGGGACGACACACAGCAAGGAGTGCGAGAGATCGAGGGAGGGAGAGGAGCGTTTTTTGCATTTTTTTTTTTTTGGGTTTTTGCGTTTTTTTTTTTATTTGCTTTTGGTTTCTTTTTAGGTTTAGCATATTTATTGGTGGTGTGAGTAAGTAAGAAAAAAAACGCAATGGTGGTGTGAGAAAATGGTTATGGTGGTGTGGAGTAGTTGTTGCCAATATCATATTGAGAGCCACCATAACTTGACACAGGGAAGATGTGTGTTCCCATTGCTATCTCATTGTTTGTTTGAATGAAGCCTGAAAATAGGAGATTGTAACAACCAGTGGCCTATTAAACATCGCTCTTATGGTAGTGGCGATTCAATTGGAGGTGGAGCAGGGCTACGGTGTGGTGGTGGGATGAGGTGGTGGTTCAGTTCCATCGATGAGATTGGGGGTGGCAATCATGGAGGTGGGGTGGGGGCAAGATAATGGTGGCTCAGGTTCACAATGAGTGGATGTTTAAGAAGAACAATTTATTTATGGAAGAAGATGAAAAATGTGGTTTTTATTAGAATCTTTAAATTGTCCTCGAGATATGTTGTATACACTTACATATCACAAAATATGGCTAATTTAAGCCTTATGAAAATTCTTGGAAGGCACATGCAAAACATAAGGGTCAGAATGAAAAGACCACGAATGACCAAAAAGTGGGGGAATCCACTCATAATTGAACAATTTGGTGTTGGGGGGGGGGGGGGGGTGGTGTGCATAATTTCAGTATGAACAGTTTCGGCCTTAATTGTCTTGAAACATGTAATGGCTTAAAAGTATACGCATTCTAATAAACATAGTTGCGTGTGATGACAGTAAAATTCCATCTCTCATTTCTCGTTGGGTTCCATCCTGCATTGCTAGGTCTAATTGCAATTTTTTTGTTAAACGACCTCACATGAGAATCAAGGCCATTGATTCAGTTGGTGATGTGGATGTACACCTCAGCCTTGTTGCAAAACCTGGGTAGCTAGAACGATTGATTTTTAAAACCACATTACAGTGAAAATATTGATGGCACCATATAACACCAAAGGATTTGATGTGCATCATATAAATCACTGAGAAATCGCATGGGAAAATCTTTAATTTGGACCCTTATTGAGAGTGGGCGTATAAAGTTCGTCAGAAGAGAAATCTCAACTACGTAACGTGAATTCTCTTTATCAACAGTGAAAAAGTGTCTTCAACGTGATTTTGGGTTGCCCAAAATATCATCCCAATTCTTTCACATTACAAGAAAAGCCAGTACGTTGGTGATTTTGGCCTTTTTACATGTTAGCTTGTGCAAGAATTCTGAGCAGTTTGGGTGTTTTCTATTGCCAATTGTTTGTTATCTTGGGAATTGATTGTTTCCATAATTGTCAGCTTATTGTCATCAGTTAATCCAAACATTAGCTTTCAATGCCATAGGCGAATTGTGCTTGCAATTTAAAAACCTAATAGAGGTTTTGCCTTCCTGTATCCATCAGGTCATACAAGATGGTGCTAGTGTACAATTTCTTTGTACATCATTCTGATCAGAATCACTGAAATAAAATGCACAGAAAACATCTTCCCAGGTAACTCAAACCCCATGTTGGTCTGCATGTTCAAATCATCAGTGAGTAGAACAACAAACTGTTAAGTTTGTAACTGCTGCCTGGGACCTGCAAATCTCTGGTTCCAAACACCATTTCAGTGTGTTTCTGTACAGAAACATATTAAAAAGAGAATGTGAACTTCGACTAGAAAGAGAAACTGCCCTACCAAAACAAAAATGTCAACCAAGATTAAAACCCCATAAACTAAGCTGAATACAACGTAAACAAGAACAAAGGCAGTTAACTTCGTCTCCCCTTCAAAGCATTAAGTAAAACATTACAATTAACCATTCCTAATAACCCTTACTACCACTGCTATTCCGACGTCAGCCACCAAACAATGCTATCCTCCAACAGGAGTTTTAGTTACTACTACTGCCTGCTTCTCTTAGCGCCGCTGCAAAGAGGACACTTGTACTGCTTTATATTATCAGCCTTTGCGGGTGTAATCTTCACACACTTCCCATGATACCACCTTTCGCAGACGTCACACCCAATCCAGAACTCATTTGCACTATAATTTCCACCACAACTTCCACAAAGAGTTTCACTGTGTTCATCCTCTTCTTCCCCATATGCCTCCTCGGCCAATTTGTTGTTTTTCACCTGTCCTTCACCAGATCTCTGCCCATCGTAATGTTATGTTAGAATACGTCGACAGGTGTAAACATATAGTAGTCCAAGTCAAAATTTTATAGATCTTACCTTTGTGCTGAGTCTGGATTTGCTTCCACTATCCACGCTTGGCTTCTCTTTCACAGGCTTTCTTTCCGTCACAACTTCAAAGACGGTAGGCAGATCATTGATCAAACTGAAGAGACGTTTCCTGTCATAAAAAGTCCCAGAGAATGTGAATTCTGATGTTATCTTAACAATTGTCCTTAAAAGTAAAACAAAAGGGCCATCTTATCATTGTACTCTAACAGGGAGCATATCTATATGATACTAATATCAGTGTTCTAAAAAACGGCCTAGGCGCTAGGCGTTAGAGAAACGCCCAGATTAATGGCTGGGCGAGGTCTAAGTGGTCTGTGCGAGTTTTTTTTTTTTTTTTTTTTTTTTTTTTTTAATAAGGCTGATTGTGTTCTTATTTTATTTTTCTTTCCCCTTTTTTGGAAATAAACAATTTAATTATTTTTTATTCAGTATAAGTCTTAATGTAGCAAAGGATGATTACTTAATGAAATTCTCAAAGGATCTGTTGGTACCAATTTTAGTAATGTAGATTTTATCAAACACGACTGAGCTCATTCATGCAATTTGAAAAAAAATAGAGTAGGTTGGGATATTTGTCCACAAATTCAATTTTGTATAAAGTACCCATCATGACCAACTTCAGTCATTTGAGTTTTAATAAATTTTATTCATGATTGTTAATTTTTCATGTTTTTAAATTTTGCATATGTATCTTGACATTAAATTGGATGTAATCGATAAGGTATTATGCTTAACTTTTGTAAATTATTAAAGTTATAATACAAAACCTAAAACCGCCTACATGCCAATATAACAAATTGTCAGAGACTGCATGCCAAACATTATACCAAATATAACAAATATTATACCAAATTTAATGCCAAATATACCAAATATAACACTGACTAATATTATGCCAAATATCACAAATTGTCAGAGACTGCATGCCAAACATCCATCAACTACACAACTTCATGATGCTTAGGTGCTACAAACTTTAGCTCCAACCGAAACAAAAAAATAAAATAAAAATGAAAGCAACAAATCATGTCTTCATTTCACTAATTTTGTATCATTAATTGAATTGTAGATATTTTAAATCAATGATACCAGTGGTATAATGTGTCATTTATTTTAATTGTCAAGACTTGGAGCAATTTTTGATCTGTTGACAAACTACCAGATATTTATATTGGGAAAAGAAAATATACCAGATATGCTATTATGCTTACTAGTGAGTCCCGGACAACTAAATAAGCAAGCACTTTAGTGTAAAATTGATCAAAGTTACAGTAATAGATGCTAGGCATCTCTAGTATATACATTGGATGCATAGTACAAGCTACACAAAACATTATAAATATGTTCAAGTCTTCTACATTGAATTGTAAAAAATACATGGCAGTATCTATTAACTATTATGTGTTTACATTCAAGAACTTATACATACCGATACACAGAAACCTAAAGTGTTCTTCTAGCAGATGCTCAAGAGCATCTCCAACAACGTGTTTATTTATAGTTCTGTCCTTACCCATTTCTTTTGTTGAGGCAAAAAAATTAAGAACTTGCTCCAAAAGCTTATCAACATGGCACAAATCAGATCCACCATCTAATGTCCAACATTTCCCCATTACATGCAAGTCAAGTTACCTCAATTTGCCTGAACTTACCTATCAAATTCCTAGACCTACATCAATCCAATCTTTTTCTTTTTCTATTTTCAGTTATTCTTCCACTTCGAATTCGTGAAGCCTTGGAATGAAAGACAATTCTAAATCTGCTTTGTCTACGAACAAGACCTAACCCATCCACCACCATAACATCAAATCTCACCAATTAACCCCTAAATCCATAGATCTAATTGATTCCTCCAAAATTTCCTGATCTAACCTCCATTCATCTACCTTCAGTTAAGATCCACTTTGAAGCCTTAAACTGTGCCTACATCAAAAGTGCATATCAGTCTCCCTTTTCATCACAAACATATACGAGAATGTCAGAATCACCCTATGCTCCACCATAGATCCTGTCATACCATGCCTTCTCTATACAGCAACTGCAACCCTTTGAGAAAGTAGAACATCCGACAACACCCTTTAAATCTCCACGAATTTACCCCTTTTTCCATAGATCCTCGACTCCTTCAAATTCTCATGATCTAACCTCAATTCATCCAAATCCCTAGATAAACCATAATCCCACCAACTTTCTTCAAAATCGGAAAGAGTAACTATTGGTACTTAAGAAATTGAAAAGCAAGAATCACTCTCAACATGAACACCTTCGCAAGTATCCTATCTATATCACATGCAAGCATCCCATCTATATGACATGTCTCTCTTCAATACACTATCTGCCATGGAGATTGTGCTAGAATGAATTTTTTTTTTTTTAATCAAGCAAAATCCATGCAAATAACATAATAGGTTTGCACACTAAAAGAGAAAAGATTTGGCATAAGACCCCTTTACCATATGAACAAAACGCTTTTTGACAAATTCCATGGGAGGTATACACCCAGTGTTTTAAAAGGCGATTGAGGCGTACGCCTTGAGGCACGAGTCGAGGCGAGGCGCACAGAAATCGCCTCTGCGCGTACGAGTTGAGGTGCCAATTGATCTAATCAGCTTCAGATCTCTAAAACGATCCAACGAACCAGATAGATTTGCAAAAACCTAATAGATTTCATTTCGGTTCCTCGTTTCATTTGCAGACATAGAAGAGGGGAAGGAAGAAGAAGAAGATCGAACCAGGATCTGCGATTGAAGTCGATTCTCACTGATGGTGATGCTGAGGACGACATCGAGTCGACGAACCCTCTCTGTCGAAATCTGACGATCGAACCCTTTCTGTCGACGAACCCTCTCTGTCGAAATCGAAATCGATATCTCTACCTCCGATCGAACACTCTCTGTCGAAATCGATCGAACCCTCGAGTCGGCTCCCTCTCTGCCTCGAGTCGAGTCGACTCCCTTTCTGCTCTCTGCTCTCTGCTCTCTGCTTTTTGGAAAATAAGAAAGAAATATTTAATCATTTTTGAAGATCCATTGATATTGTGAAACAATGCATCAAAATTAAGAAGTCCATTTAAGATGCTTAATGGCAAAGCCCTCTAACTAGGGACATGTTTTTGGGGTACTTCATTTCTCTTTAAGGGATCCTTGATAACATATTAAGGGATGGCTCCTTAACCCAAAGTTTTCTGCCTTCATCAATACATTCATAAAGGAAAGAAATTTTAATGGTTTTTGGGGACATTGGGAAAGTCAAGAAGGTGTAAAGAATGATGTTGAAATTGAGCTTAGCTGCATGTGTAACAACAAAATGAAAACAAGATACGAAAATGCCACAAACCCAACAAACAATACATATATTTTCACTATTTTTTACAAAAAAACGCCTCGCCTCGAGGCTACGCTTCGCCTCGGAAAAAGATTGACCGCCTCGAATCTTAAAAACGCTTTTTAAAACATTGTATACACCACATGGAATGATCTTTGGAAGGATATTAGAAAACCAAATAATAAAGGATGGCTCCCTTGTCATCCTAGAATCCCATGCTCAAGTATTGCTAGAACATTTCCAATTTGTAGGAATCCATTTAGCAAGGAACTGATCTCAACAAGGAAGGACGAAAGAAAACATAACTTGGATTCCAGTCATGGTGTTGCAGTAGATCTTTCTTACACTAGATTGCTTGTGTTATGCCTGAGGTACAGAGGAGATGGTGAAAAAGTTTGGGCATGTAGAATGAGTCACTATTTCGAATATCCGTTCTTTGAGCTCTAAGAGAGATTGGATTAAATTTCTAGCTTGATGAGGGCTGAGAAGGAATAAAAACAAGATGTTTCTCATACAAGAATAGCAAGAAGTATGACCCTTAACACGGTTCATATCAAATTGATACACAAAAAGGATTTCTAGTAGAATATCCTTCATGTGGACAATCTCATTGGTAAAAATCGAAGAAGTGTTTTATCTCACATGGAGTTATGGACATGCATTTCTTTTTTGCCAGACCATGGGAAAAACAACTACTACATCGTACACCAACTAGAGAGATTTGGAGTTAATTTTTTAAAGTTTTTTAGATGGGTCGAGTGTTCCCCCTTCATTGTTTATATTCTATTCACAACAACATCGAGTACGAGGATAAAACAACAATGCCTTATTCATTGTTCCCCCTTCATTGTTTATGCTCAAAACTCCAATGCGAAGAATGGCAAAAATGTGGTCACCACCAGATCCCTTGAACAATAAGTGTAGTTCATTTAACCTCAAATATCCCAAGTGATGACATAACATAGGGATTAAAGGACAACAATGCCTTATCCACCCCCTAAACCATATCCCATCTCCAATTGTCCTCGTCCTCCCTCGAATCAGGCACCACCAAAGCAAGCATCTTCAAAAACTCTCCATTTATTAAAACTTCCACTTGGATGAAGATCCTGGGGACATCATGAGCGAATTCTTGGATTAATCCCTCCTTTTCCAACTGACCTGAAAAACACTTGGGAACCTATCGTTGAACGCCACCCACACACACCCCACCTGTTCTCCAAACACAAACCCAACACCTTTCAAGGAGTGGAAGATTATGGAAGATTGTAAGCAATTCACCAAAGGTGTGTTCCATGAGGATACCTAGGATGAGGGGGAAGCCACCAAAAGCCCTCATTCTCTTACTTCGACTCACTATATCTCCATAACCACTTTTCCACAAGTACCATATTCACTAGTTTTGAAAGTTATAGTTCCCATTCCGCTCCCTTCCTTGAGAAGGCCACATTTTCCCAGCGGATAGCATGACTTGTTACTACCGTCCACGCCACTCCAAATAAAAATTCCTTACTAGATGCTCACATTTGTCAGCTCTATGGCATAAGAAAGAGGGACATCTGGAGATGTTGAAGTCTTTATAACATATCGACATTGGGGTCTTATAATACCGGAGATTGTTTATGGACTTTACGGTATAAGACAGGGTTACACCATTCGTCAAAAAGTGCTCCTTTGACATGTTTCATTGAAACAATTAAAATTCAAGGTTGACCTGTTGGCACCATCCTCGTGCCTTTTGAATAATGCCTTCAATGTGAGAAGCTCAAAATTCATTTCAAATGGAAAATAAAAGCCAAACTGGTCATTTTTGCGATGCAGCAACTCAGTGTTCCGGTTGTGCTTGGTATGCGGAAAACAAATGCATTGAATTTAATGCAGCGGTGTTTGCAAACACACGGAATGAGTTATTTATTCATTGGATTGTTCCCACTTGCATGGTTGATTTGTTTACAAAGGGATGAGATATTTCTAGTGTCTTATGGCGCACTGAAGCTTCTTCAACCTTGGATATGCATATGCTATCAAGAGAGCAAAAGAATTATTTGCTCTAATCGTGTGTTCATCTCCATGAAAACAAATCACGAAATCAATCCCAAGACTAAGTCAACCGACCAAAAACGGAGGAACCATTTGATAGTTACTTGCAATGGAAAAGAAAGCGGATATGGTCTCACATGGAAGTGGTACCGCTCCCGCGGCCCGCACCAAAATAGTGCTTTACTGCTAGATGTATAGTCAACTGCTGCGCCTCCATGAGAGAACAACCACGACATAACAAAGATGGGTTATCATGATTCATGAGAGAGACAATGAGCAAACCCGTGGATTCTAATTCACTAGAAATATTGACACATCACAACACAGTTTCATCTTGACTTTTTCAATAGTAGGTTTCCTACATGTTTAAAGGATAGATATTTCATGGTGACTTTTTGAAACTTAACCGCCATATCACAATACATTTATACACTGTAACAAGCAGAATTAAGTGTGGATGATGCGTAAATCATATAAAAACGTAAGGGGGAATAGAAATCAAATAGTGAATTAGTTATAAATACTAAGAATATGCACAATGAATGTATAATTGAATAAAATAATTCTGCTGGTGTAATTTGAAAAAAGTGGTCGGCTTTTGTTTACTGAGAAAAATGCCATATAAACTTTTTTCCACCTACCTAATTGGGTTACCAAATTAAGAAGTCTCTAGACAAAACATAAATACTTCAAAATTTGCCAATTTAGGTTTCCAACACTTTGGTTAAGTGGAATATACTTGCCAACGATACCTTCACCGTGTGCAGCCATTCAAGGAAATCAGGTATGTTGCCCTTATCAGGACATCTACCTTTAGAAAGACACCTAATCATGCTCCGTAACTCCTAATAATAATTGCATAGAACATGCTTCCAGTTCTCCACACACCCTCCCTGACTCTTCACTGCAAACCAACCTTTTCTTTTTGGAGCTGGTAAACTGGGATTGGGATTCAAAATCAGATTAAGGTTCAGCCATAATCGTGAGTGACTATCGTACAATCGAGTTTTCTCGCTACTCAATATTTTGAAACAATTTGCATCAATCCCCTGCGATCTGATTCCAACAGTTTTGATAATAGCGTGCGAAATGTATTACCAACATTATTATCTCTAGTACCTTTAATATCACAATAATAAAACAATCCAATCAAGTGCTTGAAAATTATTTGTCAAGTTCCTGTTTTCAATTAATATCGCAAAAGGTCCTGTTTCTCCTTCGTATAAAAATGGAATGTCAAACTGACTCATTGACTAACATAGGTAAAATAGGCATAACCTCAAACTCTTTTGGTGTCTAAAAGTTAAAGTACGTATCCCAGTAAGAGATCAGTACTTTAATTACATAATAATAACGAAAATTCTAGGGAGCGAGGGAAGGAGCAAGAAAAAGGGAGAGAGGGATGGACGTAACCACCCATCCCCTCGAGATGTGCCCTCGCTCCTTCCCTTGATCCCTAGAAGGGCTCTATTAATAAACACCACTACTTCAATCACACCATTATCGCTCTTTCATAGTATAATTCAGACCCTATAACTCTAACAACCCTTATCGTACTAATGCAATGTGCAACAATTTCAGACAAGTATGTTTGATGTGAAATTATGCGCAGGTAACCATGAAAGATAAACCAATAATAATTCAGCAAAACAGCTAGCCAAGCTCACAGACAGACAACAAAAAGTGAGAAACCGAAGTAAAACCTTTCGTTGCGATTAAAAGGAGCAGCAAGATAGAAAGCCACTGAGAGCAACCATGAGTCACTATGCATAGCTACCAACGACAGCCAATCTCTGCGAACCATACCATCCCTAGCAAAATTAATCCCTAAAGCAGGCTCTGGAAGCTCTGGCGGAACTTCCTCCGCTGGAAGATTCACTTCCCAGCTCTCGTTCGGGTGTCCGTACAAACACAAGTTCTCCTTCTCTATTAACACATTCAAATTTCATTAACCTCTACTATATCTCCTAATAATAGTAATTAATTAACTCTAAAACTCGAATTCACAACGAAACCCTAGAAATGAAGAACGAAATGATACCTGGATCGCAGAGTGCGTAGAACTCATCGACATCTGCAAGAAAAAGCAAAGTAAACAGATCAGATCGGTAAATTAGGTTTTACAGAAAGACGAGTAGAGTTTAAAACAAGTGTATACCGTAAGTTAAAGCACGGATGATCCCGGTTCGTCGACCGCTATAGTCTTTGAAGATCTCTTCAACAGTTCGCGGAGGTGATGAGATGGACGTCATGTCCATGGAAGTAACAGACAGCTTTAGAGAGATCTTGAAGAATGAATTCGAGTCTTGCAGAGACGGAGAGACCGCGAGCGAGAGAGGTTGAAGAGAGAGAAAGAGAGGTTGGATTGCTTGACGAGGGAACAAAGCGAGCGGTTTTATTTGATATTGTCAGGTAGATTCAGAAGCGAAGCCCATCGTTGGTTAGGTAGAGAGAGAGAGAGGGAAACACAGTGGAGTGGAGAGAGAAGACCATTGTGCATCTGATATACGGACGTTTGACGATAATGTCAGACAACAATACTGATTCTGCCAGGCAATATTAAGGCTCTTTAGACGGAATTACCCTTACTAATTTAAATCTTGAGAACTATAGATTAGGGGTGTTTTGGTAAAGTGATACAAGGGTTCACTGTAGATGGAATTGAATTGTCGACATGGAATCTCGAGGAGGATGTTGTAGCGTTAACTTTCCTCTTTCGAATGAGGGGGGGGTCTGTCTAATGTACGCCGGTATAGATGGATAGCTGACGTGAGTAAACAAGGAAGTATTTGAGTATTTGAGTAGTACATATCGGTTTGACCGTAGAGATTAGTATCAGATGCAACGTGGCGTCCTTCTGTGTAAACTGGTTCACCCTGAGTTGCTAAACAGACCCCATTGCTTTCTAAGGGCCCCTTGAAACTTGAGAGTATGCGTGGTTGAACACTTGAACTTGAAGTGCATCCATATATAACTCACAAAAATTTTGTTTTCAATTTTTCGCTCTCCCACCTATTACAAAGATTTGATTAGGTTTCAAAGTATGAGCCTCAGATGTTCTTCTGACATGATCATCAAAGATTGGGACAGAGACATTCATAAGAAATTTTCATACAAGCACTATCTTGTAATTTATCAAATTGATTAACTGATTATAACAATTTTATTAATTAATTGTGTATCAATCGAATAAAAATTGTCATAATTGATGGTATAAATTTTTTTTTTTTCCCTTAGACAACAATTTTTGTGAAATGTGTGAGACCCAAAACTTTCAACTCTAGAGATCAAAGAGGTAAATGTGAATTGAGTGATCCCTGCCCATCCTGAAGAGAATGTGACATGGCAAAACAACAATCGCAGAGCTTCGGATAGCGAAAAATGTAGGTTATAAAATTGGGACCCGGGGGGGGCTCCTGCGCACAAAGGGTAGGAGGAGCTCCTGTGCATAGATCTGGGCCGTCGGATCTGATGGACGGTCCAGATCTGTGGATTTGAAAGAAAGAAAAAATCACAGTTTTTAACCGACTTTCTCTCCCCCACCTCCACCTCCACCACCACCAGTGAGTTCACCACCACCGCCCCCACCTTCACCAGTTTATCAATCGCCACCTCCACCCCCACCACCAGTTTACTCACCTCCACCCCCACCACCAGTTTATTTGCCTCCACCTCCACCACCACCAGTTTACTCACCTCCCCCACCATCGCCATGCTTAGCTGTGACTCTCATACAAAAAAATCTTGTGTTTTTCGCTGTTTTCATATACTTGTAGAGAAAGGAAGGAAGAAAAACAGGGGACCTTTTTGTGTGTGTGAAGTAGCCATGGAGTTTCCTTTTTCAACATATCTGACTAAAACAACTAACCATGAAGAATGTTCAAATTAAATCAACCTACCACCAGATGTGTGTATAGAATGAAAATTTTGTTCCCTATGTAATTGTTTTCAATTGAGAAATTAATACTTATCAATGTGTTGCTTTATTCCAGTTTGGAATTCTTATCACCCTATCGACGATGCGGAGCTGAATAGACCCTCATTGAATGTTGGGTTTTGATAAGATTTCCAACCCTAAGGTCTGCTTTGATGTTTTGGCGAATTGTCTCTGCAAATCTATAGATTTCTTCATACACCAGTAAGTGTTCAAACCCACATTTCTTTGTTTCACTCTTCATCAATTATGTTTAGTTCTCTTTGCAATTCCAATGTGAGCTTCCAAAACAAGGTGCTTTTGAAGTTGAACTTTAATGGAAGAAATTCAACACAAACCACCACCACCACTTCCACATTGTGTTTTCTTACTATTAGACCAAGATCCATATCGATTTCTTCCACCACCACCAATGAAACTTCCACAACAGTAGATGACACCAACAACAACAATAAGTCTATCTTCACAATCTCTTACCTTGTAAACTCATGTGGTTTATCAGAAGACAAAGCTACCACTATATCCAAAATCAAAAATTTTCACTTAAAAACCACTACAAAACCAGATTATGTACTCACCCTTTTGCGAAACTACGGTTTCAACGATACCCACATTTCCATTTTCGTTCTTAAGCACCCACCACTACTCTTGGCTGATCCTGATAAGACCCTTAAACCCAAGCTTGAGTTTTTCCATTCTATTGGTCTTCATAGCACTGAACTCGCTGACTTCATCTGTATGAACCCAAAGGTTTTGTGTCGCAGCTTAGACAATCAGATTAAACCTTCAATTACTTTCCTCAAAACTATAGTTCATACTTATACTAATCTTGTTAAAGTCCTTAAGCGCTCTACTTGGGTTCTCGAAAGAGACCTACAAAAACATTTGGCCCCGAAAATCGCTCTTTTGCAAGCTCATGGTGTGCCTGATTCCAATATTTGCACATTGATAACATCTCAAGCTTTATTCCATTTTGGAAATCTTATCAAAACCCAACGTTCAATTGAGAAAAAGTTGCGATGAAGATCTAGGTGCACACAGAAGTTGTCGGTGGAGGTGGTGGGGACAATGTTGGTAGTGGCGATGGTGGGGGAGGTGAGTAAACTGGTAGTGGTGGAGGTGGAGGCAAATAAACTGGTTGGGTGGGGGGGAGATGGTGGTGGGGGTGGAGGTGAGTAAACTGGGGGTGGAGGTGGCGATTGATAAACTGGTGGTGGTGGAGGTGGAGGTGGGGGAGAGAAAGTCGGTTAAAAACTGTGAAATTTTTTTTTCAAATCCACAGATCTGGACCGTCCATCAGATCCGACGGCCCAGATCTATGTGCAGGAGCCACCACCCCCCCCCCCCCCCCCAGGTCCATAAAATTGTCTCTTCAAGAAATTGAATGTTAAAGGAGCCACGTGGTGAATGAAACATCACAAACTAAAACATTTGTTTTCGAGAGTGTAAATGAGGAAACAAAGTACCTCTCTTCCACGAAGTTGTTAGAAAAATTCGCTTATTGATTATTATAATAATCGTTCCAACCAAACTCATGTCTATGCATGAAATATGACATGCCATCATCCCAATATTTTCCTTCATTTCTTTTAGGGTGCAAGGGAGGGCCTCCCACCGCCCACCCTCTTCAAGATGAGCGCGCATCTCGAGGAGGGTGGGCGGTGGGAGGCCCTCCCTAGGGGTGGGCAAACGGGTCGACGATCCGCGGGTTCTAATCGATCCGGATCATTTATACCAAAACGGTCCGGATTGTAATTATGAGTTTTTAAATACGGTTCGGATCGGTCCGGGTTCGTTATAAAACGGTCCGGTCCCGGATCCTAATTTTAAAAACGAAACGGTCCGGGTTGGACCCATTTCAAATCAGATTAGTTACAAAAACCTAAGTATGGAACTAAGTAACTCAACTAAGAGTAAGACTATTTACTCTCTGTCTTTAGTCTTTACTTTACTCTTTGAGTCTTTAGAGCCTTAGAGGAGATTCAGGAGAAGAGAAGTGAGCAGTGAGCAGTCCCGCTCGCAGACCGCCTCCCCCTCTCGCATCCTCCGCTAACGGCCGCTATCAACATGCCTAGTATCCCAACTGAGCTGTTTAAGGTATTATCCTTTTCGATGACCGGTGTTAGTTGATTACTTGAGCTGTTGTTGTTAGTCTTCTTTTTAGAGCTACATGAATGAAGTCCTGACACAAACTAATTTATGTTCTATTGAATGGATTTCATCAATCCCTATATGGTTCATATATGAGGAGCAAGAAAAACACAAACTCTTTGAAAAATCACTAGCACATTGGACATGCCAGTACTGTCTGCCGCGATGCTCCTCCAGGACAGAAAGTTGGTCTTATTGCTGCTAGGAGAACTGGTAGACTCAGAGGGCAAGCTGCTGCCACAGCTTCAAAAGCAGAAAAGGGAGCTTAGATGTTTTGTTGGTTTGGTTGTTTTCTTATCATTTATTCATATGTGATTTGGAACCGTAGGAACCGGACTGTTCCAAACGGTTCGAGTTAGGTTCGATTTCAATGTTCAAAATGAGGGGATTCGGACCGGACCGGATCCGTTATTTTTAAACGGTTCGAGTTAGGTTCCTTCAAATTTGGAACCGATCCGGACCGTGCCCACCCCTAGCCCTCCCTCGCGCCCTAGAATCAGGGTTTCTTTTATCTTCCCTAATTCTACAATGCCTCGTCCAGGTGCCTGGTTTGGTGCTGGTGGATGCACATCTACGGTGCCAGGCACTTGGACCAAACACCGTAGAATTACTCTTTATCTCCTTCCTCCGTCTATGAACCATGCATCATATCAACATCATCATCCCAACATCCACCATATCTGAAATGGTGAATCAGACACCATTTTGAGCATAATCGTTTGCGAGAAGTAGAAATTTCTCTTTCTACTCACCACTCACGCATTCTCTCTCTTAATTAATGATATATACGCTCCATTCGCTTATGAAACGAGATAGGCATCCATAGGGTTATAATGGCGGTCTATCATGGCATGTCACTAGTTTTGCCTTCCCTGTACTTCGCATGCACAACCAACAGACGAGGAGTTACAAAGATCTTCTTCAAATGCTTGCTCTTCGCTCAAAAATTAAGGAATCTTGTGTTAGTTCTTAAGTAATTGGACATTTTTAATGTACCCCATTGTTGATTGGGAGAAATTTGATGGATTTTTTTTTTTTTTTTTTGCAATCACTACACCAAAAGACCTGATTAGCTACACAGGGGTGGCCACGGTTCTAAGCCGTTGGTGTGTTTGCCACGGCTAAAAACCGTGGCTATAGTGCCCAACGGCTTAAAACTGTGGCTAAAAAAAGGCTTGGCCACGGTTCTAAACCGTTGGTGTGTTTGCCACGGCTAAAAACCGTGGCTATAGTGACCCACGGCTTAAAACCGTTGCAAAAGTGCACGTGTGTTGCACGTGGACGTGTGGAGAAGTAGGTTGATTTCTCGCGGGCGAAATTTTGCGAAAAAAAATTGCTTCCCGCGTTCCCGCTCCATCTCCCCCTTTTCAACCCTTTGCTTCTCCATCTCCCGCTCCATCTCCCCCTTTTCAACCCTTTGCGAAAAAAACCCTAAAATTTCAAGGAGAGGGAAAGAGAGAAGGAGAAGGAGAAGGAGAAGGAAAGAGAGAGGGAGAAGTCGAGCAACCCAAACAACCAAAACACAGTGCAGTGTCTGTGTTTGTACAAGCAACAAAACGCGATGGGGTTTTGCCATCTAGCCATTCGAGCTTCGAGATCCTCCTCCTCCTTCGCAGCCTTCAATCGGTTCTCCTCTAGGGTTCTCGCATCCTCATCCAATTTCAGAGGAATTGAAAAGGCACCCCAGGTCTTCTTCTTCTCCTTCTCTATTACCCCTTTCTCTGTCTCTCTATTGCTTGGTTTGGTTTGGGTTCCATTTCTCTGTAAGTCGCAAATTGGGTGATTTGATCGAATGGGTTAATTGGAATGTTGGAAGAGATGCAAACCCAGTGCTGGAAAGAAGGTTAGATCTTCTCTCTTTATTTATTTTCAAGTTTTAATTTTTTTAGGACTATTTGGGTATAATATTTTTGTTCTAATTGTTGTTCTTTGTTTCAGATTTTGGAGAAGTTGTTGAAGAGGGGTGGAAAGCTTAAAGGTTTTGTCCTTGTCTCTCTCTTGTTCTTTCTCCACTGAATGTTTGTTTTCATGCTTTGTGCATTGCTTTTTGTTTAAAATTAGAATTTGGGTATATTTCAATTTGTAAAATTGATCAATCTGTACCCTTGGTTTTTTGGGGTTCTTGTTTAGTTGTTAAAGCTTAATGGGTTTTTTTTTTTTTTTTTTGTATGAAAGTGATTTGATCTTGTTTGGGTTGTTTGTTTTTGTGATTAGAAGACCAAGCCAGTCTCCCTCATTCGCCAAGTCTATGATGCTATTGCTGGGCATCGATGTTTTGGCGAAAACTATGTGCAGGAGTTAATTGAAAAGGCACCCCAGGTCTTCTTCTTCTCCTTCTCTATTACCCCTTTCTCTGTCTCTCTATTGCTTGGTTTGGTTTGGGTTCCATTTCTCTGTAAGTACACAAACATTATAGCTCTTGAAGGAAATGAAGAAGCTCTTGAAGGAAATGAAGAAGCTCAAACCAGAGGTGTAATAGGTGTTGGTGGTATTTTTTTCAGGAATAGGTGTAATTATGGGCTCATAGGCCTCTATGACTCATTACTCTGCACCCCATTATAAAAACTGTGACTCCGTCACTGAGAATATTGATATGTTCTGGTTGCAATTTTCAGATCCACAACCAAGTCATACACAAAAGTGGTGCATGAGAGCATATCACAACACAGAGGGATGTGGGGTTCACAGCTTTTGTTGTTGTTGGTGGTGGGTGCTCTAAACAACAAATTTTCCAAATGGGTGCTCACTTGGTCAACTGCAATTCTGTCTTTCTTGTTTCATACAACATCTCAATCAATCAGGACCATTCAGGTAATTCTCTGCTCATGATGGTGAGAGCACCTCTTCAGTGCATGTGCTGTGAGTGGTGTGAATGAGTGAGTGAGCACCTTGTTTTCTTCCATTTCTAGAGTAGGAATATTTGCACCAAAGAAAAAGGATGAGTGCTATTTTTCGCATGCTACTTTTACAAACACGCCTGCTAGAATGTAGTGATGGAGTTTGGTGGTGTTTGTTAATTGTTCTGAAAAAAAAAATTTGGTTTTGAATAAGAAGTTGATCACTTTTTTCGTGTTATGATTGCAACTTGGTGTTATGCACATGTAGCTCAAGTGCTATGTACTACTCAGAAACTCATTAATGAATGCACCAATTTCTGCACCTGCAACAATTAGACTCTTCTTCCATGATTGCTTTGTCGAAGTAATTTACCATCCTAGATGATAGTTATGCTCTCGTGTTAGCATATTCTGTTGGGTCTGTAGCTAGAATGTACATTGTACATGTGGTTCAGTTGTGACAGAAGTAGCATAGTTTCAAGCTTTTATGCCGTTTTTATCTGCATGTCGGTTCATAAGTCTGCCACGATGCATTTTAGCAGAAAAAAAAAACTGAATTTTTTTTTTGTGAATTTATATTGCAGGGTTGCGATGCATCCATTTTGATATCAACAAGGCCAGGAAGCTCGTATCAGGCAGAGAGGGATGCGCACGATAACAAGAACTTAAAGGCGGAAGCGTTTGATAGCATAAGGAAGGCTAAGTCCTTGGTGGAGAGCAAGTGCCCTGGAGTTGTTTCTTGTGCAGACATTCTTGCCATTGCAGCGAGAGATTTCGTCCACTTGGTAAGAATTCTATCTTCTTCAACAAACAAACAAAAATATAAAATGTCTTCTTTCTTTCTCTGATTAAAAACTACCTTCAGTAGAGAGATTGTCTCAATAACTTTCATTCATATTCGTGTCCTTTCTTATCTTCCATGTTAGAGGATTTTTTTCTTTTTCTTTTTATTACACCTCCATCACTACCTAAGTGTGGAATTGAGGTTTATTTTGATTTCAATATACTGTTCTACATGTAGAAATGACAGTAACCCCTCAAAATTGACAGCCTTGAATGAAGTGTTGAATTAAAATCAAGTTCTGAGAAAACCAAAATGCCCCATTGACTAGGGAAGATCTAGTACCACTCTGAAAACTACACATAATTATATGGTTGTTGTGTAATGTGAGAAGACTGTTCAATTGGGTAGAATTTTAAACATGTTGAAAACAACAAGATGACAAAGGGAAGATTTATAGGTGATAATTATCAACAATGTATTTTCTAGCTGGACAAGTCTGCCTTGCCAATATATGTAACAACAAAAATAAAACAAAGTTTTGCCAGAGATGTTGTTTGCAACTTGGAATTTTTTTGTGAAGAAAATCTATGAAGTTGGACATCACTTCATAGACACAGGTCCCAAGTAACAAGTCATCTGAGGTTACAGTATGAGAGTAGTTACATCAAAGCTAGAATTCTTGAGGACATACCAGTAGCTGTCCGGTCCAAGGTACTAACTTCTATTTGGTTATTGTGTTTACTTCTATCAAATTTCAATTCTAGGTGTTTCTTCTAAATAATAATCAATGTCTTCATGTGTTTAATACTCTGTCAAAATTTTGAGTCCATTTTTCTAGTAACATACCATTACGAAACCTTTTAGCTAATTTTGAGAAGTAATATATAATGACAAACTGATATTGATCAACCCTCCTTAGTAGCCAACTGCTTGTAGATTTTCAAATCGAGAATGAGCATTTGATATTGATGATTCTTATTTGTAACTTTCGCCAAAGACTTGGATTTGCCTGATATACTGGTTTTTTAAAAATGATTTACTGAATATTTTGTGGTATCTTAACTGCAGGACCCACTTAGAACTTTTACTGGTCGTGAGAAATACAAGAGGCCTCTATGGGTCACTGATGCACTAGATAAACCTTCAGTGGTAAGATCTTCTGCTGCTTTATTTATTCAATCTTGGCTTGCATATATAAGAGAGGTACTTCCTCATTTTTATACAAATCTCACAAGGTCATCATACCTGCCACAACCATGAAGCATGACACTGCAGTATCATGCATTGTCTTTGCTTAGCTCATGCAAGTTACACACCTTGTACTCATACAACTTCTTGTGATTGGTTGTGGGTTTGAAAGTCACAAGCAGAGTCTAATGAATTTCATATTTATTGAAAGCTCAATATTGCCCTGTTGTTTAGCTTATGGACATGGATTATGTGGCATGGCTGCTTAGGTGGACCACAGTAAAAACAAATGTTTATTATTGTACTGCATCTACACAAATCAATCATTTGACAATGTATATTAATAAAGTTCATTGCAGATCGATGAATCAGAACATTCTTATTTGGTGTTGCCTTCCTAATTAGATCGCCCTCCAATCTCCCCCCTCTTTATGATGCGTGTTCTATATGCTTGGTGTAGCCAATATTGACTTTATTTACTGTGAATGTCTGTCTGCATTGCAGTTACACTTGATGTTTGTTACAATTTTCAAAAGCATCTGATAAGCATTGTTTTTGCAGACCCCCCAGATATTCGTGTCAGTCCAATGCTGAACAAGGTGATGTGTGCTCGTTTGGAGAACAGTTTGTATGTCATCCCGACTCTGAGGAGGTTGATAAGTACTCTCAGACCAAGAACCATGGTGATGTTGAAACTAAACAGGAGGATGTTTTTCTGTCATCCCTAGCAAAGAAGAGGCATTTGACCTCATTTTCTGATGCAAGCAACCCTATTATGGCGCAGGTATGAAGTTGGTTCTGGAGAAATTAATTTGTTCAGTGGTTTCTCAGTCTTTGATTGACTGTTTGTCTTCTCTTCTAATAATTATTATTATGCCATCTCGATACCCTCCTAAGTTTCAGAGAGCCTTTGGGAAGTTTGTATACATTCTCCATGTTAATCACCATATCTACCAGTAGTATATATGATGCTTGCTTTGGTCTGTAATCTGTATAGGTTACTTGCCTAATCCTATATGATAGTGGGTATACTGGTGTCTACATGATAAGGGAGTGTGTGTTGCGAATCCATTTCTATGGAATCCACGGGGGACCACTCGTGTTTAATACAAATTTGATGAAAGCACTTATTATGGATTCTACATTTTGATTAAAGGTGAAAATTAAATTTCCATGAAACACGAAAGTCCCAACTCCTTACTCTTCCTACAAAATTGGATTCTCGTATCATATTTCATCGAAGTTCAACCCCCCACCTTTGATCACAATCTATTCATGATAAGTAGTCCACCACATTTTTTATCAAATTTGTCTTTAAACACAAATGGTTCCTCCATGGAATTGAATTCCGTAACCAAACACACCCTAAATGGATAACCCTAACCAACATGAGATGCCTTGACAATTTTGGTTATCACAACCTTGGACGCATGTCAATTTTGTCCCAAAGTAACATAATTATCAACATATTACCTTTATATATATACACAACTTGGCCATGCCTTGATTGTCATCAGCTGGTATTTTGTCTTTTTATTTGATCATGATGGACTTTCCCAGTGATTGGGTCATTTCCATCACTTCTATATGATGCATCTCAATGTATCTATTTTGCAAATATTAATTTTTTTACATTTATTAGATTTCTCAGGTTGCATTCTTGTTGGCCATGGTGGGCTCAGAGGTTGCAGAAGCCGCAGCTCAAGCATCTGTGGCGGCTCTGTCTAAAGTGGACCTTACTGTTGACGAGAGGAGGAATAATACTACCAGCCCGCTTGATGAAACACAACAGAAAGGTACGCGAAACTCTTTTGTCAAAATTCTTCTTGATATGCTATAAAACTTAGCACGGATAGAAATGCATATACCCTTGAAGATTAGATTTGCTATTTGTTGGTGTCGGATAATGCTTGTACTTGGTGGGACAGACAAGTAGGTTATTCAACCCCGGCTAGTTCGGAGTTGGACTAGCTATTTTATTATTCAGTAATCTTGAATTTATTTTCATTCGTCATTAGAGAAATTCAACATGGGTTACAGGTCAATGTCATTTTATCTTCAAGATCAATGTTATGGACTTCCTTTAGAAATTCAGAGGGTGTTTACTAGGTCATTGGGATATCGGCAAAGGGTGATTAGACCGAGCAAGAAGTCACAATAGATCGTTTTTAAACATGTAAGCACACTTATGTAGTTCTTTCACGTCTTTAAACATAATTGCTGCGACAAAGGCTGTTGGAATGTTGGCTAACAAGTGTTATTTTTAGATATTATGTGTGCTTTTAATACATAACATGTGTTGTTGGGGGTGGGGGGATTCTTCTAATCCTCAAATGCTTACTTTCTTTGAACAGTAGAGCATCTTATCATAATCATATAAAGATCTCTCAACTATTGTAGCTATGATAAAAATACACAATGCAATTCACATGTCTTTCTCATCTATTCAGTGATGATTGGAATCTGATGTTTTGAACTATGCAGATGCTTGAAGAGAGAGTCTACTAAACATTTAATGCAACAATATTTTTACTATTTTCTTTCAACTTTATCAATATCTTACATTATTATATAATTGGGTTACATAATGATTAGTGAACAATATGACTACCTAGTAAGGTATTTTGTTCACTATTCCTGTACGTGATGGTTTGAAAGCGTAAAATTTCCAGGATTCTATGTTTAGTTGTTTCCGTTTGTTTTTATGCTTCTTCTTGATCTTAATTTCCTGGTTAAATTAGCTTTGATTTATATGCTTACCTTCTAATTGTAATAAAGGGGTAGCGTAGTGTATATGCTTACATTTAATGCAATAATTGTTCACTATTTAGATGCTCTACTGTTCAGTGAATATGGACACAGCATGCGACACATACAATAGTCTTTTCCCAACTCAATATTCAAGGGAAGAATCAGGGGGTCCATGCATTCATAGCTCAGATTAGAGATCAAAAAGGGAATGTATGCCCAAACGTCCGTATTGCAGACTGTGGTCATAAAATTGGACTGAATGGTGTTGATAATGGCCGTATATGGTACAATAGCAAATTTTTTTATCTTTTATTTATTTCGTTTCCCAGTCCATTCTCATTTTAACTGCGTATATATGCTTCTGAGTTCATCATGGTGCTGCCTTTATGTCAGGTTTGACAATGTCCGAATCCCTCGAGAGAACTTGTTGAATTCAGTTGCTGATGTTTGAGGTCTGCTGGGAGGCTTGCGGGTTTTTCTGCACGCTGCTGCGAAACAGAGCTTGCGTTGGTGCTGTCCGGGTTGCTGGGAGCTGACTGCTTGGGCTGAAAAGTACTAAAAGTAGAGTTCCAGGTATGTATGCCACATCAGTTTAACATACGGCAATATGAAATCATGATACAATGGAGAGTGCAACAAGCCCCAAAATAGCCACCCAACTACCGCTGAGTCTTTTTATTCTTCATCACCTTCACTGCAACCTTTTGTTGTTTTCGCCAAACATGGAACTTCGTAATTGTTATTCTTCTCCCACTTCTTTTCCCCTTATCGGTGCTGGTTGAGCCTCACTTAAGCTTCTTCTTGTCTCCGCCTTTTTTTATTACAAATCAATCTTCTACTTCAATTGCTTGCGATTCACTAAAAAAATCGAGGCATCTTGCATCAACTATGAGCTAATTAACAATCTAACGTACACCTTCCCCATTGTTGATCGGGAACAATTTTAGGATTTGATGGGAGAGAAAAAAAAAAAAAAAAAAAGAGAGAGAGGGGAAATATTTTCTGCAAAAGAGAATAAGTGAATGTATGGGTGTATAGATGATAAATGCACGGGGGAATGTATGGTGTTGTTGTGATGATGTATGTATATGAATAAAGAACATAGTAGGAGCACATAAAATGGTTTTATTGTTCTTCCGTAAAAGTAGCAAATGATGATGATGGAGAAAAGAAAAAGAGAGTTGGCTGTGTAAATCCTTTTTTTTTTCTTCCGTAAAAGTAGCAAATGATGATGATGTGATGGATTCACACATGTAGACTGCAAAATGTGATTTACCCAATAATGTCAGAGTTTAGACACATAATCTCCCTTAAAAATTTATTGTCATTGCTTCACTTAACAATTAAATATCTCAACACTTCACCTCCCCCATTACCTTTTGTATACTTTCTTTCCATGTCATTGTTGTCACAAATATGACTTTTGAACTAAATATTAGAGTTTGCATTTTTTTCGTAAATATTATTAAAAGGTGAAAGTCTTGCTCATACACCGTTTTTCTCTTGCGTGTTAACAAAGTCCCTTCAATCTTGAATATTAATTGACTCGACATGCTGACTGATGTTACATCTCATTCTACAGAAATGGATCTCGACCTTACGAGATTAAGTAAAACAGATTGGTGAGGTGGAGTCATAACTTAACTAGTATTGTTCACATTAGTCTATAGGAATTTATCTTTGAATTAGCCTATGTTTTTGCACGTGAAAATGTGCACTGGGGTAAGAATTAAGTGATCCTTATTGTTACAAACCTATACAAAATAATCAATCCGATTACGAAAAGGAAAAAGGAAAATAACAAGTGGTGGTTCTTATCAGGTGATATTCAAATTTCTGTGGTGCGAATAACCTAAATCACTTCGCGGGGGTTTCTCCTACTATGTTGCTCTCCCTTTCGTCTCTCCTCATCCTCCTCTTTCCTACTCGCCTGTTTAATCCATTGTTTGTCTCTACAAACCCTTTTCAAATCTCTCAAAAGAGTTTTTTTTTTTTTTTTTTGCCCAGTTTAGGTAAGCCTTTGCTATCCTCAACATATTTTTGTATTAGTTTCGATTCAACATACATTTGTGCGTCTTTTTACTTTTATCAGGAAAGTGGTTATGTTGCATCGTTTGTTTATGTGTATTCACATATATACTCTCACGAAATGTTATTTCATATTTGTTTGGATGAGAATGTTGGGTTTCATCACAAACTTTATCTACTAGTTCATTGTCCAAGTTTGATGAAATGTTTGTTGGAAGAAGCTTGGTCTCATAATATTACAGTTGATTTTTATACTGATTTTTGTATCTGGTCGTGGTTAGAAAAGAAACTTGTGCGGGTTGCATTAAGATCACTTGATGGAAGTACCAAATTGTGTTTGCTTTCTAAGTGACATGGTCAGGATTTTTGTTGGAGGGGAGGAGGAATGATGAGTCATAGTTAATTATTTAACATTTTGTTTTAATTTGAACAATATATAAATAACTATGCAAAACACCAATTGCTAAACAAAACTCCATCTAATCTATTGGGGAAGAAAATAGACCAACAAACTACTTTGTAGGAGCACAAAAAACAAAGGGGGGAATCAAATTGATATATAAAATTAAGGAAAAAATTAATTTCAAATGTAAAATTATATATGAACAAGAATTATTGGGTTAACGTGTGTTGCCTGTAAAAAGGCTCAAACAATAACCTGTAAACACATTGATTACCAAAATGTCCTTCAACAATAACCTACAGATGAACCTATGTATTTTGAGAAAAATTTAATGGATCAAAATTTTCATGTATCTCAAGAAAAATCATGTGAATAAAATATGAAACTAGACCTCAAAATCCGAATTCATCTCTAGAAAATACTTTAAAAACATTTTTCTTCCTCAAAGTAGGCAAGAAAGGTTGGGGTTGCTGGTAGTAATGGTGGGAAAGGGAGTTAAATCAAGCAAAGAGAGAGAGTGAGGGAAGTAGAAGAGGAAGAACAAGAAAAAAATGAGGCACAACGGTTGTCGGTGTCGCTGTAAACAGAGATAAGGAACAGAAGTGAGGAAATGGGTGGAATCATTGGTGTCACAAAGACATAAGGAGAGAGAAAGGGATGGGGCGAGACATTGTCACATAGGTGGGCAAATAAAAAATACAGAAATTCTAAGTGTCGAGAAAGTGGGCGAGGAAACCAGCGAGGAAAGAGAGGTGGCAGGGGGTGAACCGTTCACCCCCCTCAGGATGTGTGCCCACTTTTTTGGCGTGCGCATCCCGAGGGGGTGAATGGTTCACCCCCTGCCACCTCTTTTTCCTCGCTGGTTTCCTCGTCACGTAGAATCACTCTAAAAAATAACCCCCAAAATTTTCAAAAGTCAGTGAGGGCAAGTGCCCCCACTTGCTCTCACGTAGATCTGTGCATGTTTGTAAGGCCAGAGCACTCTCCACCAATGCTCCTTCGGTACAGTTTTCGTTTACTCTTATCTCATCGTTGGATAATTGAGAACATATTTTAGTTTATTGAATAACAACAATCAAACAACATATTCAAATACTAAATTTTGAAATGAAGGTTATAATCACCTATTAACTAGTTAGATCAGTTAATTGATTCGGGCATAACTGCGCACTGAATATTCCTTAGAAAACGATGCCTGCCCTACATAACAACCGTGTAAGATTGATTCTAAAGTAGTTGGGGTCAATCTTACTTTGATTTTAAAGTATTCTAAATTGGATCAATCTTGACACATCAGTTAGTCATATTCTTTTTATGTTATTATAAGCAGTTATAAATTTATATTAAAAATTAAGTACTTTATGTATCATGCTTCAAGAAAATCCTTAATTGTTATTTACTAGTGTGTATCCCGTGTCATTGGCACGATTTGATTTTTTTGGATAAACCTCATGACATGTCAAATTGTCCATGCCTACGCTATCATGAATACACTCACTCTGCCCAAAAAATCAATTGGAATACATAAAATTTCCAATACAAAGCCACTCGTAACAAATTTGAAATTGCACACAATGTCCAATACACAAAACACCCAACTGTAAATTTATGTGTACAAATCAAAATAGATTTAAATAAATAAATAAAATGAACTTATACTTGAAATATGAGAAATTGAAAGCGGGAGAGATGAAAGAATGTTAAAAGAAATTGAAATAGTGTAAGAGATTGAAATATGAGAAATTATCTAAGACCACTAGATCTTTATATTTGGGTAAATCTCAGTCGTCTTTTATCTCCAACTCCAAATATCATTCTGATTTGTAATATAGATTAGGGTATTCTCCGTGTCGTTGGCACGATAAAAGTTTAACATGATAAATAAAGTTTAGTCTATTTTAAATATCAAGATAAATAAATATCAAAATGTTGGGTATGAGAATCGAACTCATGCACTCTTGGTGCTTTAAATTCTATGTGATCCGTTAGATTCTTATATTTGGGTAAATCTCAGCCGTCTTTTATCTCCCATCCCAAACATCATTATGTTTTGTAATATAGACTAGGGTATTCCCCGTGCCATTGGCACGATAAAAGTTTTTAACTTGTCAAAACATGATCACGCTTAAGTTTTCATCTTTCATACTTACATGCCTAATAAAAAAAAATATATATATATATATATATATATATATATGAATCGAACTCATGCACTCTTGGTGCTTTAAGTTCTATGTGATCCGTTAAATTCATATATCTGGATAAATCTCAACCGTCTTTTATCTTCCACTCAAACATCGTCATGTTTTGTAAGATAGACTAGGGTATTCCCCGTGTCGTTGGCACGATAAAAAATTAGAACTCGTCAAAACATGATCACCCTTAAGTTTTCATCATTCATACACTATCACTAATTGAAGAAAAATAAAAAAATATCAAAATGTTGGGTATGAGAATCAAACCCATGCACTCTTGATGCTTTAAGTTCTATACGATTCATTAGATTATTATAGTTGGGTAAATCTCAGCTGTCTTTTATCACCAACCCCAAACACCATCCTGATTTGTAATATAGACTAGGGTATTCCTTGTGCCGTTGGCACGATAAAAGTTTAAAATTTGTCAAAATATTATCACCATTGAGTTTTCAACACCACCATCATCAACAATTGAAGAAAAATAAATAAATATAAAAAAAATGTTGGGTACGGGAATTGAACCCATGCACTCTTGGTGCTTTGAGTTCTATGTGATCCGTTAGATTCATATATTTGGTTAAATCTCAGCCGTATTTTATCTCTCACCTCAAACACCATCATGTTTTGTATATATATTAGGGTATTCCCCGTGCCGTTGGCACGATAAAAGTTTAACATGATAAATAGAGTTTAGTCTACTTTAAATATCAAGATAAATAAATATCAAAATGTTGGGTATGAGAATCGAATTCATGCACTTTGGTGCTTTAAATTCTATGTGATCCGTTAGATTATTATATTTGGATAAATCTCAGCCGTCTTTTATCTCCCACCCCAAACACCATCATGTTTTGTAATTTAGACTAGGGTATTCCCCGTGTCGTTGGCAAGATAAAAATTGTAAACTTGTCAAAACATGATCACCCTTAAGTTTTCATCTTTCATACTTACATGCCTAATCACCATCATCAACAACTGAAAAAAATATATAAAAATGTTGGGTATTGGAATCGAACCCATGCACTCTTGGTGCTTTAAGTTCTATGTGATCCGTTAGATTCTTATATCTGGGTAAATCTCAACCGTCTTTTATCTTCCACCCCAAACACCGTCATGTTTTGTAAAATAGACTAGAGTATTCCCCATGCTCTTGGCACGATAAAAGTTTAGAATTTGTCAAAACATGATCACCCTTAAGTTTTCATCCTTCATACATAAATGCTTAATCACCACCATCAACAATTGAAGAAAAATAAATAAATATCAAAA
The DNA here is from genome assembly GCA_963556465.1 of Berberis vulgaris. Lineage (NCBI taxonomy): Eukaryota > Viridiplantae > Streptophyta > Magnoliopsida > Ranunculales > Berberidaceae > Berberis > Berberis vulgaris. The sequence continues at coordinate 8,582,721 of OY747130.1, read as the reverse complement.
TGTTGGGTATGAGAATCGAACCCATTAACTCTTGGTGCTTTAAGTTTTATACGATTCGTTAAATTATAGTTGGGTAAATCTCAACCGTCTTTTATCTCCAACCTCAAAGACCATCCTGATTTGTAATATAGACTAGGGTATTCCCCGTGCCGTTGGCACGATAAAAGTTAAAAATTTGTCAAAATATGATCACCCTTGAGTTTTCAACACCACCATCATCAACAATTGAACTCATGCACTCTTGGTGCTTTGAGTTCTATGTGATCTGTCAGATTCATATATTTGGTTAAATCTCAACCATCTTTTATCTCCCACCTCAAACACCATCTTGTTTTGTATATATTATAAAATAATTGTCTTTGGTCTTCAAGCAGGTGATGCGACAACACTGGAGGCAATAATTCCTCACTTCTTGATGGTCTAGATGATATTTTTACTACATTAATGGATGAATGGAAGACAAGTTGAAGAATGTTGCAAATTATTGAGTTTGATCCGATGTTACATTTAGAAAAGGGATGACATACAAACCTAAGGTAAAAATGAGAATTTTCTAGCACGATAACTTGACTTTATCTTTAGGTTTTACATGCATCACGCTTTTAGTTATTCTTTGCTACAATATTTTCAATTGCGAAATTTTTAGATTTATTTTGTTCTAGTTAGTCTTTAGATGCATCACGCTTTTAGTTCTTTAGTCTTTTTTTTTCTCTTTGAAATTTCTTAACTTAACTTGCTTGTAAGTCTAATATTGTCTGATGATACATCAAAGTAGACCGTCATCACAACCATACACGTGGTAGAAAACATCCATCACGAGGATCAAGTACTGGGCCAGCTCATAAAACCCATGAAGGCAAAACCAACCATAAAAGCCTAAATAGGGCCCATTAGAAGAATACGTAATAAAGGCCCAAACGAAGCCTGCACGAGTTCTCTCATAAAGAAGAGAAATGTTACATAAAAAAAAGAGTCGTGGAGGGATTACGCCTCCACAGACACATATTCATAAAGAATAAGACTGTTACGAGGAACGTCTACCTCCATTTGCGCCTCACATGCTTAAGTCATGCAGAGAATTAACCGCGACCATTATATACAGTAAAGAGAACAATCGACCAAGGTATGCAACTTTAACTAAGTTTTGTCCATATTTACTTCATTCTTCAAATAGAGTTGATGACTTAAGCATCGGAGTACCTTCGGCCACAAAAAAGGTGGTCTTTTGCAGTCTAACATCTGTTTTGCAGGTCAAACTTATATGAGGACAAGATTTGGACGCATCAGTTTGGCGCCGTCCGTGGGGAACGACAAATTTCCTTTCTGAAAAGAAGATCTGCAGCAACGAAACTTACTGAGATCTGATAAACAATAAAAAGTTGTTAGAACCAATGGAATGTTCTACACGCCCTCAATCTGGCGATGATCGACGAGACATGTCTCATGATATCAACCTAGCGACAACCGTCGGACCAACCACGCCGGAAAGAAGGGAACCACAACATGTAACGATTCAGACGTCTCTGACAGCTTGGGGAATCTCCTTGGACCCTCATGTGGAGATGCTTATGATTCAGATGAACCACATGATCAAAATGGTGGATAAACTCACCCAAGACTTGAAGGGAAACAAGTCGTGAGAAGAAAGTACACGACTTAAGAGACATCGGACCAATAACAATCCTGAACTTGACCGACAAAAATCGGAAGGCTACAATCGAAAAAGCCCAAACGTGAACGACCAGCAAAGAAATCATTCACGACGTCAATAACAAGTCGAAACAAAGTCCTTAAAGCTATAGCAAAATGGGAAGACGTCAAGTGGCCGCCAAAAATGAGAGGAGATCCAGATAGACGAAACAAAAGTAGATATTGCTCATTCCACGACGACTAAGGACACGATACTGAAGATTGTCGTAACTTGAGAGACGAGATCGAACACCATGTTAGAGAAGAACGACTTCGAGAATTCGTTAAGTTGAGAGAGCTCGAGGACAGAATAATCGCGTCAGGAGGGCAATCAAATGAGCTAATATACGTCTTGCATGGCACAACTAGAGAAAAATAACAATCCAACCGATCCCGAAAATGGGTAGTCAGAGACTTACGGACAAATATTAGATAGCAAGAGCCATCAGCACAAAGCGCAAGAACGATGCAAAGGACTCTGACCTTCTCCAACAAAGACGCAGACGAAATTTACTTCCCGCATAATGTCGCCTTAGTAATTTTGGTGCTGATAGCCAGGTGGGAAATTAAAAGAGTGTTGGTCGACACGGGAAGTTCAGCCAACCTTCTATACCTAACAACATTCCAAAGAATGCGGTTCACTAATGAGATGCTCTCACCTAGCAATCAACCAACGGTGGGTTTCAGCGAGGAACAATGTCACTTGCTGAGGACGATTCAATTACCAGTCGAAGCAGGAGAACCAGGAAATCAACGAGTGTTACTAACAGACTTTCTCGTTGTCGATGCTCCTTCTGCATAAAACATGCTACTCGGAAGGCCTTGGATACACAAAATGAGCGCGGTATGTTCAACTATGCACCAGTGCTTGAAGTACCATACCGACAATGGTGTCGGGAGAATAAAAGGAGATCAACCAGCGGCCCGCAAGTGTCATTACACAGCGATAAAAGCTAACCACAAATAACAATTACTGCAATGACCAGAGGAGTTTTCGCAGCAACCCGGTCAGATGAATCCCGACCTCCCAGTTGATGATATGGCTTTAACCAGCCCACGAGATCAACCAAACACTAGACAGCTAGAAGAAGAAATGATCGTGGTCTACCTAGATGACAAAGCGGAAAAAACAACCCGGATTGGCACAAAGATTCACCCAGAGCTTGCCGAAGAACTAATCCAACTACTGAAAGATAATCAAAATGTTTTTGCATGGATGATGGAGGACATGGTGGGAATAGACCCATCCGTAATTTCCCACAAATTACAAGTAAACCCGGACAAGAAGCCGATTACAAAAAAGAAGGCCAGTGGCTCCAGAACGTAATCAAACAATGAACGAGGAAGTGCACCGCCTAGTTAATGCAGGGATGATCAGAGAAGCTCGCTACCCGGACTGGTTAGCCAACACAATATTAGTAAAGAAAAATAACGACAAGTGGAGGGTATGCATGAACTACACCGATCTCAATAATGTCTGCCCGAAAGTCAGTTTTCCACTTTCACGAATAGACCAGATAGTGGATGCAACCGCCGGACACGAACTGCTGAGCTTTATGGATGTGTACTCTGGGTATAATCAGATACAAGTGTACCCTTCCGAGCAAGAAAAGACATATTTTATAATGGAAAGAAGTATATACTGCTATCGGGTAATGCCCTTTGGATTGAAGAACGCGAGAGCTACGTACCAACGATTGGTGAACAAAATGTTCAAATTTCAAATCGGTAAGACGATGGAAGTTTACATCGATGATATGCTTGTCAAAAGCTCGCACCGGACAGACCACATCACATATCTCGAACAATCCTTCTCCCAACTGCGAAAGTATAAAATGAAATTGAATCCGGATAAGTGCACTTAGAATCAGAAAAATTCCTCGGGCACATGGTCAACTGATGCGCTATTTTAGTAGCACACAACTTAATACCCTGCTTTGTGATTGTAGTATAGAATAAGTAGGGATCATTATGGACTGAGGATTATAGGATTTGCCAATTAACACTAAGAATAGCTAAAAGACAACTAACAACCTAATTAAGTAAATAATGGGGGACTGAATTTTCTAAGTTAAACTATGAAAATAACTACGAAAATTACTATAAATAAAACTAAAATGATGACAAATGTGAGAAAATAGCTAAGGGTTTATCTCCACACACCAAACATGTGCTCATAAATCAATCTTCAATAATCAGTTGCTAATTCGTGAGAGTCAATGCTCAAGATTAACCGTGATCAGCACCACATTAATCTTATTATTTTCCCAAGTTCGTTGAATTAAACTTAGCGTCGCTTTCAAACTATTATTATCATGTTATCTAATCAGGAATCGCAAGTTAGATAAACAATCCAAGATCATTAAGTTTTGTGAAAAATATGAACATTGACTAGGCAATTACAAGTATGAACAACATCTCGTTCTTACCTAGGTTTTTACTTGACCTTACCAACGTTCATTGGTATTTACTACTTATGAGTACAAGATTGTAACGATTAGGTGAAACTCTCCTATACTCTAGCCCCAGATCTTAGCATGCTTACTAAGTTGGTCACCTTAACAAACATACAAAGAAAATTTCTCTATAAAATAGTTAAGCAAAACACAATCACTAATAGCAAGTAGGGGTGGGCACGGTCTGGATCGGTTCCAAATTTAGAGGAACCTAACTCGAACCGTTTAAAATTAACGAATCCAGTCCGGTCCGGATCCCCTCATTTTGAACATTGGAACCGAACCTAACTCGAACCGTTTGGAACGGTCCGGTTCCTACGGTTCCAAATCTAAGTTGATTATGTTTTACACTGATTTCCTTATTAAATTTCCTTTCTAAATCTTTCCAAATCAAGTGTTTCCCCTCGGCACACATACAAATAATCTTTTTATATTTATAGGAACAGGACGTACATAAAACTGCAGCAACAGCTGCAAGCAACAACTGCAGCAGGCAGCAGCATCAGGAACCGAACAGGACGTACATAAAACTTGTATAAATTTTATCACATCAGCTCAAAAACTGAAATTTTAACCAAGTACCTATAACAAATTTAGGTATTTAACCAAGAGAAATCATACAAGGTACTTGGGGACTTCACCAAGGACAAGCTTCACACAGCACACTGGCAAGATGCAACAGTCAACACTAACAGCACAGATTGTTGCTTGCTCCAACAACCAAGTGTAGATAGAAAAACTCAAATATGTCAGAAAATGAACAACATTACTGCATTGAACAACATTACTGCATAGAAAATATTAATAATAAGGACCAAATCAATAAAAAAAAATGGCACACAAACAAAGAATTGTGAGATATATTTCTAAGCAAATAAGTCTAAAATGCTCAAAGGTGTGAAGTTGGATACACTCCAAAATCACATGAAACTAAAACACACCAACCCAGTAGCAGCAAAGCTAAAGATTCACAACAATCAACTCAAAAGCTAATATAGAGGACTAACAGTTGAAAAGAAAAAGCAAGATAAATGTTTAAGGGAGGATTTCTATAATACCCATCCAACTCAGCCATCAAAAACAAACTTGAAACACATTATCTCAAATCTTAGAAAACCCTCAGCAACCCTTAAAACTTGAATCTCTTACCTTTTTTAGCGGCCGTGCGGGGTGGAGCTACAGAGGATACGGGTGCTCTGTTTGAGAAGGATGCAGGTGCGGACGATGTGGGAGAAGGATGCAGGTGCGGAGGAGGCGGCCTGCGGGCTACGACTGCGGGTGCTTTGTTTGTTTCTCACTTTCTCTTCTCTTCTTTACTTCCATTCCATATTTAGGTTTTTAGATTTGTAAATGTGTTTTGAAACGGGTCCAACCCGGACCGTTTCTTTTTATATAATAGGAATCGGGACCGGACCGTATCTAAAAGCACAAAATTAAAATCCGGACCGTTTATAGCAAAACGGTTCGGTTCGGTTTGAACCTGCGGATCCTCGACCCGTTTGCCCACCTCTAATAGCAAGGAAGATTAAATTCAATTAATTTATAAAATACATGTTCGGGGTTTCGAATCAACCCCTAACTAAGAGGAGTTTAGCTAGACATATTAATTATGTTCAAACAGTAATCCATAATCAATAATCAAACTAAAAATCAGATAAAGTAAGAATAAACGCTTTCGCCTACGTGGTGGTAGTGAATGGAAGCGATGGTGCAAAAGGCGCGTGAAGGGAAATAAGGATCATTTTCCTTCACGATCTCTCTTGCTCCCTGTTTGTGTTGGTTGTTGTTGTGCTTTATTATGAAGGTGATAGGGAGATGAGCAGTGTCGAGGCGAAGAGGAAGGAAGATGAAAACGATGGGATGGGTGGCTGGTTGCGATTATTGTGAAGGGGAGAGAAGGTTGGATGGCGATTGCAGGCAGCTGGTGGTGATGGTTGTGGAGGACGATGGGGACGGCTTTGTGGCTGTGATGTCGATGGGGGTATGTGAGGATGGGTGAATGGGTAAACGGTCTGTGAATGGTAACGAATGAGAAGGGGATGATGGTGATGGTCTGTGACTAGGTTTGATGGTGATGGAGGAAAGGACTGTGTGATTGCGAGGAGGATGTGGATGGGAGTAAGAGGAGGTTGTAGATGGGTGACGGCTTGTTGTGGTTGCAAGCGTGATTGCTCCAGGGCAGGTATTGTCCCTTTTATAATTGTTTTATTCTCAGTTTCCTTCCTTGTGTGGTTTCCTTTTGCAATCAGTATTTCTAAATTGCTAATTTGCTTCACTTAGCTTTTATTTTAGAATCTTGTAATTGAAAACCTACACAAACACGAAAATAACAATTAGTACCATAATTAACAAATAATACCCAAAAATACATATAGAAATATGGTACTAAAAATAGCCTAATTATGCTTCTATCATCAACCAAAGAGGAATCGAGGCCGACCCAAAGCAAATACAGGTGCTTCTCAACATGCAGTCGTCAACCAACATAAAAGGCGTACAAAGTCTTAATGGAAGAATAACAGCCTTGAACAAATTCATCTTAAATCCTCAGACAAATGTCTACCTTTCTTCAAAACTTTGAAAGGAAACAAGACATTCGAATGAAATGCAGAGTGCGACAAAGTTTATCAAAGCCTAAAAGTATATATGGGGAGCACAAAGCTACCAACGAAACCAAACATGGGGGAACACTGTATTTATATTTTATCTGTGTTTGACCACGCAGTAAACTCAGCGCTAGTACGGGAGGAAAAAGGCGCATAAAAACCAGTATACTACATCAGCACAACACAAGCGGATGTGGAGATCAACTATCCGGCTCTAGATAAATTGGTACTCGCCCTGATCGTGTCTTCAAGAAAACTATGACCATACTTCCAAGCGCATCTAATCACAATCATGACCGAGTAGCCACTTCGATCGGTGTTGCACATACCAGATCTATTGGGAAGGATGGTGAAATGAGCAGTGGAGCTTGGGCAGTTCGATATTAGTTATGCCCCTAGAACCGTTATCAAAGCAAGACATTGGCAGATTTCATCGCCGAATTTACAGGGAGTAACGATCAACATGCATAAAGCAAAACCAAAGAAGGCATATCAAACCAACCACCCATGTATGGATCATTCGCTCTAACGGAGCATCCAACGAGGCGAGAAGCGGGGCTGGATTGGTTCTATACAACTCAGAGGGCATCATGTGGAGAAGGCAATAAAATTCAACTTTAAAGCCTCAAACAACGAAGCCGAGTATGAACAATACTAAAAAAATCCCTTTTTGCGATGACTCGTAGCGCGACGAGGGAAGTTTTGTCGCTCAAAATTATCATGGCGCAGCGACATATTTAATATTGTCACGCAAGTACAAAAAATAGGTAACTACTTAACGCGACGAGCGGTTTCGTCGCGTCATAACCTCTGTCGCGACGCAGTTAAAGCCTTCGTCGCATACCTAATATGCGACAATGTGTCGTCGCTTAAAACCAAATATTTCGTCACCCTAAAATACCTAGGGCTACGTGTCGACCACTTTAAACGACCAACTTTAATATCCTCGGGTGACACACTATTTCGTCGCCTAAATATAGCTTACGTGACGCACTAGAAGCCTTCGTCGCCTAAAATTTCAGCAACAAAGTATTGTCGCTTAAACCCAAATACTTTGTCGCCCTAACATACCTATTGCTATGTGCCGGCCACTTTGAACAACATCCTAGGGCGACAAACTTTGTCATCGCCTAAAAATATCTTACGCGACGAAGCGGACGCCTAAAGTATTCACAACAAAGATACATCCTAGGGCGACGAATGTCGTCGTCGCCTACAGATAGCTTATGCGACGAATAGGAACCCTTCGTCGCATCAAGTATTCACAACAAAGATTCGTTGCTTAAAGAAAGCCAGTTCATCGCCTAAAACATCCTAGGGCGACAAACGTCGTCGTCGCCTAAAGATAGCGTACGCGACGAATAGGAACCCTTCGTCGCATCAAGTATTCACAACAAAGATTCGTCGCTTAAAGAGAGCCGGTTCATCACCTAAAACATCCTAGGGCGACAAACTTTGTCGTCGCCTGAAGATATCTTACGCGATGAATTGGAAAGCTTCGTCGCCTAAAGTCTTACATCCTAGGGCGACAAACGTCATCGTCGCCTAAAGATAGCGTACGCGACGAATAGGAACCCTTCGTCGCATCAAGTACTCACAACAAAGATTCATCGCTTAAAGATAGCCGGTTCATCGCCTAAAACATCCTAGGGCGACAAACTTTGTCGTCGCCTGAAGATATCTGTCGCGACGAATTGGAAAGCTTCGTCGCATAAAGTCTTCCCAACAAAGATTCGTCGCTTAAAGCGAGCAGGTTCGTCGTACAAGCTCTGACCTGTTCATCTTCTCCACGAATTAGAATAATCAGGTCTGCGTTTTTCACTATTTTCTCCTCTCATTTTATTTTTTTTCTCTGCTCGATTGATATTTGTCACTATATACTCCAAGCTTCCAGCACTTAATTAGGCTTCGTCTTCTCTTTGTGTCGCCGGCGCCGGCCACACCTCCAATCTTCTCTCTCTTTCACTTGGAAAACGGTGAGGAAGTTGCTTATTTTTTTATTTTTTGAAATTTCATGAAATTAGGTTGCTATCATGTGGATTTTTGGGAGTGTCTCACATTGTTTTTCGAGTGCATACTAGATATTTATTAATGAATAATATCTACATCGTCCACTTGAAGAATTGTAATTGAGATGCTGCTAAAAATTTTCCACATTGAAACCTAATCGCATTAGTGTCGTTAACTCTCTTTAATTCTCATGTTTTGTTTATAAACTGAAAACAGGCGTAATGGAAAGACAGTGGATACAAAATCAGGACAAATGTTGTGATGAATATTTAAATGGGATCAAGAGCTTCATTGAGTTTGCAAGGGCACATGTCACTGGTACGACGAATCATATCAAGTGTCCGTGTCAATGTTGTAACAATTGTTTGTTGCAGACATTCAATATGGTTCGATATCATTTGGCGAGGTATGGGATGATTCTGAATTATACGAGGTGGATTTATCATGGGGAGCAACGAGAATTTGGTTCGACTTCATCGAATTCCCAGCCACTTGTGCCGCACATTGATGAAACGTCCATGAATGATAATGACCAAGTTATGGGTATAATAAATGACGCTTATCCATATGCATCGATGAACGAAGATGGCATTGATGATATGGTAGGAGATACCGTACCTCCCAACATGCTGCAAAGTGAAGAGTTAGAAAACTATGAAAGACTGTTGAAACAAGCCCAACAAGCATTATACCCTGGTTGCTCAGAGTTCTCCCTGCTTACTGCCATTGTGGAGTTGATGCATTGCAAAGTGAAACATCATATGTCAAATAAGTGTTTTTCTCATATAATGGGAATTATGAAGCGGATGCTTCCGAAGGAAAACGTTTTGCCTGAGGATTATCGTAACGCGCAGAAATTGTTGAATGGTCTTGGTTTGGGGTATCAAAAGATTCATGCTGCAAATACAACTGTGCATTATTTTATAAGGAATTGAAGGGATGGATGCATGCCCTGTGTGCAATGAGCCAAGATATAAGCCTAATTCTGGTAATAAAACAAAGAAAATTCCACAAAAGGTTTTGCGTTATCTTCCACTGAAGCCCAGATTGCAGCGACTGTACATGTCGACGCACACTGCGAGTCATATGAGATGGCACAATGAAGGAAGGGTTGATGATGATTTTTTGAGACATCCTGCTGATGGAGAGGCTTGGAAAGCATTCGATACTATGTATCCCGATTTTGCAGGAGACCCGCGCAATGTTAGATTGGGGCTTACAACTGATGGATTTAATCCGTTCGGGAATATGAGCTCTACTCACAACACCTGGCCCGTCGTTGTTGTTCCTTATAACTTGCCCCCTTGGATGAGTATGAAAAAAGAATTTACAATGATGACTTTATTAATTCCCGGTCATCCCGGAAAGGACATTGATGTTTATTTGCGGCCGTTGGTTGATGAGTTAAAAGACTTATGGGAAAATGGTGTACGTACATTTGATAAGTCTACCAACACAATGTTTATGTTGAGAGCAGCAGTGATGTGGACTATACATGATTTTCCCACTTATGGAAATATTTCAGGTTGGAGTACTCAGGGCTATAAGGCATGTCCGTATGCAACGATGATGTAACGTCTGATTGGCACGCGGGAAAGGTTTGTTATATGGGTCACCGTAGATGGTTGCCCCAGGATCACGAGTGGCGAACAAATAAGGTGGACTTTGATGGAAAAATGGAGAACAACACTAGACCTAGAGAATGGTCGGGGGATGACATTTTGGCTAAGTTGAGTAGCTTGGAATTTGGTCAGATTGGCAAACATCCCGATAATCATGATACTAATTTGCACAGGTCAGCTACACATCTGAACTGGACGAAGAAGAGTATATTCTTCGAGCTTCCGTACTGGTCAAAATTAAAGATCAGACACAACCTAGATGTGATGCATATTGAAAAGAATGTGTGTGATAGTGTGGTTGGGACAATTCTTGGCATCGAAGGACACTGTGAAAGCGAGGGAAGATTGTATGAACATGGGTATAAAGAAACGGTTATGGCTTAAGAAAGTCGGTGACAAATGGGTAAAGGGACATCCCTATTTTGCAGTTAAACCGCCAGTAAAGATAAAAAAATTTAAGTTTTTTTCTTCTGTGAAGTTTCCAGATGGGTACGCATCTAATATTACCCGTTGTATGAAAATGAGTGATGGTAAAATATCGGGATTGAAGAGCCATGACTGTCATGTACTACTGCAATGCCTTCTTCCGGTCGCTATTCGAGGATTTTTGCCATCGGGTGTTGTTGGCCCTATTACAGAATTGTCGAGATTCTTCCAGCAGCTATGCGCAAAGTCTCTGCGCAAATCGGATATAGAAAGGTTGCAAAACGATATTATTAACATCTTATGCAAATTCGAACAGATATTTCCTCCGACATTTTTTACTTGCATGATTCACTTGATGATACATTTACCGGGTGAGGCAAAGCTTGGTGGGCCGGTCAATTATCGGTGGATGTACCCAATAGAAAGGTAACTCATATGCTTGTTTTCTAACTATTCTTCATTTATTGTAACGAATCTGACATCTTTTATATTTTGTAGAATACTAGGCACATACAAAAGGTACGTACAGAACAGGGCAAGACTCGAAGGATCTATAGTGGAGGCATATATTGCAAATAAATCACTTACTTATTGTGCAATGTATCTCCATAATGTTGAGACGTCCTTCAACCGAACTCAACGAAATAATGACGGTGGTACTAGAAGTGAGACATTTTCTGTTTTTGCGCAACTCGCACGACCGTTTGGCGAGCCACCAACAAATGATCAGTTTAGCGATAACGATATGGAAGTTGCGCATTGGTTCATACTCAACAATTGTGACGAGGTCTTGCCATTTTTGGAGGAGCATGAAGAACTACTTAGGCGTAAGTATCCTGCACATTTACGGGACGAGAAACACCGTCAATTATTTCCTGAATGGTTTCGCAAACACGTAAGTTGATTACTATAAGAAAATTTGATAATATTGCATTATTATTTTTATAATTGGTATTCAACATATTCTGAATATATATAATTTTTTTTAATAGATTTTACAATTGAAGGAAGTAAATTTGGCTCTTTACGATGATGAATTATCAAAACTGGCGAGAGGTCCTATTCGATCTGAAACATTTTCGGGTTGTTATGTGAATGGTGTTAAGTTCCTGGTTATCGAGCAAGACAACAATTTGAGCACTCAAAATAGCGGCGTATCAGTACCTGGGGACGGCGACATCGCCGATGTTGATTTCTATGGTAAATTGACATCTGTAATTCAATTATTTTACAAAGACCGTTGCCAGGTGATTTTATTCAAGTGTCGTTGGTTTGATACAAACCCACATAAAGCCGGGAGTATTAAACGAGAATATGGTCTAGTAAGTGTGAACACAAACACACTTTGGTACGAGCATGATCCTTTTATTTTGGCAACTATGGCAAAACAAATTTTTTATCTAGATGATCTTAAAGCCGGTGGTGGATGGAAAGTAGTCCAGACGATCCAACACAGAAGTATATGGGACATTCCTGAAAAGGCTTCTGATGACCACAGTGATGACGACACCGCTAATCAAGAGAATTCATCTTCAAGTATTCCCATTATCCAACAGCCATTTGAGTTATTTGTCGAACTTCCTCCGATTGATGGCGAATATGATGTTGAGGTATCACCTGCAAAAGATGGAGTTTTTGAAGAATCTGAGGCAACCATGTCAGATGAACTTGAAGAAGAAGTCGAAAGTGATTAGTCTACTGATTCAGATTATATTTGAAGGATTATAATTTGTTAGATCGTTTACAAAATGTTAATAATATTATGTATTTTGTTAGTTCATTTAATTAAATTTGTTAATGTACTATGAATTTTTTACCATAAATTTTTTAAATGAATGTCGAAGTTCAATTAATTAATGATATAAAATTTTCCTCTTAAAATAAGCAAATTTGATGTTTGTGCGACGAAATTAGAATATTTCGTCGCACAAAATGCTCCCCCCTTAAAAATCATGGTGCATGCTTCTGGCGGAAATTTTGAAAAAATGAGCACAAAATTTTGAAAACTAGCGCGACGAATTCTGTGATTTATGGCGACGAAATTTTGAAAAAGCGCAAAAAAGTTTCGTGAAAATTTGAAAACTTGCGCAAAACAAAATGTGAAATTTTGAAAACTGGCGCAAAAGAAAGAGGTGTGAAATTTTAAAAACTAGCGCGACGAAGTCGCAGATATATGGCGACGAAGGGTTCGTCGCGCAAAATCGACCATTTTAATTAGAATCGTTTTTCCATTGCTAGCCCATTCAAAGCCATTTTGTTAGATTGTTTCGTTGGAAGAGAAGAAAAGATATCATTTCCTCTCTTGTTGAAGGTAGTTGGCAGAAAAGAAGAGAAAAGAACAAAAGTTCATGGAGGCTTTCATGAGCAAAGAGTAGAAAGAAGAGGAAAAGGCAAGAAGAGAAGAGGAAACGCAATAAGGGGGCTGCTGCTGTGCGATTGAGCTGCGGTGCGATTGGGTCATTTACGTGAGTGAGCGACTCGCACAAACCTGAGTAATCAACAACCTTGTTTGAGAAGAAATACAAGCGGTAAGTGTTGAAATTGTTGAAAATTCAGTTTATTTATTTATTTATTAGGTTTTAGTTGTCAATAGAGTATAGAAAGTTATTTAATTGCTGAAAAGTTTGTTTGATTTTTGCAGTGTTGAATTTCATCCCCATTGGACTTCCTCTTCACCAATTGCATCAAGATTAGGTTTTACTGCTCCGCTGTTGTGAGTGAAAACCATCGCCAAAAGGGTAAAATACATAGCTTTGGCTAGCAAGGGTTTTGGTTTTGCGAAATTTTGAATAGACTAGCTAGAACCTGGAAGATTTTGTTTGTCAGGTGAAATACATAGCTTTGAGATTGGAAAACTCCAACCTGGTTCTTGATGTGGCAATTGGAATGCCTTTGAGGATAATATAACTTAGAAATTTTTGAATATAGTATAGATAAAAATAAGTTTCTATTGCTTATATGGGCAGTGTGTCTGGAACTTGGTCCTACTGCATAGCCTTGGATGTATGACTAACTTCGCCCTGGAAAGGGACAAGGTATATGTTAAACTGAGGATGTAGGTTACAGGAATTGGCAGCAATGAAGACATTCATACTGCCATGCGCAAACGCTTATGTCCTCACTTGGCATCTTTTCCATTCGAAACACAACATCAAGGCAGCAATGGAGACATTCACTTGACATTCATACTCCATCCCTATTTTCTTTGCTTGATTTGGATAGGTAAAGTAAAAAGGTGGAGAGAATTTACCCGAGGGATACGACGATTAGTCTAAGTACAATTATAACATTCTATGGATTGGTCTTAGTTATGCTAACTTTAAAATCTTTGTGTGCTCATGTCTACTTTATTGCTAAGTTTGGAGTGTCTGACAGAGTTATTATCAAAACTCATCTCATGTATCTATCTTGTGGTCGATTATAATGAGTAGGTATAGCCGTATAGGCCTTTTTATTATGAGGAGCTGCATCGACATTATTTAATGAAAACAGGGGACTATACTCTATCTTGCACACTGTAAAAATAGGGGAAAAACCAATTATGAGGAGCTGCATCGACATTATTTCTTTTTTTAATTCTCACATGAAAAGTTTATCTGATTGCTGTAATTCTCACAGAAAATACTCTAAAGTTAGAAGTTGGACTCTGGGATTGACAGGAGGTAAAGATCAGATTGCTGTAATTCGAGCCTCTGGATGCATCAGCCGTGTTCGTGGTTCACTTAGTTTATCTGACTCTGGTATTACTTCTGAGCAATTTATTGAGAAGATCCGCACTGTCAGAGGTAAGATATGCACATTACATGTTCATATTTTTACCAGCTGTGCATAAATTTTCCTAGCTTCTCATGTGGTCATATTGACCTATTGTCATGCTAAGTGGCTTCTCATGTTCATTTTTACCAACCTTATCTATCATTTGCATATGGTGTTTTAGCAATCCATCTTACAAACAAAATAGAGTGTTTGACATTTAGAAATTGAGGGGTATTACATGTGTTTTGATTGAAGGTTGAATGTATCTGTATAGCATGTTTTAGTTCATAGTAAGTGCTCTCCTAGAAATGGAATCTTATAAACTTGTGGGGTAATAAAGTCTCCCATGTGCTTTGCATTCTCTGATCAATGCCCATTTCGAGAATTTCGGGTTTATTGGGTTTTAACACTAACCAATACTGAATTCATTTTCTTCCTCCTGGAATTATCAGTTTGCAAAATCAAGTACCACGGGTCTAATCTTGCAATTCATAGCCACAAAGAATTTCTTTAAACAGTTCAATTTGATAATTGAGATTCATATAGACCCATAGCATTTTGTTTTCATTTTATTATTTATTTATATATGGAATGGTACTTCCCGAGACCTCCAATGACAACAAATCTTGCATGAATTGGCAACAAATTTTACCATGGATACAAATTTCTGACACAAACACAAACACAGTAAATTAAGAAAACACAAACAAATGGATACAAATTGATTACAGTGAGCAAATTCTGACATAGATACAAATTGTTCCAGCAGTAAAATTTCTAACAGTAAAATTTTTGGATCAATTCAGTAAGCAAATTTCTGGATCAATTCAGTAAGCAAACTCAGTAAGTAAAATTTCTGACAGAGATACAAATTGTATTACAGTGAGCAAATTCAGTAAATTTCTGGATCAATTTCTGACGGTGAGCATATCAATTTCTGATAATGAGCATATCAATTTCTGGATCAATTTCTAACAGTAAATTTCTGGATCAATTTCTGACAGTAAATTTCTGAAAGTGCTGCAATTCGCAATATTGCTGCTTCCTTTAGTTCTTCCTGAACTTCATCGTAGAGATTTACATTTGCATATAAAATGCTAGACATGTACATTTATATCTCCTCTACATTTGCTGTTGAAATTAAAAAAAATTTTGTTCTTCTTTCCCATTTATCCAGTTTTCTTCCCGAACCTTATGAAAGTCAAGTTTTCTCCTTAATTATACATTGTATAGTTAATGTATTGTTTTATACGATCTTCCACTGATTGCATCTATTTACTTTGTCTTCATGTTACTTTGTAATTATTGTGTTGTGTTTTTATTATTTTGGTTCAGATGGCTTCTTTGATAACAAGAAAACGTAGGTCCGTAATTGTTGCTGAAAGTAGTTCGGTCGCCGCTCCTCCGCCCAACGTAGCTCATTCCACTATTAATGCTCCCGCTACAAGTGCTGCTTCTATCAGTACTCCACCAGCACATGGATCAAATGTTCTGGTAGTTGATCAATCTTCATCGTCTGGATTAGTTCCTCAAGTTCTCACTCGACGAAGCGTCAGACGAACAAACCGTCGATCAGCGTCCCCTGAGATTGCACTCGAGACTGTAACCATGCCCGAGGATGTAAACCCTTCCCCCCAAGGAGATGGAGAGCTCCCTAGAGGTAATAAACTTAAGTTTTCCTCATCATATTCGACAAATTGAATTTTTTTTTTACAACAGCAAAGAAAACGAGGGGGGCCTGTAGACAACTAAAATCCCAAAGGATCACACGAACCACTAACACACGCATTCCCGTAGTGTGGGATCCTAGTCATCGTCGCTCGCAATCGGCGAAGATTAATAGCTTGTTGGTGCATGACATCGGTGCAATCATTCGCAACCATTGCCCGATGACATCCTCATCTTGGAGTGAGGTCAAGCCCGAGACGCAGGCCGAGGTGTTGAACGCGCTCACAGTAAGTTTTAGCCATTCATCTCAACCTTTAATAATTAAAATCTTTATAATGCAGAAAGTTTTGAAAGTTTTGCATGTTTATGCTTGTATTTTTACATGATTTGGTATAACTTATCTCTTTGGGCCTTAATATTCTCTAATAAATATTATTTAAAATTTCAGGTTAACTTTGAGTTTGACATGAATGATCCAAACATTCATGAATATATCACTGGTATGTGCGTGGATCGATACAGGAATTGGAAGCATGATTTCCATCGATACTTCCAAACGTTTTCTGATGTGGATAGTGCTAAGGCACAACCCCAATCGAATTGGAGCATAGGCCTGATGAGTGGGTGTGGTTGTGCGATCATTTTCGAACTCCCACATTTCTGGTAAGCATTAACGTTTTATTTAATTAAAATAAACATATTTATTTTTATATATGTAATAATGCATATGTTTAATATATATTTTGAATATTTATACAGAAAAGATCTGAGGCAAACAAGGCGAACCGATGTCAAAAGAAAATTTTACACGACTCTGATTCATTGCCCTTCTCTTACAGGGTGGAGGAACGACGTCTAGTAAGTGAACTCATGTTTCTCATGTTTCATTTCATTATTTTATTTTTAGTCAATACATTCAATTAAATGTTTATATTAGTTGATTTATTATTTTAACAATGTTTTGTAGGAGGGTTCAAAATTCCCAGAAATCGACATGTTCAAGGATGTTTATGCACTACCTGGCAATGAGGTGGCCGTGAAGTTGCATGTAAGTTTTATTCTTTACATTTTTTGCATGTTGTCACTTCTGTTGTTTTAAAAGTTATTAATTTTTAATAATTTTTTTAATCAAGGAAACGATGGTGGAGAGGCGGGATGCCTACATGGAGCGAGTGTCCTCGCAGCATCCTCCGGGAACTCCGTTGGAACAGCTCACAATGGACAATCCTGATGCAGGATTACATATTTTGACGGAGACATTGGAATCGCTAGGTCCAAGACCCGGAAAGATTGTTCGGGGGATGGGAAAAGCTAAAGTTCGTGAGGTCAACACCTCATCTTCAGCTTCACAGCGCTCAGTCGGAATCGTTTCATCATTACAGTCGAAAGTGGAGGAATTACAGAATGAGTTAAATGCTGCCAAAGCGCGCGAGGCGGAGAGGGAGGCCCGGGAGGGGGAACGACAAGCACAAGAGGCAACTAGGTGGAGTATGTTATTAGGGGCTCTCACGCAGTCAGGGATTAATTTGTCGAGCCTCCTGCTACTGTCGACAAACCATCATCAGCCACCACATCCCTAAAAAATGTACTGATGTGTTTTTTTAATTTGTAACTATACAGTACGGTTTTAAAATTTTAATTTGTAATGGATACATTATGATTTTACATTATTAATTTGTAAAGTTAATAGTATTTAAATAAATTAGCCAAACCTTTCTATGCGTGAGACGATTCAATTAATAAATATTTCAAATTTAATTAAAATAAATATTTGAATTAAAAGATTTCAAAATTATTAAACAGAACTTTAAGCGACAAAAATTTTCGTCGCATAAGAATAGATCAAGCGTGTTTGGATCGACGTAACCTGTGTGACAACATTAGAGTGATGAATATTGTTGTCGCGTAAAGAATATCTTGTGCGATGAAAGGATCGTCACCATTGAGTTAAGCCGACAAAGTCTAATGCGACGAAAGGGATCGTCACGATTGAGTTATGCCGACAAAGTTTAATGCGACGAAAGGGATCCCCGCGTAAGTATATTTTGCACGAAGAACAATTCTATTTCTTGCGACGAAATTAGTGTCGCGCAAAATAGTATTACGCGATGCACCCTTATGCAACGATCTTTGGTGTCGTCGCGCAAAAGGATTTCATAGCGACGAAGATTTATTTTCGTCGCGCAAAGATTTGCGAGAGTGTCGTCGCGCAAAAAGGATTTTGTAGCGACGAAGATTTAGTTGCGTCGCGCAAAGACTTGCGAGATAGAGCTGTGGTGTCGTTGCGCAAAAAGGAATTTGTAGCGACGAAGATTATTTTCGTCGCGCAAAGACTTGCGAGACAGAGCTGTGGTGTCGACGCGCAAAAAGGATTTTGTAGCGACGACGATTTTTTTCGTCGCGCAAAGGCTTGCGAGACAGAGCTGTGGTGACAACCTTTGCGCGACGAATATTTTGTCACCCAATATTTATGGCGACGAAGTTGTCTATAGCGACAATTTTGACTACGTCCCTAAAGGCCTTTTTTGTAGTGGAAGCGGTGATAACCGGGCTACAATTAGCAAAATACTTAGGAATAAAAGACATCAGTGTCTTTACTGATTCCAAATTGGTGGTCAATCAATTGAACGGTGAATTCCAAGTCAAAGACGCCCAAATACGAGCCTACCACCAAAAAACTACTGAATTAGTAGAAGGCTTCCAGACTGCGATCATTCAACGGTGAACAATGATGGAGAATAAAAGAGCCGATGAACTGACAAAGGAAGCATCACAAGCTAAAGATAATGATAATCCACTCGTCATGATGCAATGAAGTTCCATACTTGAAAATCAGGTGGAAGAAGCATGCGCCACAAATCAAGAAAACAACTGGACAACTCCAATCCTGGCGTATACATTAAACGGAGAATTCCCAACAAATAAGATGGAGGCCCGAAAGCTGTGAAATTGGGCAGCATGATACACAATGATCAATAAAAGACTCTACAGGAAATCCGCCACCAGTCCGTTAGTAAGGTGCATTTCACCAGAAGATGCTGACCATGTCTTACAAAAAATCCACCACGGCACATGCGAAAATCACCCAGGAGGAAAAACACTAGCCCATAAAGCACTCATACTAGGATACTACTGGTTAACGATGCTCAAAAACTCGTTCACACGTGCGACAAGTGCCAGAGATTTTCCCCATACACTCACATGTCGGGACAGAACTTGATCCCGATGAGTAGCCCTTGGCCATTTGCTTAATGGAAAATGGACATCATAGGACCACTCTCCGTGTCTAACAAAAATAAGTTTCTCCTCGTGGCAGTAAATTACTTCACTAAGAGGGTAGAAGTAGAGCCCTTAGCAAAGATAGGAAAAACCCAAGTCGAGAATTTCTTTGGAAAGACATAATATGCAGATTCGGGATCCCAAGAGTAATTGTCACGGACAACGGAAAACAATTTGAAGGTAGGAAGATAAAGGAGCTATGTGAAAACCTGAACATCCAACATCACTTCTCGACACCCGGCCATCCACAGGCGAATGGGCAAGCTGAGGTCACCAATAAAACAATTTTGGAAACAATCAAAAGAAGGCTCGAGACAGCGAAAGGATTGTGGACATCCGAGTTACCCGGTGTCCTTTGGGCATACCGGACAACAAAAATAACTCCGACATGGAAAACCTCTTTCGCCCTCCCGTACGGGTCCAAAACAATGATACCCGTGGAGATCTGTATGTCGACGTCCGGGATAGAAGAATTGCGCACTGAAGATAACGTTGAAGCATTGAGAGTCGGGTTAGACCTTCTCGAAGAAAAGAAAGAAGCGACTTCCATCAAAACAACAACCTACCAACAGCGTATGGCCGGATATTACAATAAGAATGTGAGAATCCGCACTTTCGATGTCGATGATTGGGTACTCCGAAAAGTCCAGCTCAACACGAAGGAACCAAGTGCGGAAAAACTAAACCCAAATTGGGAAGGACCGTACAGAGTAATAAATAACAACACACCAGGGACATGCTGGCTTGAAAATAAGGAGGGTGAAAAGCTACAACGACCGTGGAATGTAGAGCACTTACAAAATACTATCAATAAACTTTTTCGCTCAATCCTCCATCTCGAGTTCAGAACGACAAAAGTTTAGTTAGGACAAAGAAGTCAGACTAAAATTCTCACTCGTGCAAATACTCAGCACGGCTAGAGTATCGAGCAACAAATAAATATATGTACTGGACAAACGAGTCGGACATAAACATGAAACTTCTGGCCTGATTAACCACGAAATAATAAAGTACCAGGACATACGAGCCAGACTTTTTCTCGTCGACTATAATGTACGACATCGTAATTCAGATATAGAATCGGATTCCGTAAAATGAGCTTTTACACAACTAGTATGTCGAACACTGAAGCCATTAACGAAATTCGGACGAACGAGTCATAATTCTGTTAGGAATGTCGAAAATAAAAAGCTACTAAGCGAGATATACTGGACACAACAAATTCAAAATATAGGCTTCCATTCATTTTCTAAAAAAGAAAAGATTACAAAGGAACTAGAAGAGATGTTTAAAAAGGAACATCAGTATTAGTAGCAGCGTCACTAGATGGGCTGGGAGGCCTGAGAACTTTCCTCTTTTTAACAATCGAGCTAACACTCCCAGAACCTCTGACAACAATAGAAGCAATTTGGCCTACAAGTTCCTTAACAAAACTCGCTCTGCAACAGACATTCACATCACCAGTGAGCGCCACAGTCACCTCCGAAACACGATTTATAGTAGGCTCTGCGTGACCGGCCTCACTAAATGAATACAAGCCACTACGGATAATAGCATCCGTGATAAGGAAATCTTCCACCGAGACTCCAGGAAACTTGCCAAACCGATTACATAAATCCGATTCCTCCAATGATAATGATAATTCAACTCTCTTAGGCTCTCAGAATGATCGCAAAATCTGATTTTCGCACAACTTAAAATAGTTGAAGGCAAGGGACGCATAAAACCAGGGCCTCAACCAACCCCCATACTCCTCTCACAGACTCTTGAAACAAAGTAGGGAACGAAGATAACAAGTGCGGTTAGCATTTACACTAAACCCCACCAAGGAATGCAAGACCCTGACATTCATAGGAATACCGGACGCAACAGCCCTTGTTAAGGTCGCAATCATCACCTTCCAACCATTAGGAACTAGTTGGGAGTGAGCGATGCCCACGAAATCTAGGCACTCCCAGACGATCTTAGGAACCGGAAGCCTAAAGCTAAAATGGAATATACCAGGGTACAAAGTGACATAGCCATGCTTTGGACGACAGGGACTGTCGCCCTCTTATGGGAGGATGATTTCAAGGTCGGCCGACATCGAATAATCGTGACAAATGCTATCCAAAGTCGCATGTATCGCATGCTTAGGCAAAAAGAAAGCTTCACAAGCATCAAGAATATCGCCACTCAAAACCCTACAGCTAGACATGGTTGCAAAACAAAAACAAAGGATAAAAAAAAATCAACAACTGAAAATCAAAAAGGTGTAAAGGGGAACCTCAAACTCAACTCCTCCTTTTTATAAGGATGAACAACGAAAGGTTCACTCTTGGGAGAACGTGCTAAATATGACAATCGCACAAAATCCCAGAAATCACGCTGAAACGAGCAGATGGGCGAAACATCGGAGAAACAACAACAATAGCAGCAAGTAACAACATTAAATGTGTCGTAATGCTGAAATCAAACATACAGTTAGTGTGTACATGCACATACCCACTAACTAGGGGGAGTAGTTGATAATACATCAAAATAGACCGTCATTACAACCATACATGTGGCAGAAAACGTCCATCACGAGGATGAAGTATCGGACCAGCTCATAAAACCAAAGAAGGCAAAACCAATCATAAAAGCCCAAACAAGACCCATAAGAAGAATACCTAATAAAACCCAAATTCAGGCTCGCACGAGTTTTCTCATAAAGAAGAGAAACGTTACATAAAAAAAAAGTCATGGAGGGAGTTATGCCTCCATGGACACATCTTCATAAAGGAGAATACCGTTACGAGGAACGTCTCCCTCCGTTGCGCCTCAATTGCTTAAGTTATGCAGAGAATTAACTGCGACCATTATATAAGGTAAAGAGAACAATCGACCAATGTATGCAACTTTAACTAAGTTTTGTCAAGATTTACTTCTTTTTTCAAATGGAGTTGTTAACTTAAGCACCGGAGTGCCTTTGGCCACCAAAAAGGTGGTATTTGGCGTGGTCTTTGACAGTCTAACATCTGTTTTGCAGATCAAACTTATAGAAGGACAAGATTTGGATGCATCAGTGTCATTTCAAATGATATTTGAATGGTTAAGTTAGAAAATGCAATTTGGTGCATCATATGTTCATATTGCAGCTATGATAGCCATGTAGTGGCGACATTGTCTTGTGACTGGAAGATGTCGTCTGGTAAAGATAAGCATGTTCCAATCTAAAATGAGTGAATAATTAACAGTTTTGAATAATGAAACCATGTAATAATCATTTGCCTGATGAGTGAACTTGATGTCTGTTTATATTAACATCTCAAGGTGTGTTTGATTTTTTGAAAAAGTTTCAGAGAAAAGAATGTTTTCTTTGGAAAAAATCCACTTTCCCCCTCTTTGATTGCAACAAGGAAAAATAATACTTATCTATAGTTTGATTACATAAACTTTTCCATGATAAAAATGTTGCATTCTCACACGTAGAACTAATTAAATACCAATACCAAAAAGAAATGATAGCCTAACGTAGTTAGACATGTGGCACGAACCAACCCTAATAAATGATATCCCGGATAGACCAGGCCTAATTTAGTCCATAAGTCAGGAGATTAAGCCAGATTGAACAAGCCCAATGTATAGCGTTGTATTTGACGATGCATGTATGTGAATAAAGAACACACCTAATAGCTCTGTATGGGCTATCAAACTAAGAAGAGGAGGGAGAAAAGAAAAAGAAAGTGGTTATGTAAAACCCTTTTTTAAATCTTCCATAAAAGTAGTGAATGGTGAAGTTGCGATGGATTGATTGACGCATGTCGATTGTAACTCGTGCACTGCAAAATGTGTTACCTAATAGTTCTCGTTGATATTTTAGCTAGCCAAAATTCTAGCTGGCCTAGTTTTCCGCCTTGGGGTTGAAAATATATTTTTGCTCCCCTTTCTTTAAACACACACTTTAAAAAGGTGTCCCCTCAAGCAGGGAAATCAGGCTGGTTTCCTAGGCCGACTAGAAGTGATGTTTAGCTAGACTTGCTATCGACTCGACTTGACTCGTTGTCCCTTAATTGAGTTCCATCTATTTTCTATTTTCATTTTCAGGGAACCATTTTCTATTTATAAATAATGTCAAAGTTTAGACACATAATCTCCATTACAAAAAATATTTTATTGCTTAACTTAACAGATAATTATCTCAACGCTTCACCACCCCCTTGCCTCTTGTATACTTTCTATGACATTGTTGTTACAAATATGACTTATGAACTAAAATTAGTGTTAGCATTTTTTCGTAATATTATTAAACAGAAATTCTAAATGTCGAGGTTTTGGGCGAGGAAACCAGCGAGGGAAATGAGGTGGAGGGGCGAAAGCCGTTCAATTTCCTCGAGATGCGTGCGTATAACATCAGGTGGCTCTTATCAGGTGATACTTAAATTTCCAAGGTGCGAATAACCTAAATCACTTCACGGGCTGTTCACCTGCTATGTTGCTCTCTTGACCCTCTCCATTTCGTCTCTCCTCGACTACTTTTTTTTTTCTCCCTCGCTTGATTCGTTGTTTCTCTCTACAAACCCTTTTCAAATCCCTCTCTACTAACATCAACATATTTTTGTATTAGATTTGATTCAACATACATCTATGCGTCTTTTATTGCGAAGTGGTTCTGATTTGCATCGTTTGTTTATGTATATTCACCCACTCTCACTAAATGTTCTTTCGTATTTGTTTGGATGAGAATGTTGGGTTTCATCACAAACCCTATCTACTAGTTCAATTTCCAAGTTCTTGTAGAAAGATAACTTGTTTGATGAAATGTTTGTTCAAAGAATCTTACTTCGTCTCGTGTTACAATTGATTTTTTATACTAACGTTGTATCCTACGCTACATAACAGCCATGTGAGATTGATCCTAAAGTGGCTGGGGACGATCTTACTTTGGTTGTGATGTATCTAGAAATTGGATCAATCCACATCAGTTCGTCTTAGTCTTTTATGGAACATGTTCAAGAAAATCCTTCAGGTTTATTTATTGTCTTTGATGTAGGGACGGTAGTGGGGTGGATTTTCACGGATATCCGCCCCACCCAATCTGTTTGAGGTGGTTTTGGATATGCCTAAACGGATTTTGGGACAGATATGGATATCCAAACAACATCCATTAAATATTCGGGGCGGATACGGATTTGGCCATATCCGCCCCGCGGATATCCGTTTAACTGTTGATATTACAAAAATACTCTCAACCCTTTAAATGCTAAAAAAAAAAAAAAAAACCTACATCTCCGCCTCTCACCTCTCTCTCTCTCAATCACTCACTTCGTTTTTTCCTCACAAACAGAGGAGCAAAAGCAGAGAGACCAACTCCCGTCTCTCTCTCGTCTCCAGTCTTGCTCCTACCCCTCTCTCTCTCGTCTCCAGTCCTTCGTCACAGCGAAGGTCGTCCCTTCGACTCTTCTTCTCCCTCAAAACAGTAAAGGTCGCCACGAAGGGGTCCCCTATCTTTCAAAACAGTGAAGGCCGCGAGCGACCCTCCCTTATTCTCTCTCACAGCGAAGGCCGCGAAGGGTGGCAGAGGACGACCCTCATTTCTTATCTCTCACAGCGAAGGCCCAACTCCCTTCTTCTCAGATCTGAGATAAGATCAAGATCTCAGATCTGAAATCGAGATCTCAAATCTGATATCTTGAGATCGATTTTTTTTTTTTAATTTCCAGATCAAGATATCAGATCCATTGTAATTTCAGATCTTGATCTCAGATCCATTGTAATTTTTTTTTTGTTTGTTAATTTTTGTTTTAATTTTCGTATGAATTCATTGTAATTTCTGTAAATTTTTTATAATTTTTGTATGGAAGCTTGTATTTTGTAATTTTTGTTATAATTTTTGTAGTTAGATGGATAACCGCAAATGGATTGGCGGGGCGGGGTAGATATCCACCAATCTGCACGGGGCGGTTACGATTTTGAATAAAAATAGCAAACGGATTGGCGGGGCGGATTGGGGATCCGTTATTCCTGACGGATTGGGGATGAATTTGCTCAAATCCGCCCCGTTGCCTTCCCTACTTTGATGTGACCAATGCTAGAAATGAGTCACCTTCAGATTTCGAGCAACGAATATTAGGAGGCTTATCAAGCAACAATCTGCCTTATGCGTCATTTGATCAAAAGCTCAATAGACTTTAAACGCTCGTGGGAGACGGACGATTAAGGTGCACCATTTTACACTCCCGCTTTGATTTGGTTTCTGTTGACCTGCACAAGTAGCACACGTGAGCCACAGACCACTGTTGTGGTGGCTGATGACACTTCGATGCTAAAATCAGACAGGGCTCTGAGAAATGTGTAATGTTGTAATAAGAAATTTGTAGCATACCTTAGCTTACCAACTTCGTGTCTTATTTATAGTGCAAGGAGTCCTGGTTTAACCAGGCCATCATAGGCGTAGTTTAGGGAGAAGATCTTTGTGGAAATCCTTATCTAATTAGGAGTCGTGTTGTAGAAGGGAAGTTCCATGTTAGCTCTGCACTCCTAGACACAATGGAGATAATTCCCAATCCAAGAAAGTAATCAGTAGAAGAGAGTTTCCCTGTGTTGAAGATACTCTGGTGTTTGCTTTCTAGTTGGGAGCAATGAGCAGCTGTAGTTGCCAATCCGAAGCTGATCATCGAGATACTTGCCTAAGGAAGGCTTACGGGTATAGAGGACAGCTGTGAAACGTGTGGGCCTAGCGTGCTGTGAGAGTCCGGGTCCGCCTGGCAAACTGAAGTCGAGCGGGCTTAAATCACTTGGGGCGGATCAGTGTTGGGCTGATACTGAGGCCTGTAGTTCATTGAGATCATCATGACACGTGTACGGCTCAGGGTTGTGACCATTTTTATGTATCATCAGTTATTCCCCTCCCCCAAGTTAGTGGATCGTCACATCGGTACGCTAAGTCGTCTCTCGAATGGATGCGCCGCTCATGATGATTGAGTCTGAAGCGTTGCTTGAGTTGCACGCCACATTAATTGCATGTGCATTGGTTCGGCGGAAAAAAGGCGGGAAACCATCCTCTATTTAGGTCATCCGCAGTGCAAAGTCTGATTATTCTACTTTCTTACTTTCGAAGATATTGTTTTGAAAAGATCGTTCGTCTTCTTCATGGCTCAAGAAAACCTTCTTGATGATGCTGTTTTGGCTGAGGCCCTCAAATTTTTTGAAGATGGGTTGTTGTCCGAGCCTGGTTTTGCCAAAACTCGTACGAAGTTTGGAGTTTCTGAGGACCTGCCATTGTATCTCCTAACGGGCGACCAAACATCTGTATCACCTTCTGCCAATTTCATCTGTTTACATAGTGGGATGCTTAAAACTGGAGTGCATTTTCCAGTCCTAGACGTAATTTGGGAGTTCTTAGATCTCTTAGGGATTCCTCCGGCTCAGTTGGGGCCCAATGAATATAGGATCATTCTCATGATTTTGCTCAATGCTAAGGAGGCCGGTGTTGGCGTGACTCTGCGGGTGATCCAGTTGCTGACCTCCCCCCGGCTAAAGAGCAATGTTGTTTGTAAGATGAAATCGCTGAAGTGCTTCGATAAACTGCTTGACGATTTCAAGTTCTGGCAGAAGTACTGTTTCTTGGCTCCTGCGGATTTGAAGTATTTTCGATGCAGGGGTCGTCCACTCGAGCGACAGTTCATGTCGCTCCGTAAGTTCAATTTTTTTCTTGCAATTTTGATATGCTTGGTAGCGGGCTGACTGCTCATTACTTGAGTTCCCTTGCAGGAAGGTTTCCAACAACTCCTCTTAGCTTAGAAGAGCAAAACACCATGGAGACATTTTGTGTCTTCCTGCAAAGGAAGGCGGTCAATGTCATAAGAGTTTTTAACTTCATCCATTGTGGGCTGTGGGACAACTGTCACGTCGCCCCTACTATGTTTCGAGAGTCGCGTATTAAGTTGGAAAATGGGGCCCCTTCTAGGAAGAGGAAGGCTGTTGGGGCCAAAATTCTCGTTATGTCTGATGCGGAAGAGTCGTCTGAGATGCTTGCTTCCTTTGTGAAGAAGAGGTATCGCCTTAGAGTTGGGTCATCTTCGGCATGAGTTGCTCCAGTGAGAGAGGAGAGCGAGTCTGCCAGGCTGTTGAGGCGGAGACTGACATTTTTGTCTTGGAAAGATTACTGTTGTTGGCAGGAGTCATGGACAGGTCGAACCTTAGTGACGCGCAGGTCGAGGCTCTGAATGACCGTCTAGTGCGGGTTGCAATGGCATTTTTCGCTGGTGCTAATTCGCATGGGACCATTGTTGTAGGAGGCTCCTGTGAAGATTCGCCCGAGGTGGTAGAATCTGATCGCCCTATTGTTGATTCGCCGGAAAGTGGTCGCGGTATCGGCCACGTCTCTTGTAATCTGCATTGCTCACGGTCTCGTTCTAGGCCACAACTAGAAGTGTTGGAGGGTCCTTTGTATAATTTGCTCCCTCCTCTTTATCTGGATCCTATTCAACCGCCTCGCAATAAGGGGCCGGTTGTTAATTACAAAGGGAAGGCCACAGAGGAAAGTTTGAGGATGGTGGCGACCGCGAAGGGCGGCACTGCGTAATCCATGATCTGGGAAAGCTTCATCTGGGTGCACGGATAAACATGTTTGCACCTGACTTGGTAAAGATGAGCTCACAAGTCTGGCACCAAGAGGTGGACATAGAGTATGCTTCGAAGAAGCATATAAACAGGAGTCACAACTGGTTGATGGATCATGCTCCTAAACCCGAAGAGGATACGTTGGAAGGATGTATGGATAAAGGTCTGACGTACCTTATGCTGGGCATGTCTCACATGAGCCACGCGGCCGTTGCTGGAACAGAAGTCGAGGCTGCTCATGAGAGAGTATATACCTTGGAGCGTGTCTTCTCGCACATGCAGCTGTTGTATTCTGATGCGCTCTGTGAAATTGAGCGGCTTAAGAAGCAGGCCGAGGAGAAGCGGTTGGATCAGTCAACCGTGGCCGCTGAGGCTTAGAGGGCTCGTCTAAAAGACCTCGAGCATAATCTGACAGAGGCGGTGTCAGAAATGGACAAATTCAGGCAGGAATTAGGCCGAATCCGCTGAGAAGTCGAGGTTGCGCAAGATATTGCGGCTAAGGCGTGTTCTAAGCTGCAGTATTTTGCTGAAGAGAGCGTTTCGAAGGAAACTGAATGAGCTACTAAGAAGCAGCAGTTGGAATCCGATGTGGAGTTCTACGCCCATGAGGTGAGAAAGGTTGAGGACCAGCTCGAATTGGGGTGGCATGAGCTTAGTGTTGTGAAGAGCAGTAAGGCCACAGAGCAGTCTCAGGTCGACACGCTGACTGGCAAATTGGAGTTGCTGGAGCGTGAACTTGTTGACGCGAATGTGCGAGAGGAAGAGCTTCTTTAGGAGCAAGGCAAGTGTGAGTTCCGCAGGGTTGTACATGGTCAGCTGGAGTTGTTGGCACTGGTGAAGGAAGAGCATCCAGAGTGGGATCTTGGCCGGTATAAGAAGATGTCATATGTTGATTTGTTTGTTGCCTTTGCATCGTCGAATGTGGAAGATAATGTGGGCCCTGAGACACAGGATGCAGCGCGTGTGGACGCTATCCTTGCTCCATCTTCCACTAGGCTTAACTCTTCTGTTTTTGTACCTACTACTGATCGGGAATAACCTTGGTGTAATGTACCTTTTAGTTTTGACCATTAATGAAAATAGTTTTATCAGTACTATGTTTGTTGTCTCTATTGTATGTTTTTCCTTTTGCCTTTGCTTAGGCTGGTTGAGTCAATATGACGCATTACTGGTATGTCTGCAATATAGAGCTTGACCGTTTTGTATTGTGAACGACTCAGAATCGTTGTTGCGTAGCCATGTCCGATAGTGGGCATGTTGCGAACAGTTTAGCTGGGGGTTGCTCGTGCTGTGTCTTGTTCCCGAGGTAAGCTACTTGAGGCTTATCCTATTTGTCCGATCGGTCTGCCGTATTTGATACTAAAAGTGAGTTACAATGGCTGAGCGCATGTGTCAGAGCGTTTGTGCCGAGTCAGGCGCCGTAAGCTCGGGCTGGCATCCTAAATATTTTTTATTTGGGCACTGGCCGTACAACATTTGTATTGAAGCAAATAGCCTTCGCGAATACTAGAATGTCAATCCGTTTGAGCGTGAAGACGCTGATTCGGCTAGATTCATGTTTGGCGACCAGGCTGAAGAGCAGCGGTCCCGTGGCAAGCCGTTGGTATCAGTGCAGGACTGACTAGACTCCCACCTTCCGAATCATTTATAACCAAGTAAAGTGGGCTACAGAGCCAAACTAATGCAGTCGTCATCAGTCGCGAACTGACTGAGCTTAACTGAAAAGTTCGGTGATCATTGTCTGTATTGAGAGCAATAATCCCTTGGCGAGTCATCGTCATTAGCGGATCAGTGCTGACTAAAGTCCCATTTCCTCCGTCGTTAAGCGGATTAGGATTTGGGCACCAGAAGCCGTCGTCATCAGTCAGAACTGACTGAGCTTACCTGACAAGTTCGACGATCATTGTCTGTATTGAGAGCAATGATCCCATGGCGAGTCGTCGTCATCAGCGGACCAGTTCTGACTAGATTCCCACTTCCTCCGCCGTCATGATCCGTGCAAAGGGGATTAAGCTTTGGGCACCAGAAGTCGTTGTCATCAGCCGCGAACTGACTGAGCTTACCTGGCAAGTTCGGCGATCATTGTCTGTATTGAGAGCAATGATCCCTTGGCGAATCGTCGTCATCAGCGGACTAGCGCTGACTAGACTCCCACTTCCTCCGCCATCGTGATCCGCGCAAAGCGAATTAGGCTTTGGGCACCAAAAGTTGTCGTCATCAATTGCAAACTGACTGAGCTTACCTGGCAAGTTCAACGATCATTGACTATATTGAGAGCAATGATCCCTTGGCGAGTCGACGTCATCAGTGGACTAGCGCTGACTAAACTCTCATTTCCTTCGCTGTCATGAACTGCATGAAGCAGATTAGGCTTTGGGGTGATATTCGAGTCTGGTCATAGCCGGGCTGGTGGCGGGTTGTAATGGGCATCATTGGAAATTTTGGTAAAAGCAAAATATTTTATTGATAATAATTTTTTAGATGTTCTACATTCCATGGTCGTTTAAGCCCGTCACCATCGGCGTCTTCCAACCAGTATGTTCTCGGTCTATTGACTTTGACAACTCTATAAGGTCCTTCCCAGTTCGAATTTAGCTTTCCCGCTTCGGCTTCTTTGGTGTTTTGCTAAGTCTTCCTGAGTATCCAGTCTCCCACCTTGAATTCGCGTAGCTTGACCTTCTTATTGCAATATTGCGTCATCCATTATTGGTAGGCGACTATCTTGGTGGATGCTAGATCTCGTTTTTTGTCGAGGAGGTCTAGTCCCAAGTGCAAGATTTCGTCATTGTCGTTTGGTCTGAACTCTTCCATCTGATAGGTTGGCACCTCAAGTTCCACCGGAAACATAACTTCTGACCCGTATGCTAGAGCGAATGGTGTCTCTCCAGTATGGATTCTTATAAATATTCGATATGCTCAGAGTATTCCTGGCAGCTCTGGAACCCATTTTCCTTTGGCTGCATCAAGTTTTCTTTTGATGGCTTCTAGGATCGTCTTGTTGGTAACTTTCATTTGGCCGTTGGCCTGGGGTGTCCCGGTGAGGAGAAATGGTGTTTGACTCTCAGACTTTTGCACAGTTTGTTAACCTTGCTACCTTCAAACTGGGTTATGTTCTCATGGCGATGAAGTTTTGTTTTTGCTTCGTCAAGTCTGTCATGTTCATCGAAGGGTCTGGCGTCAGAAAGTTGTAAAACATTCCACTTCGCAATCTGTTAATGAAGGCTGAAACAACCGTTGTGTCGTTGCACGTGTGGATGGTGGTTAACTCGTTGTCAAAGCGGGTTAGATACGTCACTAGTGTCTCGTCAGGCCCTTGCTTCATTGATGTGAGTGCTCTCATTGTTGATAGAGCGTGGTGCACGAAAATAAATCGTTCATCCGACTTGGGGTTCGATGGTGCTACCGTCGGTGCGGGGTCGTGAGTTGGATGCCCGTGCACGACAGGAACTGCTGAAAGAGGCAGTACAAGAACGGCCTGAGCGTTGGACACGTCCCCTGGTTCCTCGTTGTTGCGTGACCTAGTGGTCACCATCTCTCTGTGTTATGAAAGGAGATGACGTTTAGTGTAAAGTTACGAACTAGGTCGTTCCCACGGACAGCGCCAAACTGGTGCAATCGTTTTTCGCTCCTTACTTTGACCCCGTTCCTGCTGACCTGTTGACTTGCACAAGTAGCACACGCGAGTCACGGACCACCGTTGTGGTGGCCAATGACACTCCGATGCTAAAGTCATGCAGGACTCTGAGGAAGGTGTAATGTTGTAACAAGGAATTTGTAGCGTACCTTAGCTTACCAACCTCGCGTCTTATTTATAGTGCAAGGAGTCCTGATTTAACAAGGTCATCATAGGCATAGTTTAGGGGGAAGATCTTCGTGGAGATCCCTCTCTAATTGGGAGTCGTGTTGTAGAAGGGAAGTTCCATGTTAGCTCTACGCTCCTAGATACGCGGGAGATAGTTTCAAATCCAAGAGCAATCCGTAGAAGGGAGTTTCCCTGTGTGGAAGATACTCTGGTGTTTGCTTCCTAGTTGGGAGCAAAGAACAGTTGTAGCTACCCGTCCGAAGTTGATCCTCGAGATACTTGCCTAAGGAGGGCTTACGGGTATGGAAGACAGCTGTGAGACGTGTGGGCCTAGCATGCTGTGTGAGTCAGGATCCACCTGGCAGACTGAAGTCGAGCGGACTTAAACCGCTTAAACCGGATCAGTAAGGGCTATGCTTAACATGACTTTGTCTGTAGATTTTAGATGCATCGCAGTTTTAGTTATTCTTTGCTACAGTATCTTCAATTGCCTTATTTTGTTTCTGTAGACGTATTTTGTTCTAGTTAGTTTTTAGATTCATCACGCTTCTAGCTCTTTAGTCTTATTTTTTCTCTTTAAATTTCCTCAACTTAAATTGCTTGTAAGCCTAATATTGTCATTTCAAATGATATTTGCATGCTTAAGTTAAAAAATGCAATTTCGTGCACCATATGTTCATATCACAGCTATGATAGCCATTTAGCGGCTACATTGTCTTGTGACTGGTAGATGTCGTCTGGTAAAAAACAGCATGTTCCAATCTAAAATCAGTGAATAATTAATAGTTATGAATGATGAATCATGAAACCATGTAATAATCATTTGTCAAATGGATGCACTAGATGTCGGGTTATATTAACGTCTTAAGGTGTGCTTGATTTTTTGACAAAATTTCAGTGAAAATAATGATTTCTGAAAAAAAAAAAAAAAAAAATTTCTTCTTAATTGCCACAAAGAAAAGAGCCCTTCTTACCATCGAGGAAAGGGGCGAGGGGTGAGTATTATCACTCATCTTTTCGAGATTCGTGAGGTTGTGCATCTCAAGGGCATAGGCATGCATCTCGAGGGGGATGAGCGGTCACACTCACCCCCTCGCCCATTTCCTCGCCATTTAGAATTTTCCCAAAGAAACAGAATGCTGATTACAAAAACATTTCCACGACAAAGATGTTGCATTATCTCACAGAACTAACTAATTACCAATACCAAAAAGAAATGAAATAGATCCAACTTATTCCATATCACAAACATAACAGACCCATATTAATCAATGAAGCCATTCTAATCAAACACTTCGTTACATTTAAATGAGAAGTGAGGAATTGCAAGTGTAGGTTTAACCAGACCCATAATTAGTCAATGGAGCCATTCAAAAGCATTTAATCAAACGGGAAATTCTAGCTGGCCTGGGTCAGCGCCTGGGTGGCCGCCTGGGAGGCTCCTTGGCATGTGCCAAGGAGGGTGTCTTGCACATGCCCAACTAAAGTTTCAAAAAAAAAAAAAAAAAAAAAGCGGGAAATGAAATTTGAAATTTGAATTTCCTTGCTGAAATTTAAGAGGGAGGGAGGGATTAAAAAACAGAGAATATCATCAGAGAGCTCAAATGGGTGTATGGTGGCGGAGAGGCAATAAGGAGGCCAAGACGAAGAGAGGACAGAGAGGAGAGGAGTGGGCACTACTACTATCTCTGTGGCGTACCTGGTCATTGCCAATCTGGACAGAAGAAGGTCGACATCAGGGTTCCTGCTGCTGGCTCCTCACCAACTGCTGCACCATCCTCTGCTGGCTCTTCCCCTGCTGCTTCACCCACTGATTCAGTTGTAGATGAGGAGTTTAGTCAGATTGTAGAAGCTTGTGAATTAGCTGTTTTTGCTGGTTTTGGTTTCTAGGTGAGTTACAGTTGGTTATGGAGGTGTACTATTTAGTTTAGAGTTCGTGGTTTAGAGGGTGTGGTGGGAAATGGGTGTTGGCAGGTTGGGGTTGTGGAGTCTCAGGGGAATGAGTCTGGGTATGGGAGCGAACCGGGGTAGCGCGGCCATGCGGAGTTTGGGTATGGGGATGAGTTTGATGAGGAGGAGGATGGTAGGGTGTTGTTTTGGGGTGAGCAGTTTGGAGGTAAGCAATGCAGATTCCTTTACTTTTATGTTTTGATAGTTTGGATTCGTCTAGTTTTGTATGAATTCGTAAGCTTAGTATGTTTTGTGGTTTGGGGTTGCAACTTGCATGAGATTTCAAATGAGTAATGAGTAGTAGTTCTTATCTTACAATCATTTGGCATGCCAACGGTTGTTTTACAGTACCTTTTGATATCTCGCTATACTGTTAGTATGTTTTTGTCTTGTTTATAGAATAGTGTACACATATTAAGCCTGCCAATTTTTTTTAAAATACAATTTGATTGAATGCTTCTCAAGGTAGCATTATTCTCTTGGCAATGTAGTTTAGCTTATCTCTGCCTTACTTAGATATAACTGTCAAGTTGGACTAAAGCTTCTTAAGGTTTGATTTACGGACTCTTCGAAGTTTATGAAGAGAACTCTCACTACATTGCCTTGTTGGACTAAAGCTTGAGAAGGTATTTACGGTTTTGAATTTGGATTCGGAGTTTTCAAGGGTTTAGAGTGTGAGCCCTCTCACCAGCTTGCTCATTTTATAAACCCTAACCCTAAAGTTGTGTCTAGCTTTGAGTCATTATAATGCTGATCTTGCTGACAGTGCCTTGCATCTGTTTTGCTCCAGATACAGATTGCAACATGGAGGTGGTAGGTGAGAATACATTCTCTGAGCAAAAAGCTCATCACAGATGCAGGCGTAAGAAGCATGACTGGAGAATGGGGTAGTATACTAGAAGGAATTGTATTGTTCTCTCTTCCCCTGTAAAAATTTGTGTAAAAAAGCTTGCTATCCTACGTATTGATTCAGCTGATGTCAATGTCTTTGACGCTAAATTCATGTACGATTTACACCTTGTAATCTCCAAACTCTAACAATCATACATAAACACGTTTGATGTTTTTGTTTCTTTGAAGAATTGCTCATTTGTGAACATAGGATCAATTCCTTGTATTTGTCATATAGATCAATTCAAATTGTGTTGGACATGGATTTGTTGAAGTGCATTGCACAAATATGCTAGTCTTTACTGCCATGCAATATAAACCATATAAGGGTTTCATTATGTTCTCCATTTGTAGTTTTATGGTGAATTCCATCATTGTTTATGTATGTAAGCCTCCAAAAGGACTATCAACATTCTTGATATGTGGAAATCATATTGCCTGAACTAAACTTAAACTCAGTTCCAAGCATTTGAAAAGTTCAGAACCAGTAGAACAACAAAATGAATTGATTGAATGGTATTTGTTGCTATTGCTATTTGCAAATTGGACTTTCAAGTTTCCTCATCTGTTTCTTCATCTTTTCTTCCATTTTGTCCTTAAGGTACCTTCTCATGGTAGCATCCAACCAAACAAAATGGCTAGAATTTCTGAAACATCTGACTTGAAGCTTGACATCCTGTTGCAAAAAACTCTCCAAAAACTATAGCATACCGTACATACATAGCAACACTCCATTCATACATAGCAACACTACAAAAAAAAAAATTCCCCTGACAGAATCCATATACTAACACCTTATCCAATACAGTTGCATGTGTTTCATATTCTTCTGAATCAAAATCAACTTTGCTATCATCACCATTCGGCATGCCTCTAAAAGACCTATTCCATGTAATGACACGCATAACCCTTGCTGAATGGTCGATGTGTCCTGCAAAACACCACGTGATAGAAATTTCAAAACAAATTATGTACAAATGAAGAACATAACATAAGAAAAGTGATACTAGAGGCAGAAACGTAACATGCTTTGCATTCACATTCAAAATGAACTATCAAATATAGAGGATCTTTCAAAAGAAGCAAATCAGTTCTCTAATAGGCAAGGCTATGGGTGAAGACTTTGTAGCCTATTGTCCAATCACAATGCAGTTCAAGTTCCAAAATTTCAAAGTAATCGAAGTACACCACTTATTTCCCTGTTCATTAAGTATCAATTATTTCTACCTCAACCTCAATCTCCCTTCAAGTCAATACTAGTAATAGCACAAAAACAAATAGAAAAGGCAGGTTTTGGGGCTTGACAAATTGACAATGAGGTTTCTCATTAATAACAACACCTGCAAATACCACAATATATTTATAAGTATGCACAAGAAAATACTAAATTGTAACAACAATCATCAAATGAAAGCTTAAAGGACTACACCGGTTCTTAAGTCTCCCAAAACAAACCACATTTATTCGAGCATATCAACAATAATCCACCCCAACTGACCATTTTGACGAGAAACTCACACACATTTTTGTCATTGTCTTTGCAAACCACTCATTATCCCAACCTCCAAATGAACCACTGAAAAAATGAGTTTACGGTACTCTTTAGTCTCAATTGAACCTGACAAACACATCATCTCCAGGGGAAACTCCTTGCCTTCAACAAGCCCTGGTTCTTAGCAAGAAAAAGTATTACATTTCCTCTCACATACAAATGGAACGATACACAAAAGCACCTAATATACTTATGTAGCTATATTTCCGTATTTTGCTGCCAACTTGACAGTTATATCCAAGTAAGGCAGAGATAAGCTAAACTACATTGCCAAATGATTGTAAGATAAGAACTATTACTCATTACTCATTTGAAATCTCATGCAAGTTGCAACCCCAAACCACAAAACATACTAAGCTTACGAATTCATACGAAACTAGACGAATCCAAACTATAAAAACATAAAAGTAAAGGAATCTGCATTGCTTACCTCCAAACTGCTCACCCCAAAACAACACCCTACCATCCTCCTCCTCATCAAACTCATCCCCATACCCAAACTCCGCATGGCCGCGCTACCCCGGTTCGCTCCCATACCCAGACTCATTCCCCTGAGACTCCACAACCCCAACCTGTCAACACCCATTTCCCACCACACCCTCTAAACCACGAACTCTAAACTAAATAGTACACCTCCATAACCAACTGTAACTCACCTAGAAACCAAAACCAGCAAAAACAGCTAATTCACAAGCTTCTACAATCTGACTAAACTCCTCATCTACAACTGAATCAGTGGGTGAAGCAGCAGGGGAAGAGCCAGCAGAGGATGGTGCAGCAGTTGGTGAGGAGCCAGCAGCAGGAACCCTGATGTCGACCTTCTTCTGTCCAGATTGGCAATGACCAGGTACGCCACAGAGATAGTAGTAGTGCCCACTCCTCTCCTCTCTGTCCTCTCTTCGTCTTGGCCTCCTTATTGCCTCTCCGCCACCATACACCCATTTGAGCTCTCTGATGAAGTGTCGGTTTAAAAAGATCCATTTATTGCCTCTCCTCTCTCTAAGGAATTGCAAGTGTCGGTTTAAAAAGATCCATAACTAATCAATGAAGTCATTCACAAGCATTTAATCAAACACTTCTTGGGCAAAATGAGAAGTAAGGAATTGCAAGTGTCGGTTTAAAATTTGTATTACTTGAGCAAGGTTACAAGCTTTCTCTAGTCCATTAAGAACTTGAGAACCAATTTCATTCAAAACTTTCCTATCTTGGTTCGACTTCTCTCTTTCCATTATAAAGAAACACAAGAAACAATTTTTTTAAAGGTCCATTGGATGACTGACACGTAGTCGATCCGTGTGACCCTAACTACAAGGATAGTAAAATATTACATTTATGTCCTATAATTGAAATTCAAATTTGGCAACCTGTTTTGCAACATTTTCTTTCTTTTTCATTTCTTCTTTATTTCTTTTCCAAGTGTGACATTTCTGCTCATTTTCATTATTATTCTAAGGTTTTTTAGTTAATATGTTATTGATTAACTTAAAATTATTCTAACTTGGCTTATAGTGCAAGAGTGGTCGAGTCGAAAAATATCTTGAAATATATTTAACTTACAAATAATATCAAACCATATGTTTTTCTATTGATATATAAAAGTGACAAGTGAAAGCATGCATTTATCAAATTTAAAGGAATACTTGAAAGCACATCCCTCTTCATTGGAAATGAATTTAGATTTTAAATGCATTTTCAAATCGAAAAATTTTCACACAATCATAATTAATTATGTATTCAATGGAGATTGAGTTAAATACATTTAAGTTTCAAAAATTTTGAAGAATGCAGAAAAAACTCATAAACCTCACCCCCAAACCTAAACCAAACATTGTCCTCAATGTATAAAATGATGATCATGACAAATGCAAGAAAAAGAAAAGATGAGAATTAGAGTGATATTACCATGGAAAAGTATTTACCAATTTTGACGAAATCGTCCACCAATGAACGCTAAAAAACATAAGAACTGTGGACTCATCATGATAAATTGATAAAAACAATATAGGACAAAAAATATATATACAAATGAAAAAAAAGTTACACGCATCAATTGTAAGTCAAAATTGTTACGGAGCTAACGAGTATGAATGAAATGCAACTAGAAAGAACTCAAAAAATCAATCCAGACTGACCATAATGACACAACTGAAGCTGGGCTGCCTCCTAGGAGCGCTTGGTTTAACATCGTCAGCCTGATATATATTCTTCCTCATAAATGATGTACCATGAAATGACAAGGAAGAACATAGCGAACACTCCCCCAAACCTAAACACTTAGTCCATGATGTTTATTAGATCATATAGCAACAACCGAAAAAGTTGAGGATCCATCCAATATATAGTAGCACCCACATGCAGCACAACAGAAACTAACACATCTCTAAAATGACGAAGACGCCATGCAAAATCATAGAGAAAATGCAAACGAACCCGCGGTCGTAAAAAAATCATAGAGATCTGGAGCAGGAAGTTGTCACCAACATGGATATCCAGCAAATGACTCTTTCCTACTCCTAAAAATGTACAACCTATGTCTGGTGTCAAATCAGAAGATTGAATGTGTTGCATAATAGGATGGTCAAAACTAAAATCATCCTTTAAAAACAAGAGATCCACATAGGTAGCGTCAGTCACTATTAAAGGGATGGAAAAATGTATGTCTATAGATATATCAGGTGGTACATGCTCATCATAACAAAATGAATTGCACAAAGATGATGAGCGAGACAACTCAACAACACCCCAAACCTGGAATCAACACTATCTATGGGATGTATTCTCTCCAAAGAATATTGAGAATCAGACTTCATGTAGAAGTCACTAGGAGGACATATGTCAAATGGGTCATCATGAAAAAGTGAGAAAGATAATGGGTCAGAAAGCCCAATAGTATCAGTAGAAGGGTTCAGTTTTGACTCACTGAGTGGAAGGAGTTCCACTTTAGGCTTTCATGTGTAACCCGGATCCATAATAGGGGTTGAATCAAGCAAAACATTCACTTCCCTAATGGAATCATCAATATTAAAGTCTAAACCGAAGTGAGTTAAATATGCTGCTAAGGGATCATCTGACGCAGACTGTAATAAGGAATTCTCCATCGAGCTCTCAATTATGTTAACTTCACAAACATCCTCGGACTCAGGAGGTTGTTGGCTTACATTAAAAAGATTGAATTCGACGGTCATGTTGCCAAATGATAGTTTCATGATTTCATTCCTACAGTTAATAGTAGCATTAGATGTGGCAAAAAATGGACGACCCAAAATAACTGGAATGTGACTAGAGGGGTTGTGAACAGGTTGTGTATCAAGAACTATGAAGTCCATTGGAAAATAAAAATTTTCAACCTTAATGATCACATCCTCTATAACACTGCGGGGAATTCTGATTGACCTATCTGCCAATTGCAGTGTTACTTTAGTCGGTTTTAGTCCGCCGAGACCTAATTGCTCATAAACAAAGTATGACAACAAAATAACACTCGCCCCCAAATCCAACAATGCCTTATCAATCATATGATCACCGATAACACAAGAAATAGTCAGACACCCAGGATTTCTATGCTTAAGCAGAGTTCTGTGTTGAATAATTGAGCTTACTTGCTCGGTGATGAAGGCTCTCTTTTGCATATGTAGCTTTCGCTTCTGTGTCCAAAGATCCTTACAAATTTAACATAAATAAGAACTTGCTTAATATTAGTGTGAACTTGCTTAATATTAATAAGAACTTGCTTAATATTAACATCAAGCAATGGAATATTAATGTGAACTTGTTTAAAAATTTTCCATTACATCGTTAGCATTTGTTCATTTATTTGTTGAAGCTAACTGTGATGGAAATGGTGCCCTTGGCAAATAAGATGCCTGAGTAGGGTCAAAGTCAAGAGGCACATCTTTAGAAGGTGAGGCTTTATCAGCCTCCTTGTCAGATGGAGATGCAACCTGCTTTGACTTAGACGAAGATGCAACGACACTCGAATCGGGCACTTGTACCCGATTGTCAACCTGTTTTCCACTCCCAAGGGTAGTAATAGAGTGAACATCTTCATGGCGTGACTCAGATGTACTACCAATTGCGAATTGACCCTTCGGGTTTGGAACAGGTTGACTAGGAAATCTTCCTGACTCTCTCTCAGAAGAAGACTGAGTAATCTTACTCACAACTATCTCAAGTCTATTGAGGGCTTCAGATTGGTGTTGAGTAGTGGCTTTCAGCTCAGACATATCCTTAGAATTCTGCTCAATTATACTTTCCAAGCGCTGCAAAAATCGATTAACCATTTCTTCTAAACTTGATGTGTTGGATGGATGAACTTGGTTAAGGTGGGGCCTAATAGAGCTAGAGACTTGAGGAGCCTGGGAGACAACAACAAGTCCCTCTTGGTGTGGGCCATGGGTGGTCCAGGGAAGATTTGAATGCTGGGTGAATTCTGGACTGTAATAGTTAGGTTGTGAATTATTACCAGGTCGCCACATAGTGGTAAAAGAGTTGACTTGCTCAGCATAATATGCAGGATAATCATTTTGCAAGTCACAATTAGCTATTGTATGACCAGGACTCGAACATGTAGCACAGACCTCAGATGAAGCGATTGTGGGAGGTGCAGGTTGAGTCACATTAAAAAATGCATCTATCTTTTGAGCCATAGTCATAACAACTTATCTAACTTCGAGGTAGAAGGGGGGTGAACAGATGGATCTCTAATCTCATATATACCGCCCTTACGCCTATCAGACTCCTTTATCGAATAATCTCATTGCTGAGAATTTTCGGAAAACGTCTCAAAGAATTCCCATAATTCATTGATGCTCATTTTCATTAGTGACCCACCACTAGTGGCATCAATCATACGACGGTTTTGAAGAGTTAAACCGTCTTGGAAGTATTGAGCTAGTCGCCACTTCTCAAATCTGTGATGGAGACACCTGATAATGAATTCATTGAACCTTTCCCAGCATTCATAGAAATGTTATCGCAATCTTTTTGCTGAAAATTAGATAAATCTCGTCGGAAGGCATTCGTTTTATGAATGGGGAAGTACTTTGTCAAGAACTTTCTTGACAACGCATCCCATGATGTGATGGATCATGTGACTAATGCATTTAACCATGATTTCTCTTTATCTTTCAAAGAAAAGGTAAACAACCTAAGACGGGGCGCATATGTCAAGAAACTCTTTGACATGAAGATAAGGGTTTTCTTTATCAAAACCATAAAAAGAAAGCAGTAGATGAATAATAAATGGTTTGAGTTCGAAACTGTTTGCATTTGTCTCAGGCAAGACAATGTAAGACGGAACACTACTAGGAAAAGGGGTGAAGTAATCCTTAAAGGCCTTCCCCTCAGCCATCTCAGTGGACAAGGATGATGAACCTACATAGGTAATGGGGACTTCAAAGAACTTCTCAAAGTCTTGTCGGACAAGCCTATTCTTAGAATCACGCACCCAGATACGCATAAACGATTGGATATCAAAGGTTCAAAGTCAACACTCCTAAACAAACTTCAATTTTTATTTTATTATTATTTTTAATTAATTTTTTTAAATGCAAGCCTAACCGCTATATGAAGATGACCTAACTCTAAAGAATAAAAACAATGGAACCCTAAGTGACACCTAAATGATGCACAGACAAAATAAATGGCAGACGGCCTTAGAGCTTTTCTTTACTAATGCAGGGCTAAAATTCAATTCAATTTACCTAACCGTGGGAGAGGCACGACAATTTCTAATCAATCCACCACTACAAAGTTGCTCCTAACTCTTTTTCCACTCTCTAGCTCAAAGTGAAATGCCAGTTCAAGAATTGTTCCCAAATGGGATATGTTTCTTCACTCGACCAATTTAAGCATCAAACGTCCAAAGAGGGTCCCTATGAGCATCACACATGTCCTAGATAATTATCTTGCTACAAATTTTAAATAGTGAAGGCCTAAGGTCCTAACCCTAAAATAGAGGGTGATTAACCTATTCGCGGGAGAGGACACAAAAGTTTCAACTCAATCCTGCAACTATTCAAATTTGCATGCAATACTACCTAGAACAAGCTAAACACAAGTGGTCACACAGAAACCGCGTGCAGATGTGGTGGGTGGAAGTTACCTCCGGCGTGAACCTCTTTCGGGTTACTTGCGACGCCGAGTAGAAGTCAATTTCTGAGAGTTTCCTTGCGAATCACAATATTTCACTTTGTTCCCACTTGAGCTCCTATGTGTGTTACCGCCTGCAAAAAAAATGCAAAAATGATTCAAACTCAAGCAAATAAAACAAATAAGAAAGTGACTCGTAACACTGCTCCTAAAAAGAAAATTAAACCTAATTTATAAACTAGCAAAACACAACCCTAGATTTCAATTGTACCGTTACAATCTCCGGCAACAACACCAAAAACTTGATGGAGATTTTATTAACCTAAATTAATAAGATAATAAACCCTACTTGTAATACTGCAAG
This sequence comes from Berberis vulgaris, assembly GCA_963556465.1. Taxonomy (NCBI): domain Eukaryota; kingdom Viridiplantae; phylum Streptophyta; class Magnoliopsida; order Ranunculales; family Berberidaceae; genus Berberis; species Berberis vulgaris. The sequence goes on along the minus strand of OY747130.1, from coordinate 8,539,974 downwards.
TGCACGACTGTCTAACTAGTAGACAGTGGCAAATACGGGTCGATCCCATGAAGATTGACGAGACAGTCGAATTCTAAGACTTATTTAAACCAATTTAGAGTTGGGGTTATAGCTGATGTAAATTACTAAATTAAGAGAATGAAATTGAACACTTAAAGATTAAACTGATAAGATGATAAGAAACTGATTCTCAAAACTCTTTTACGGTGATATTTTGTCAACCATAATAAATCAACCACAATATTCACCCATTCTATTGGGAAAACAAATAACAGTTTCATAATTAATAAATCTCAAGTTATAGACTTCACATGCCAAACATGATACTATAATTCCTCAACTCGCTTAAATGTGATAAAGTTTCCTTAAAGCTAGTGCAAAAATATCCAAAATATTGAGCACACCAAATGTGGACATGTGGACACAAATTCTACCTCACAAGCCTTTAATATATATAAAAAGTAATTGTAAACCCCTTAAAATTATTAATTTAAGGGAACCTATATAGGCTCCATAGTACTTAACATAGGTTGCATATTTTACAAGTGTTCTCATGACTATCAAGAACTGTCACTATTGTTACAACCTGGCGGGTCATTTATGGTCATCACATATTATCCTAAGTATAATGGAAATTCAATGGAACATTCATTTTTAAGCTTACTTAATTCATATTCTACTTCTCCCTCTCCCATCTACACCTATTCCATTTCTCACTATTAAATTATAGTTTCATTATTAAATTATCTAAATGAAAAACAAATTGTAATGTCTCTAATATAAATTAAACCCTTAAAGGTCAAGTGTCGTGACACTTAAACACACCACATGTGAACACCTACAATATAGAAGCACTTTAACTATATTCATTAATTTGAGGTATTTAAGGGAATGATTGAAATACCTTGTTGTATGAATGCAAAGCCCAAATTAAACTTCATTGGGCATAGCCTTTGAACTAGCCATAAATCAAATTATCCATCCAATTTGTATTTGTACCCAGACTTCAAACAACTCATAAAGCCCAAAACTAATGTTGGGTCTGTAATTTGGATCAATCAGCCCATAAAATAAATAAAAATAGAAATTACAAAATAAAAAAATAGAGTTTGAACAAGACGAGAAATTATATATATATTACTTAGATAACCAAATCCTAATCTTTATTGGGATAGTCAACCTAAGTATCAATCTCACTTGTTTATCACCTTTTTACGAGAAGCCCATGTTTGCATTAATCTTTCATTAAAATAAGAAAATTTCTAAATCTGAGTGTTAACTCAAATTTAAAGTTTAATTAACTAACATCACAACCAATAATCGTTCTAACTAGTGGTCGTACAAAGAATGAATAGCAAAGTCTAAGACTCACATTTTTATAACCAAAATATTAACAACATACATAATAAAAAAAAATCAAATAATAATCAATATCAAAGATTGAATAATTCGATAGAGTTTAACTCACTATTTTGTCGAAAATCACAAAGTTAAGGCAAAATTTTCCTCCTCGCCTCCTTTTCTTCTACGTAATTTTTATTTTTCTTGTATATTTGTATCCAAAGAAAGAAGGGGGCTAGGTTTCTTTTAAATGATTTTCAATTAGGGTTTTACTAGCTTTAGCTAAACACACTCACCTCTCCTCTTTTACCCATCACCAACCTAAACCTAGGTTCCAAATTCATATAATAAAGTATTTACATATTTGTAAATATTATCAATTAATAAATATTACCAATTAATACAAATTACTAATTATTAAAATAGTAACATTATATTGTCAATTAAGTTGGCGGGTATTACAATATACACACCTTAAAAGAATCATGTTATATTATTATTATTATTATTATTATTACAACTTGGCAAACGAAATAATGTTTTCTAAAAAAATACATTTTCAGATGAGAAGTTATTCAAATCTTATACTCATAGAAAATTTTCACGTCATGCAAAACCATGCATAGACACGAGGCTGCTACATGTGTATATCCATATATTTTAATAAGAACACAAAAATAATGAATTGGAATACTTTATGTACAAAAATATTTATTAAGGACAATGAAAAAAGTACGGGTAATACAATATATACAACTAAAAAGAATTTCGTCCCGAGATTCGGTAGAGAGTGTAACTAGAAAATTTATTCAATAATAAGCCAACAATTTACCAAATAAAACAATACTAGAGTCCAAATAATAAATCATTCCATAATATATTTTCTGTCAATCATCTTTAAGAAACAAACCACACATCACATGGACAAACAAGTAGCTATTGCATATGCCAATAACTTCATAAAGACAATCACACAAAGATATATTATAGAATTTAATAAGTTTTAAAAATATGGAGTGCTATAATATTTACAACTCAAAAGGAATCTTGTCCCGAGAATTGCTGAAAGGGCTAATTAAACGCACCGAACAACAAAACCGCTAAACTGAATAATGTCACCCACTACTAACATTAAAAATAAGGTATGATTAGTTCCGTACACACAAGTCAAAAGAATCTCATTACGAGAGACGAATAAAATGAAACAATACTAAAGGTTCAAGGTTCACCCTTGTCACTTTTTCTTTAGAAATTTACATTCTTACTCACCCATATCCACATTCCGATGATCACCTAGACTCTACCCCAGCCTAGGCTAACCAAATGCTCTGATACCAAAATGTCTCGCCCCGATTTTTAAACAACCTAAATTAATAGATTGTACAAAAACCAAGGCACGACATGAACAAATTAAATGGCACAGTCATGAGACAATAAATAAAATAATAAACTTCCTTAAAATTCTTCCTCTCAAAATGAGGCCAACAATTATTATACTTAAGCCACAAAATAAATCATAAAAGGAATTACATGAATCAATCCCCAAATAAATTTATGACTCAAAATCCGAGCATTAATAACTAATCCCTACATTTGATTACCTAGGAAAAACAATAAACTCAAGATCTAATAAAACGTGTCGAATCCTCAGCTATCAACACATAGCTAATACCACATTTGCGTTCCAATTAACCTTGATAAGTCTCTGGAGCTGCACTCATTAGGAACACACCCAAATTTGTAAAACAATACAAAATTTGGGTCAGTATATTAATACTGGTGTGAGCAAACTTACAAATTAAGATACAACTGCACAATTAAATATCATTTAAATAACATGCAATTCACCTTAAGGAAAACAAGTAGTTCTCATTCGAGGATCGAATGAGCTGTTAATTTCTTCCTTAAAGGCTATCCTAATACATGCTAAAATAATCCATACACATTTTCATGTTATGATCAATTCAAGGTTTTTCTTTATTTTCTTAGTTCTTAGCTTCTTTTCCACAATCGAACTCTCCTCCTATGTCGAACACACATCACCCAAGTGTGCATCTCTTGCTATTGAAACCACTCGGAGCGTACATTACCCAAGTGGGGTGCCACATTGAGTGTCATGTCATCTCACTCGAAGTTCTATACCTGACAAATATTTCTAAATACTACACGTACTACCGAACTCACATGGAATGACGTACTGATATGCAAGCAAGTTTGCATATCCAAAATTATATCACACGTATACAAGCAAGTCTGTATACAAAATTTCTCATTTTTTTTTCCAAATTTTTGTTTCGGAGTTGTGGAAAAGAGCACAAAGAAAATCAACTAATTCTCAAAACTCTTTTACGGTGATATTTTGTCAACCATAATAAATCAACCACAATATTCACCACTTCTATTGGGAAAACAAATAACAGTTTCATAATTAATAAATCTCAAGTTATAGACTTCACATACCAAACATGATACTATAATTCTTCAACTCGCTTAAATGTGATTTTTTCCCGCAAATAATGAATTAAAATAAAAGAGAATATAAAGAGTGAGAAATACTCACAACTTTGGAAGCGATAAAGTTTCCTTAAAGCTAATGCAAAAATATCCAAAATATCGAACACGCCAAATGTGGACACGTGCACACAAATTCTACCTCACAAGCCTTTAATATATATAAAAATTAATTGTAAACCCCTTAAAATTATTAATTTAAGGGAACCTTCATAGGCTCCATAGTACTTAACATAGGTTGCATATTTTACAAGTGTTCTCACGAATATCAAGACATGTCACTATTGTTACAACTTGGCGGGTCATTTATGGTCATCACAGATTATCCTAAGTATAATGGAGATTCAATGGAACATTCATCTTTAAGCTTACTTAATTCTTATTCTACTTCTCCCTCCCCCATCTACACCTTTTCCATTTCTCACTATTAAATTATAGTTTCATTAGTAAATTATCTAAATAAAAGACAAGCTGTAATGTCTCTAATATAAATTAAACCCTTACTGAAACCCACCACATGTGAACACCTACAGTATATAAACACTTTAACTATATTCAATAATTTGAGGTATTTAATAGAATGATTAAAATACCTAATTGTATTAATGCAAAGCCCAAATTAAACTTCATTAAGCCTAGCATTTGAATTAGCCCTAAATAAAATCATCCATCTAATTTGTATTGGTAGCTAGACTTCATCCAACTCATAAAACCCAAAACTAATGTTGAGTATGTAATTTGGATCAATCAGCCCATAAAATAAATAAAAGTCATAAATTACAAAAAAAAAAAAAAAAAAAAATTTGAACAGGACGAGAAATTATATATATATTTTACTTAAATAACCAAATCCTAATCTTTATTGGGATAGTCAACCTAAGTATCAACCTCACTTGTTTATCACCTTTTATGAGAAGCCCATGTTTGCATTGATCTTTAATTAAAATAAGAAAATTCCTACATCTGGGTGTTAACTCAAATTTAAAGTTTATGTAACTAACATCACAACCAATAATCCTTCTAACCAGTGGCCGTACAAAGAATGAATAGCAAAGTCATGGACTCACCTTTTTATAACCAAAATACTAACAACATACATAATAAAAAAATCAAATAATAATCAATATCAAAGATTGAATAATTCGATAGAGTTGAACTCACTGTCGAAAATTACAAAGTTAAAGCAAAATTTTCCTCCTCGCCTTCTTTTCTTCTACGTAATTTTTATTTTTCTTCTATGTGTCTATCCAAAGAGAGAAGAGGGATAGGTTTCTTTTAAATGGTTTTCAATTAGGGTTTTACTAGCTTTAGCTAAACACACTCACCTCTCCTCTTTTACCCATCACCAACCTAAACCTAGGTTCCAAATTCATATCATAAAGTATTTACATATTTGTAAATATTACCAATTAATAAATATTACCAATTAATACATATTACTAATTACTAAAATAGTAACATTATATTGGCAAGTAATTTGGTGGGTATTACAATATTTTATCATGTGGATCGAGTCGTGACACTAGTAGTTGAGGAGTATATCTGTAGAGGGCTTGAAAGGGCGTGGTCTGCAAGCTTGAATGGAATGAGGTGTTAAACCAATGTTCAACTAGATAGAACCATTTGGACCATTGTGATGGAGCATCTCTTGTCATACTATGTAAGTAGGTCTCTACACATGCATTTGTGAATTCAGTTTGGCCGCCTATTTGAGGGTGGTAGGCTAAGCTTAAGGCCAAAGTGGTTCCCAGAGTGGTGAAAAGGTCCTGCTAGAATGCAATGATGAAAACCTTATCTCGGTTAGAGATGTTTGAGGTTGGGCGACCGTGTAGCTTATAAATGTTGTAAAGGAACAATTTTGCTACCATTGATGAAGTGAAGGAGTGGCATAGGGCCAGGAGGTAAGCTTGAGAGGAGCCTGAGCAGTTGTATTGATTGAGATAAGATAAAATTCATTGGTATTGAGGATGGTGGGTGTGTTGTTGGGACAAATATCATGAAAGTTGAAGGAATGAAGAAAAAGAAATTAATAAGGGAGAGAAATGAGCTACTCTGATACCATACAGGAGTTAATATTTTGTGGAACTCAATTCCTTTTCTCATTAGAATTCAAACGTATAAATAGTACAACAAGAATAACAACTCACACCTATACATCAAGATGACTTAGATAGAGTTATATTCCTAAGGAAGACAAAAACAACTTACAACAACTCATGATGCAAATTTTACTAACCTAAGTTAATAGGCTAATTCGATCTGATTGTTATACCGCAAGTGCACGATTGTCTAACTGGTAAACAATGACAAATATGGATCGATTCCACGAGGATTGAAGACACAATCGAACACTACAATCTATTTAAACCACTTTGAAAGGGGGTTACAACAATCAAAATTTTCTAAACTAATGGATAACAAAAAAAAAACAATTAAAAATTGTGTTTGAAAATCATAGTGAGAGATGTTAAGGCTTTCGAATCATCGTTCATAAAAATTATACCATTGTTAATTATTATCTCTTAGCAATGTAGTTGATTGATTTTAGCAAAAACGCAAACCCTAGTATTAATTGTCTGTTTATGCACAACTAATCACATGTTTAACTAATACGAATAAAATACGCTTAAACAAAAACATAGAATAATTCTAACTACCATAGATGCATGACATAAACGGTGAAAGTAATACGCATTTTTCACAAGTCAACCCAATGTCAAGTCATACAATGCATCGGAAAATAATAAAAAAACGAAAGTAAATTCTACTAAGCTTGAGGAATCATCTAGGCCTTAGCGTAAGGTTTAGAATATGATGGTGGTGGTGGTCATAGCGGTGGCATGGGAAAACATCTCTTCCTCAACAAATGTGATCCATGGCGGTACAGAATAATGGACTGGGTGCAAACAACAATAGTTAAAAAAAACCTATTTTTCCCTCCAAAACTCCTTTCTCACAACTTCTCTCCTTTTTTTCTTCCCTGTCCGTTGTTGATGTGTGACTGATGGAGGCGAGATGGAGGAAGGAGTTGCCATAAGGAAGGCTCGAGAGAGGAAAAACATTCGAGATGAGGTGAAGTGAGGGGAGTGATTGAATCTGATTTTGTGCGTGATCTATGCGCTCTATTTGTATGCTCTGTGAGATTGAGTTGTACCTTTGGAGAGAGAAACAGAAAAGGGGGAAGAGAGAGAGGAAAAGACGAGATGAGGAAGGTGAGTTTTCTGTCTGTGATGGTGGCGACAAGGTGAAATAAGAAGAGAGATGGCGATGTGGTGGTCCTATTTTGCTGTGAAGTGTTGCGACAAGAGGGAAAAAGGAGAACATGGCGTTGGTTGCGAGAAAAAGATGAGATCGTGAGGAGAAGATAAATTGTGAGGAGATGTGGTGATTGGCTGTGAGGTGGGGTGATGGCTTGCGATGGTTCGCAATCTGTGGCTGGCGTGATGGTCTTGTTTCGAGTGACCGAGAAAGATAAGAAGAGGCGATTGTGAAAGGGTGTTTGGTGGTTGGAAAAATGGAGAAGAAGAAAGATGGGCATGAAAAAGATAGGTGTGAAAAGAGCGAGCGAGAGTTTGTTTGGCAGAAATGAGAATAAATAGAGTTGGGAATTTAGGTTAAGCTTGGGCTTGGGTTTAGATTAAGATGGATTTGGGTTTAATTGTTCCTCCTAATTTCACCCTTCACCATCACTTTGTACCACTATTTGAGGTTGTCAAATAATTGCTTCTGCTTTGATGTGATTTCACCTGTTAAGCTTCCAATCCTATAAAAACACGAAAACGAAATAATTAGAATAAAATGCAATATTCAAAACATTAACAAATATAAATTATAAGGTAATTTGAGTATAAATTATGTGAATATCAACTCACGCTTACACTTCAGGATGGATCAAAGAGAGTCCTATTCCGAAGGAAGACCACAACAAAAACAACTCACAAAGCCTTTTAAACTTAAATACAAATTCAAATTCAAACTATTCTAATCTACCCGTTAGCCAATGGGGTACTAGCTTAGCTAGTAGGCTTGTGACGGATGGTATTACAATTCAATGGTTCAAACTTTTCCGACAACATTTGAGGTTGGAAAGGTTAAGGGATCAAAAACAAAATTAAAAAAATCTACCCGTTACAGATATACCAGAATAGAGTTAAATCTCCTACATCTTTTCCTATTTAAATTTTAAGGATTGGAGAATAGAAAAAGAAGAAAGGGATTTTTTAAATTTATTTTAGTATTTGGGGGATGGCATGGATGCCCCCAAATATAAGGGAAAGAGATATAATAGGGGTATATATAAAGTGTTCCATTGGAGCATGTTTATTTTTCCCACGGGAGACTCCAAATTAGCCTTTTAGCCAATTTGGGGTTATCCTTGGAGATGATCTAATAAGATTTGAACTGACAGTTAGAATTGCTAGGGACAACCATTTAACTTAGCGTCTGAAAAGAAATGATATTGTTGTATTCATTAGTCATTTCACGCAACATTGGTCCGTATGGTTGGTTATGAATTTACCTAGATTCAAGCTATGAAAACCTGCCAATTGAAAATGTGTTTAGGACTTGAGTCACTAAGGTGATGAAAAGATGCCAAGAAATTATTCTAGAACATCAAAAAGATACAGCGCATTATGTGGACTAATGGCAGACTTTGTTACACGAGCCTCTTTTTTTGTGCGCGTGCATGTTTGTGGGTCTTTTTATGAGTGGTTCCCAGTCTTTTACTTCTTGTACTTTAACATCCGTAATGTTCACCACTCATTAAACTTCTTTTACTTCTTGAATGAAAACAAAATTAATTTGTTTTATTGAATATTATGTCTCAATAAAAAATAATGTTTTTTTTTCTTTATCAAACCAACAAATTATTCATCAATCTCCACCAATTTTCTTCATCCATTCTTCTCTTCATCATCTATTCTTATTTTATCTTCTTTTTTTATTAGCAATGGATCATGGAGTATCAACAATATTAGCAATGGCTCGTGGTTTACTTGCAAAGTGGCAATCTCACTAAGATTTTTATTCCAGAATTTTTCAATCCCAAATATATATATATATGGGGAATGTTGGAGATATATGGCTAGTTTCAATGCACTATGTGATTGAAGATATGATTGAAAATTGAAGATATTTATTTACTTGTTTAAAGTTTGTTTTATAGTAGGATATTTAGGCTTGCTCTATATATAGAAACTTTTGTTATCATTGTAATCATCCAAGAATTATCAATAAACAAGTTCTTCAATATGGTATCAGAGCCCTAGGCTCCTCATTCTCCGATGAAGGAGCCATGTAATCATTCTCATTCTGTTTACCTAGCCTTGGTCTCCACCATCAACAAACAATCTCTTCGTCAACTACCAACCACCCTCGTATCCAACATCAACATAGAGACTATATCAACAAAGAGATCCCCATCTTTCCAACAGAACCTCACCAAGGTTTTCGGTCGAATCTTCCTCTCCGGTCGACCCAATCTCACACCCATATTAACAGATCTTTTCATCAACAAATCTTTTGTATGAGGATATTCCTCTTCTTCATTCACTCCTTTCATATCTGAAACGCCCCTCTTCTTTATTCACTCCTTGCTTGGATATCTCTCCACACATGTACATTTTTCAACTTTGTTCTTTCCTCTTCTTCCATCAAAAGGTGGTTCAGATGTTTGCTCTAAATCATAAATCCATTCTCTCAATGATTCTCTACACTCTCTTTAGGGTTGAACAAAAGACCGATAAAAGCCGACCGAACCGATAATTTTGTTTCAGTTTTTTTAGTTTCGGTTCAGTTTGATTTTAAAATTTTGAAAATCGACTAAGTTGGTTCGATTTTCGGTTTTGTATGTTTGAAAACCAATTCAAACTGACCCGACCAAAACATCAATTTGAAAATTTTGAAATTTAAAAAAGTTTTGAAAATCTTTGATTTCAATCCTTTTATTTTTATGGTTTATTTAATGTAAATAAGTTGTAAAATCTTGCAAATCCATGTGTGAACACTCCCAAAAAATTATGTCTTTTCAGAGTCACCGTCATTGAATTTAATGGTTTATTTAATGTAAAGTAATTGTACAAACCTGCATATAGGGGTGGGCATCCCATCCCGCGATCCTGATCCCGTCCCGTCCCGATTTTTCAGGTCCTATTGGGATTGATCAATTCCATCCCGATCCCGTCCCGTCCCGTCCTGATCTAGAATGGGATGGGATCAAGATGAAGATTTTCAATCCCGCCCATCCCGAACTGATTTTTTAATATATAATATGAAACTATTTGTTGACATATGACTTTTGTTTGTTATTTTATTTATTGACATGACTATTTTATTCTCACAAGCTTCCATTTGACTCACCTGAATAATGAATCTAAATCAAACCCTCTCTCTTATTTTTTTTCCTCTTCCTAACTCTTGACAACAACAATATGTGCTCCTCGTAGTTTTTAAATGACAAGCCCATTGATTATTTTTGTTAGCAATGTATAAAAAAATGGCTATCTTCAATAGTGGTTCTTAAAAAACGAAGTAAAAGCTAATGAAATGGGAAAATAAGAATCAATGACTTAAAATTATATAGTTGCTCTTAGAGTTGTGTGCTTTTGATGAATCCAAAGTTTTTAATCTTGCATGTTAAATTTTCAATCCAAAATTTAGTACATGCTCACCCCGTCTCATCCCGAACCTGTTTGGGATGGGATGAGGTTGAGATGAGGTTTATCCCGTCCCGATCTAGAACAAACGAGATGGGATAGGGATGAGGTCCATCCTATCCCGTGCCCAACCTACCTGCACACAGTGTGAACACTTCCCCAAATTCACCTTTCATCCCCCTTTTCAGATACACTATCATCCACTTGTTTATCTTTCACCCCTCTCTCACCCCTAAAGTTCTCACCCTATTGTTTTTTCACTCTCATCATCCGGGAGAACAATTGTAGTATCCTCTCTATCCGCTTGTTCCTTAATTTTGCTTCATTTGAAACTTGGAATATCTGTATGGATAGCTTTTGAGTGTTGAATATGGAAACCTAATTTGATGATTGTTTGTGCGTCGATGGAGAGTTCCATCGTCTTTGCACGTGATTGTTGGTTCATTGTTGTTAGTCTCATCAGCAGCAATAGAGCGCGAGCACAGTAATGAGTCTGGGGTGGCATTAGTCATCTGTTTTGAAGGTTATAATTGAAGAAATCATTTGGCCCTCATCCATCTTCTCATTCTTCTCTCTTCTACATAAACTGAACAAACCGATGCGCTTCGGTTCGGCTCGATTTATGAAAAACTTGCTTCGGTTTCGATTTGAACGTTTTCAAAACCGATCGGTTCGGTTGGCAGTTTTAGCCTGAAACCGAACCGTCGGGTCGGTTTTCAACCCTAACTCTCCTTTTACTCAACACACAACTTTCTCTCTCTCTCTCAATCATCTTAGAATGACTTCTACTTCTAATTCTTTCTGTAATCTTCAATTTCTTCCTTTATTTTGTTTCCGATTGGGTTCTTAAGTTTTGTACAAGATATCTCTATGGGTTCTTTCTACTAATTCCAATTGGTTTTTGGTTTCTCTGCTTTCAGAATCTTTGTTTCTTCTCTTACTCGAATTTTTCGTGATGTTTCAGTTCAACAAAACATCAACATGAGCTTAAAAAACTTCCATCTGTAATTCCCAAATGGATCTTCATTATGTTGCTTATCCTCAGATTCTATATATGGGCCTGAATCTAGACGAAATTATGTTACTTTCATTCAAGTACTGTTCTTAATGAACATTATCCCCTATTCCATTCTAAATTTTTTATTGAAGTCTTTGTCTCAATCAAAACTAAAGTTTTTTTTCTTTATCAACCACCAAATTATTCATCAATCTGCACCCCATATTCTTCTTCCTTTTTTTTTTTTTTTTTTTTTTTTGTTGTATTAGCTATGGATCATGGAGTATCAAAAATATTAGCAACGGGTCAAGGTTTATTCGCAAAGTGGCAATCTCACAAAAAAAATTTTCCCAGACTTTTTTAATCTAAAAAAAATAAAATCTCCATGAGATTGAGGGGGGACGTTGGAGATATATGGCTTGATTCAATGTACTATGCGATTGAAGAGATTTATTTACTTGTTTAAAGTTTGTTTTATAATAGGATCTTTAGGCTTGTTCAGTTTGTAGAGGCTTTTGTTATCAATGTAATTATCCAAAAATTATCAATAAACATGTTCTTCAATATGGTATCAACAAACAATTTCTTTGTCAACCACCAAACACCATCGTCTCCAACATCAGTAGAGAGTCCACCATCTCCGTCATCAACGAAGAGATCACCACCATGGTTTTTGGTCGAATTTTCGGCGAATAGTTCTCTCTAGTCGACCCAATCTCACTAGGGGTGTTAATCGGTTTGAAATTGGATCAAAACCGAACCAAACCAAACTTGAGTTTCAATTTTCAGTTCGGTTTTTTATTTTTCAAACAGAAAATCGAAACCGAACTGACCGGTTTGGTTCGGTTTCGATTTATTTCGGTTTTGTCTTTGAAGAGATTGAACATAATTGATGATTTCATCCAACATTCTTGCTTTGCCAGTGATCTTGTTGCACCCAGGGACTAATCCGACTTTTGTGGTTCGAAAACCTTCGAATTCTCCTTCTACGAATCCCCGGAGTTCTATTTGTTGTTGTTGTTGTTGTTAGTTGTGGTAATGGTGGTGATGTTGCTTTGTTCAGTGAATCCAGACTCATCATCTGAGCTTCCTTTGCTCCTCGTATCTCTTGCCTTCTCTGCCACACTAGCCTGAATACTCAAAACAATTCATAAGCAACAAATTAATTACAAATACCCATTCCATCATAGAAATCTACTCTTTAAACATTCAAAGATGTTAATAATTTTTGAAAAAGGTATGATTTTTTTTTAACATTACTACATAATTAACAAGATCATGAAGAACAGAAAACACACCTTGGAGCTTGTTTCAATCGTTCTTGGCCTCTATCATTTTTCTAGGAGACTGAGATTAGGTAGGTGTGGGTTTTGGGAATTAAAAAAAGGAGAGACATTTAGTAGGTGGGGTTGTTGGGCATTAAATGAGATTTGAGAATTAAAAAATGAGAGACATTTAGTAGGTGGAGTTGGTTGGAATTAAATGGGGTTGGTTGGGAATTTAAAAAAGGAGAGAGAGGTGGGTGGGTTTGCTGGGAGTAAAAAAAAGATATAAAAAAAATACATACTTCGATTCGGTTCGGATATTTCGGTGGTCTAAAAAATAAAATCAAAACCGAATTAATTTGGTTCAGTTCGATTTTCACTATTTGATTTTGATTTATTTTCAATTCAGATTTTCTCAGTTTTTTTTTCCGGTTCGGTTCGGTCGGTTTTAGGAAACAAATTAACAACTATAAATCTCACACCTACATCAACAGATCTCTGCATTAATAGATCTTTTTTGTGAATCTCTTCTTCATATTCGTTCACACCTTTCAGATCTGAAATGCCCCTCTTTTTCGTTCATTCCTACTTGGATCTCTCTCTCCTCACACGTAAATTTTCGACTTTGTTCTTTCCTCTTTTACCATCATAAGGTGGTAAAAATGTCCACCCTAAATCAACAATCCTCTTTCTCAACGATTCTCTGCACTTTCCATTCACTCAACACACAACTTTATCTCACACTCAATCATCTTAGAAACCCTACAATCTAATTTTTCTTGAATGGCTTCTACTTTCAGTTCTCTCTGTAATCTTCAGGTTATTCATTCTTTTTGTTTCCGCCTGGGATCTAAAGTTTTGTACAAAAATCTTTATGGGTTTGTTCCTACTGTTTCCAATTGGTTATTGGTTTCTCTATTTTTCAGAATCTCAGTTTCTTCTCCCACTCGCTTTTTTCATGATGCTTCAATTTGAAAAAATATCAATATGAGCTTCAAAAGCTTCTATTTTATCTTTTTTCCCCAAATAGATATTCACTCTATTGCTTCTCCTCAGATTTCTAATTTTATCTATGGGCCTAAATCCGGGTGAAATTATGTTACTTTCTTTCAAGTACTCTGTTCTTAATGAACATTATCCCCTTTTCCATTCTAAATTAAATATGTTTCGCTAGTGCCATCCTTGAGCCTCATTTTTTTTAATCGAAGTCTTTGTCTCAATCAAAACTAATGTTTATTTATTTATTTATTTTTATTTATCAAACCAAAAAATTATTCATCAATCTCCACCCATCTTCTTTTTTCTTTATTAGCAATGGATCATGGAGTATCAACAATATTAGCAATTGGTCGTGGTTTACTCACAAAGTGGTAATCTCACGAAATTCTTTTTTCCAGACTTTTCTAATTTAAAAAAAATCCATGAGATTGAGGGGGAATGTTGGAGATATATGGCTAGATTCAATGCACTATGTGATTGAATATTATATGGCTAGAATCGATGCATTGTGTGCTTGAAAATTGAAGAGATTTATTTACTTGTTTAGAGTTTGTTTACTATAGTATGATATTTAGGCTTGCTCTATTTATAGAGACTTGTGTTATCAACATAATCATCCAAGAATTATCAATAAACAATTTCTTCAATATGGTATCAGAGCCTAAGGCTCCACTTTTCTAACGAATGAGCTATGTAATCATTTTCCTTCTTTTTCCCTAATCTTGGTCTCACCCCTCTTATTCACCAGCCATCTTCTCGACCTCCATCATCAACAAACAATCTCTCCGTCAACCACCAACCACCCTTGTCTCCAACATCAACTTAGAGACCATTGTCTATGTCATCAACAAAGAGATCATCGTCTCTCCAACAGAAAACTCACCATGATTTCTGGTAGAATCTCCGCCTGAATCTTCCTATCCCGTCGACCCAATCTCACACCTACATCAACAGATCTTTCGTGTGAGCCACTTCCTCTTCTTCGTTCACTCCTTTTAGATCTGAAACGCCTATCTTTTTCGTTCACTCCTAGTTTGGATCTCTTTCTCCTCACACGTACATTTTTCAACTTTTTTCTTTCCTCTTCTTCCATCAAAAAGTGGTTCAAATGTCAGCCCTAAATCAACAATCATCTCTTTCAATGGTTCTTTGCACTCACATTTCACTCAACACACATTTTTTTTAATCTTTCTCTCAATCATCTTAGAAGCCCCACTCTATATTTTCTTGAATGGCTTCTACTTCCAATTCTCTCCTGTAATCTTCAATTTCTGAATGGGTTATTAAGTTTTGTAAAAGAGATCTTTATGGGTTATTTCTACTGTTTCTAATTTGTTATTTGTTCATCTATTTTCAGAATCTCTATTTCTTCTCCCACTAGCATTTTTCGTGATGTTTCAGTTCGATAAAACATCGACATGAGCTTCAAAAGCTTCTATATTTAATTCCCCAAATAGATCTTCACTCTATTGCTTCTCCTCAAAATTTTAATTCTAGAGCCTGAAGCCAGATGAAATTATGTTACTTTCATTCAAGTACTCTGTTGTTAATGAATATTATCCCCTCTAACATTCTAAAATCAAATATGTTTCGCTGGTGGCATCCTTGAGCGTCATCTTTTTTTTATCAAAGTCTATGTCTCACCCTTCTTCTTCTTCCTTAGCAATGGATCGTGGTTTACTCGCAATGTGGCAATCTAACGAAGATTTCTTTCCCAAACTTTTCAATCTAAAAAAAAAATATATATATCCATGAGATTGAGGGGGAATGTTGGAGATATATAGCTAGGTTCAATGCACTATGTGATTGAAGAGATTTATTTACTTGTTTAGAGTTTGTTTTATAGTATCTTCAAGCTTGCTCTATTTATAGAGACTTTTGTTATCAATATAATCATCCAAGAATTATCAATAAACAATTTCTTCAATAACTACGATGGGGCACTCATATTCAGTTATGGTAAATTAAGAGAAATAAAGGATGAAGAAGAAGAAGAAAAAGAAAAATAAAAAGAAGAAGAAGATGATGATGATGTGGAAGAAAAATACGTGGATTCAATTAGTCCTGAAGATATTATCTAACCAAAGGATATTCTTAGTAGTTTTGTTGACGTAGATTTTCCAATTTAGTTGTTAGAAATACACATGTTATTGTTATTTATTACATATTTAGGATATTATGGTCAACTTCATGTTTCTGAATTACACCCGTTTACGAAGTAATGTATCGTTCAAAAGTTGATAGTAAAGTGTCCAAATCTGTTTCGTCGAGATCTGATCTGCAAAACAAGGTTAGATTGCCAAAAACCACCTTGTTGATGGCCTAAGGCACTCCGATGCTTAAGTCAGTAAACTGGGAAAGAAAATGAATTTGGACAGAGTATAGTTGTAGGGTTTTTCGCGTGTACATTCATTTTCTTTCTCCTTTACCTTATATAATAAGAGTAATTAACTCTGTACATGACTTAAACATGCATGGTGCAATGAAGGAGGACGTTTCTCATAACTGTCTCTTCCTTCATTGAGATACGTCCTTGGGGGAGAGATTCCCGCCATGACTTGTCTCCTCCGTAACGTCTCTATTCTTTTATACAGAGATTCGTTTGGGCCTAGTGCTTGGGCCTTTAGCTAGTGTTGTGGTCCATCATTAATGTCTCTATGGGCTTTGGTAATCGGACTTGTTAATTGTCCCTAATAAGAGGATTTATGCCACGTATTCGCCTATAATCGAATAGTTGTTTGATATATCATCAGATAGTTCAAAACCTGATGCTATGATGGGACCGAGGTCATATTTTATACCTAATGAGTAAAGTTCTAACATGATCAAGGTCAATAATGAGTAGTGTAGAGTGAGTTTAGGGCTTGTCTAATTGGCGAGGAAACGAGTCCATCCCCCTCCCTCGCCGGTTTCCTCGCCAATTAGAATTCCCTGTGAGTTTATGTTGACATTCATCATGAAGGATCTCTATTGTGGTCATGAGTTGTGAAGGAATGTGGAACCCGGACAATCTCATACCTTCTAGATTTTTGTATAATTGACTTACTTTTGAATGGTAACAAGAGCAATTTAGAGACCATGATAGTTGGTTAGTCATTCATGTATGGTGTAGGTAGAATGGTGGTTACAAGTTGTAAGTTGAAACGGAAATTCTAATTATACATGATTGAGGTTAGACTTGCAGGTAATGTTCTATTAGTCGTGGAAGTGGAGTCTTCAGTAGTCTTGAATGGAGATGTGAATTATGATAGAGAAACCTGGTTGGTATAATTGCCATTTTAGATGTATTTCTTTTGAAGCTTTGATTTACTTGTGTATTTATGTATTCTCTTTTTTTGGTACATTTTTTTGAACCTTATGAAATATTCATGTAAATCAACCAAGCGAGGCGAGAGCATCGTTTTTATGTGAGGGGAGGGGGGGGGGGGGGGGGGGGGGGTATTGAACTATAGTACTTGTTTATTTCTAAGGGAAGTACTTTTTTGTTTTTAATAACGAAAATTCTAGGGGTCGAGGGATGGGTGGAAGCCACCCATCCGCCTTGAGATGAATGACATCACGCATCTCAAAGCCGATGCACTCATTTCAAGGCGGATGAGTGGTTACCACCCATCCCTCGCCTCTTTCCCCTAGCAAAGCTCTTTTAATAATGAGGTCTTAACCAGCAAAGGCAGTCTTAGGAATTGGGAATTCTACTCTTAATCAATGTTATGAAAAGGACAAATGTGAATTATTAGTTGGTGTGGAATTTGGATATCTTTTTTTTTTGCTGAATTATTGATTCTGCCTTCTAAAATTCAGTTTTAGTTTCAGATTTTCATACAAAAAAATAAAAAAAGTTTAAGTCATAGATAAACAAAATTTCCCTTTGTAGAAGTGTTACAAAAACATTTTTCATCTTTACAAGTGCAAAGATTCAACATTTAAGTTGTTGACCAAGAACTTTTTATTCCTTTCCTGGTGCTAAGTTTTTTTTTTTTTTTTTTAATTGGTGCTATGGTTTTGTAGTTTGGGATCAAGACCGGGGAAGGATGCCCACCTAGACCCAGTCAACTTCTATGAGATGTTCCAAACCCCATTTCTGATCTGAATGAAAAACAATTCATGTCATTAGAGCACCCTAAAATGCTTAAAACTTAAATCTCCATTGCAAAAAATTGCTTGTCACAGAGCCATATATATATTTTTTTCCCAAATGGATTGAATGTTTTGGGTGGATCAAATCTCATCAGTAGAGAAGGACAGTTCAAGAAAAAAAAAACTGTTGAATCTAAGGTGGGATGCATGCATGCTTTGTCCATAAAAGAAGCCACTTTCATCATGTGAGCCATCTCTTCATACAAACTTACAGATGTTGTTCATAATGACACACTTTTTCTATCCAATTTGAAATTGAACAGCAACGACAAGTTTCAGATCTTCTGTAACGGATCTATGAATCCATTTATTTTTTTGATAAATTATTGTAAGAAAAAAGGAAAAAAGGTCACCTAGTTAAAATGATCTTCTCCACCAAAAGCAATAGTGGTAGAGAAAAGTGTGAGAAACAATATCATGGAGTAAGGTATGGTGGGGACTATGGTATTTATTTTGTTTCACAAGGAAAAGTAAGTTGGACCTTAAAGTTACATTACCCCACCCCTCCTATCATTATTGTACACCTTTAATCTCTTCTTTTTTCCCCGCAAATTTTAGTTATTTATGCTAATTTTCTAAAATCTTAGCCAATAACAATTAGGGTCTATTTGATATGATAGAACACAAAATTTCGGCTTAAAATTTTCAAGATAAACTAATTTTTTGGGTGAATTAAAGATTCAACATATTATTTATTTCCTTTGTAAATATTCTAAACAATTTTGAAGATCTTGGCACCATTATCGAGTCCTCAATTTAGTATTTGGTTTGGATGATCATAGCACTTGCACACGCATTTGAAATAAAGCTTTCTTTTAAGGTTTATAAAATAAGTCAATAGTCTCCTCAAAACCTAATAGATGCTAATAATGTCTTAATCTATATTATATACATACTTTCATCATAACGCACTAATGGCGGCTAAGATCAATTATTCATAATAAGTTTCAAACCTAAGTTTTGATTAACATTGTTGATGACAAATGAAAAAAACGAAATAGTCAAAAACTTAGGTTGCAAATCATCTCCATGTTCCACTTTACCATTGTAAGGTCACGTTGTTGTACTTGTTTACAAATTTCTTGCTCCAATATACACTCTCACTCAACCTCAAAAATATCCGCATCAGGTTGCAATTTTGAGTTTAAGAAGGAATATGCTTTTCCTTCACAACCTCAAACTATTGAGATATGAGGTTAATTAGTGCTCGATTTTCATACCAACTTTTATATTTACTATTAGTACAAAATCCCTGGGTTTCAATATTTCATTTCTCAAACATATATTGAAATGTGTACAATGCAATGAAACCCATGTATTTTTTGGAACATTCATCCATCCATCTCAGTATTATGCCTTGAAAGATTGATGGTTTGTAACCAAGGAATGTGATTATTTGAAATATGTCAAAATTTTACGAAATATTTTCTAATTTATCTTTTGAAATTCGAAATATTTATTTTTTTTTACAAAATTTTTCCTAAGAAAAAAATTAATCTTCGTATATTTTAACTTGCTATAATATTATTTTAATATTAAAAATTTGTTATATGAGTGATTATTATATAATATGTATTCTATATAATAATACGAGTCATATGAGATTTTTTATGCAATATTTAATAGTTTAAAATGCATAACTTATATTGTTAAACTCGAAATTACAGTTAATTTTGTACATTAATTTTCTTTAAAAAATGAAATATTTCTTTAAAATCAAAATACTGAAATTAACTCGAAAAACGAAATTTAAATACTTATTTGTAACACAATAACATCCTATGCACCCCGAAGCCTTACCTCGCGACCTTACCCAAGTTACGCTGCAAGAGATTTGAGGAATGTAATTTGAGCTTAAGACACAAAAAATGAGCTCCCCATCTCTCAAATTTGAGGTTTGACTGTTTCATAGCACCCAGGTGGTAAAAAGTGAAACTGGTCCAAGTCACCAACGACTCTTTCGGATTCCCACCAAAAACGAAAAAGCAAAATTTACACCACGTGGCACCATCTTTACCGTCCAAGTACTCATATTTTCCTCATTTGGGTCCCACACCACACAGAAACCTCTAAAACCCTGCTTTTCAAAGTTGGTGAGATTTCTTCGATTGGCTTCAAATTTACAGCAAACAAAAGAAGAGAGAGAAGAGATTCTCTTTCGCTCAAGCGATGCACAATTCAGTTTCCCATTATGCCCCTCTCACTTCTTCTTCTTCTTCACTTTCTCGCTCTGCAAATAATGGGAAAGACTTTCAACAAGTCAGTCTGAGTTCTCATGGAGGTTTCGGACATCGAAGCTGTGTTGGGTTTCTTGAGGAAGAATGGGCTCGCAGAGGCGGAATCGGCACTCAAGGTCGATATTGGTGAAAGGAAGGATTTGGGGTCGTTTGATTTTGAGAAATTTGAGTTCCCAATGTCTCCTGCACCTCCCCCACTGAGAATTCCCACACGATCGGATGTGGGAAATGGTGGTTTTGATGGGGCGAGTCCGAATTCTGAGGATTTTGTTAGCATGGGTTCTTCTTCTTCTACTACTGATGGTTCTCTCTCTGGTAGCGGTTGAAATTTGGAATCTTTTTTAGTAATTCGAGTTTGGGGAAGTGTGAATTCAGGTTAAAAGTTGGTTTTTTGGGGGAATTGGGGATTGGGGTTTATTGTTTTCAACACTATGATAGAAAGTTTTGTGAAATGGGTTTTTATGTTCATTAATTTGACTTAAGAATTAGTGAATTTGGGTTACAAGTTTGATTTTGAAATTTTGGTTTCTTTCTGTCTTCTTTTTTTTCTATTGAATTTTGATATATACAATGTGCTAGAACAAGTTGGTTTTGTAGTACTGATGGGTTTTCAGTTAGAATTTGGGAAATCAGTTAATAATTTCTTCAGTAATTCAAGTTCGGATTTTATTATTAGGAAATAAAACCCCTTAGTGTTTGAGAATTGTTGTGTTGTTCGAAAATGGGTCTTTTATAGTTCTCTTTTTTTCCTACTCTATGTTGTGTTCCATTTGTATTTTCTGATAATTGTGATGAAATACTAATTGCATTCTGGGTATGTAATGAGTTCATAGTTGATAGCTGAAAATTCATGTAGTTCAGGACTATAGAGATGTCAACCTACTGGCGTGGTTTGTAAATTCATAACAGACCTTTCAGTTTTATCTCCGCATTTGGATCTAACTAATATAATAATGGCTTATGTTTTTGTCATACTCTCTATTTGTAACTATAAGCTGCTACCTCATAAAATAGATTTTTTGGGAATGGGAATGTTGTTGACGATGGCTTTTCTGTGATTAATTGACCACAAAATAGGCTCATATTATTTTTCAGCCATCATTTTATTTGTGAACCATGTATTTTGATTAGAAATTCAAAACTGCATAGACATATTTTCAGCTGACTTGGAATTTGGGATTAATAATGTCCTGCCCTTTCTCGTTTTAAACAGGATTTATCAATCCATATGGGATAACATCCAGGATTGGAACAAAATCTGATGCCTCTTCGGACAGGCTATCAGAGTTTGGGACTGCTCGTGATTATCATGATTCTGATTTATTTAATAACATGTATTGGTTTGATGAGAACGATGGGGATTACCTTAGATATCCATCTCTTGAAGGGCCTGACTTCCTTACTTGTACAACAAGTGAAGACAAGTTTGTCACAACCTTGGAAACAGAGGATCCATACGAGGAACCATCTGGTTTAAATTTTGCATCAGAAGATTTCCATTCTATGACTAGTATTGGATGCTTAGACAAGCCATGTCTTCTTAGCGATACATCTATTGATAATGTTGATGACACCCCAGTTAAAGATTGTAATCATTGGGATGAGATGGTCCAACCTGAACAAAGCAGTGAAGCAGAGCTAGAGGGTCATGGTCGGAAATGCCATTGTTCTCCTCCTCAGTATGATAGTGGCACTGCCTTAGAGGAGTTCCATGGAAAGAATTCTGAGGATTTGCAACTGCTGGATACCATGATAGAACCCAGTATGACTGTAACTCAGTCAAAACGTGTTGGTGAGGTCCCTTCTGAATTCAATTTTGAATCTGTTTCAGTAAATACAATGAGTGGGAGTTCGATCCACAATGCAGAGAGGAAGTCGACAAATAAGGTTGGCGAAGAAGATGTAAATCAAGAAACTGATTTACATCTAGTTGATGAGATTTCTTTCCTTCCATTTAGAGATGAAACTTACGAAACAGAAGGTAGTAAAGAAAAGGATGGTACTCCCCAGGATCCTGACATTGCCGGAGATGGAGAAGAGTGTAGCACTCCGAACGAGCTTCGAATGTATCAAAGTTGTGAAGATGATTATGAAGTATTCAACCTGAGAATTGTACATCGGAAAAATAGGTAATGCACTTAATTTTAAAGTTTGCATTCCTCGTATAAATCAATGAAGGTGTGATGTATGAAATATTAAGAACTATTACATCGTACATAACTTAGCTGAGCAGTTGAGTTGCATGAGCTCCGTGGAACCATGCTATAACCAAATATTAAACAACCTCTTATCCCCAAAATGTATATCACGAGCTTGACTTGGTAACACTGACACTAGTGTCTCAAGTTTCTGGTAGTCCTTTGTGGGCACAAAAGAAATTGTGGTGATATTTAGCGTCAAATTTGAGTGTTTTTTGTTTTGAGGATCACGATCATTAGTTGAAGGAAAATGCCATCTTGTCCATGATAAAAAAAAAAGTTCTCATCCAAGAAATCATTGATCAGATTGGTTTTGGTGAGTAGTCGACCATAGGGTAGGAGAACTAGCTGTGATCTTAATGGGTCAGAAAAGTCCCACATATTGTGTTGTAACAGCTTTGTCAACCAATCTGCATTGGTCTGAGTAAGCCTGTTACTTAGAAACTTTGCTATTGGGTTCTACTCACTGGTTTACCACAAGAAGACTGACATTTTGTATTTCCTCCGCAGGACAGGATTTGAAGAAAATAAGGATCTGCCTATTGTTTTGAATGCAGTTATAGCAGGCAGATATTATGTCACAGAATATCTTGGTTCCGCTGCTTTTAGCAAGGTTGTCCAGGCACATGATCTGCACACAGGAGTAGATGTTTGCTTGAAAATAATAAAAAATGATAAAGATTTTTTTGACCAAAGTTTAGATGAGATCAAGCTTCTAAAGTTTGTGAACAAGCACGATCCCGCTGATAAATACCATATTTTGCGACTATATGACTATTTCTACCATCAGGTACGTAGTTGAAGGGCTTTATGTGGAATCTTTATATTTTATGGAAATATATGCTCATATGGTTTTGATTTATGCATATTATGTATAATAAAGTATGGATTTAACTTATTTATTGTCATGCACTTCGTGGAAACTTCATAGATACCCTGACGAATAAACTAAAATCTGGGAGCATCTAATCAGTGTAACAAATGCCTCTGAAATGATCCCTAAAAAACCTCTTTTAGTGACTGATATTGTTTGTAATATCTCATTCTACTATTCTTTGTTTTCTTTTTATTATTTTTCATGTAAAATTTTCTGCTTTGGTATTTTGTGTTGTATGTATATACGGAAGGGATCTGGGGACATTTTTTTTTTACAAAGGAAGGCCCACCTAAAAATTTCGAAATGAGTTGATTTTTTGTGAGGATGAATGATCTCTTTGCCATGTAGATCACCCTCATTGAAAATCATAAGTTTTTGAAATTTATAACTCTATCAGATGTAGTCATCAAATATAATGTTGAAATCAGTGATGGAGCCATGATTTTTGTTGGGGGGAGTGTGACTCATAGTTAATTAATAATAATATAATAATTAATTACTTTAACATAAAATTTTTTAATTTGACCAATACATAAATAACTATACAAAACTCCATTGAATCTATGGGGGAAGAAAATGAATCCAACAAAATACTTTGTAGGAGCACAAAAGATAAATATATTGGGGACAAATCAAATTGGTATTTAAAGTTAAGGGGCATAAGTTATTTTCAAATGTAAAATTATATATTTACAAAAAAGTTGGGTTATTTGCGATTTGTCTCCTATAAAAAATTAGCTAGTTAGAGATTACCTCTAACATTAATCACTATTGCAGTCTCCCCCAGGATTAGCAGTCAACATGTTTTGACTGTCAAAAGGCTCACACAGATTACTAAAATGCCCTTCAAACAATAACTCACAAATGAACCTCGAGATACAAATATGTATCTTGAGGAACAATTAATGGGTCGAATTTTTCATGTATCTCCAAAAAAAAAATCTAATGAATAAAAACCAAAACTAGACCTCAATATACAAATTCATTTCTAGAAAATACTTAAATAAAAAATATTCTTCTTCCTTAAAGCAGACAATAGAGGTTGGGGTTGCTGGTGGCGATAATGGGAAAGAAAAATAAATCAATTAGAAAGGGAGGGAGATGAAGAGAGGAGGCGCAGTAAATGGAAAGGGAGCAGAAAAGAAGAAGGGAACTGGGCGGGGCGGGGTTGTCGACGTCGCAAAGAATAAAGGGAGAGAGGGCGGGGCGGGACGGGGTCGGTTGCGTCGCAGGGTGGGCAAATCACAAATAATTCAAAAGTCAGTGGGCACTCCATTTGCCCCCAACTAGATCCGTCATTTGCTGAAATTGAACGGTTGAAAATTCTCTACCTTGGATAGCATGTTTTAAAACTCCAAATGAGTTATTTTTTCTAAGAGTGATGAAATAAACAATCATCTCCAAAAAATATCAACGTATTTTGAAATTTCTAGGTGGATGAAATAGTTGCATGGAATAGGCGTGTGTAACTTTCTTTGTCAAAAATCTTTGGCCCCAGATCCTGCCTGATGATATATATATATATAGTCTACAATTTCTCTCAATTCAATTAACATGCCAATAACGTGAAGATGTTGAAATATACCCATGATGAAATAGAATTCCCTTTCCTAGCTCCTGGGATTAGTCTATATCAGCTCCCTGGATAATTTGCTAGAACAAGTTTCTTGGGTACCTGAGAAAAATATTAGAACTAAAATTCAGTAAATTTACAATTGATACCATGGAATTGTGAAATCATGTAATCATATTGCAAACCACATGAAACTTCCAGTTAGAGCTTGAGTAAGAGTCATAGTTGCCTTCCGTTTTCATATTCATAAAATATATGACATCTCTAAGAATTGGGTACAGGAGCATCTCTTCATTGTTTGCGAACTTCTCCGAGCCAACTTGTATGAATTCCAGAAATATAATCAAGATTCAGGTGGAGAGGCTTATTTTACCTTACGCAGATTACAGGTTTGTTCAAGTAGTGTGCATGCTTTTCTCCAGTTGTCTTTTTATTGAATGTTGATCAGCATGGTGGTTTTTTAACATGCTATTTGTTTTCTGATTATTGTGAAAGTTTTCTTGAAAAGTTAATATGGAACTCATGTATTTCATTGTTAATTACATATACTATTTGCACCGAGGAATATTTGATTATGCAAAAATTGATATTCTGCATGATGTTTGGGTTGCTTTTTGTCTCAGATGATAATTCGACAATGTTTGGAAGCATTAGAATACTTGCATCATTTGGGAATTATCCACTGTGATTTAAAGCCTGAGAATATTCTCATCAAAAGTTATAGCAGATGCGAAGTCAAGGTTATTGATCTTGGAAGTAGTTGCTTTCAGACAGATAACTTGTGCTTATATGTACAATCACGTTCGTACAGGGCTCCTGAAGTAATTTTAGGTTGTTCATATGACCAAAAGATTGACTTATGGTCTCTTGGTTGTATTTTGGCAGAGCTTTATTCTGGCGATGTAAGTTCTTTTTTTATTATATCACACTTGTTTTACCATGAAGTTGAGCTTGGGTTGAGAAATTCATGTTCGTCCTATCATCTACATTGACTCGAGACTCAGGTTTTCATTGAATCTTCATAGTTAAAAGTAAGATGACTTTCACTATTTGATAGTGAAAACCATAATGATCAATAGTATGTTGTTGATCTAGTTCTCTAGAAACAAGGACTTGACTCCACATTAGTTAATAGTTTACATCTTGGGTGTGTTAACCTGAAACCGTAACAAGTTTGCAGCCATCAGGATTTTGTTAAAATATCAGATACTACAGTGCCTGAGTTTGACTCTGAAAACTCCCATCTTCCTTTCTTGTTCTTGCTGGATCAACAAGCAGTCTGCCATTTCATTTAACATCTGTCTTGCATTCTGCTATTTCTAGGATGCAAGTAATATTGCGGAGATAACACTTATGTTGAGTATTTCTGGGTTCCCTACAGGTTCTTTTTCCAAATGATGGGTTGGTGTTGTTGCTCGCTCGCATGACTGCGATGTTTGGTCCCATTGATATGGAGATGCTTGTGAAGGGCCAGGAGACACACAAGTACTTCACAAAAGAATATGAGTTGTATCATCTAAATGAGGTTTCCTTGCTATCTCCCTCTCACCTTTGCAGTACTTGGTTCTTCGAATATAACAGTCTTTTTGTTTTCAGAGAAACTCCTTTTCATGATAAATGATTTAATATAGATATGCCACATTTTATTCATTTCATAAGAAATTTATTTTATTTTCTTTGATACAGAAGTTGAAATATGATAAAATAAAATTATCACATCCACGGACCACGTTTGAAAATAGAAACTGAATCAAGTAAATGTTGGATATGACCTTTGAAAAGATGAATTTGAAAATGAACAAACTGTACCCTTAAATTATATGGGTATTTAACATATGTTTTTTCCCCTTTTTGCTTTTTAATTCTTTGGACAAAATTATAATAATCACTGCAGTAAATTAATGGCTTAACTGGAACCTACTTCGTTTCTTCAGGAAACTAACCAGTTGGAGTACATAATCCCAGAGGAGTCTTCATTGGAGCATCACCTACAGGCTTCTGATATTGGGTTTATTGAATTTATCAAACTCTTGCTCGAGACTAATCCAAAGAGGAGGCCTACTGCTAGTGAGGCACTACAGCATCCATGGCTTTCTTACCCTTATGACTAATGCAGCTAAGAAAGACTGAGCTGACTGTCAAGCTCTGCTTGTTATAGTGGTGAAGGCGCTGTAACAACTGTTGTTATAAGATGTTCGTAAGTTTCCTATTTCATCACTGTTTATTCATTGTGTATGTTGTACAGCTTCCTCACATCTTCACGTACTTCGTTCAGTGAGCTATTCTTGTGAATAAAAAGATTTTGCGAGGCTTAACTGGTTCGAAGGGGGAAGAAAAGAAAAATCTATAAACAATATTTTAAAGAAATTATTTGTAACACGGTTGATGAAGATGTAATGAGCCCTGTCCTCCTTATAAAAAGCTTAGACTGTTTACAATAGTCGCTTTAGTTTATTTGGATTATTCTTTAATAGACCATTTCTTTTAATATTTTATTTTATTTTGGGCGTTTATCCCTCAGTGTTTGATAAAGATTTTGGCGTAAAGTTGTTTAGACAAAGTTTTGCAACTCCTTGTGTTATTTTTCCTACTTCTAGTTTCATTTGATATTTGCTTTACAATAACAAGGTGACACGACCACATAAAGATGTCATCGATGTAGATTGACGTTTACTTTTTCTTGTTATCGATTGCAACACTCAAGGATAAGAAGAAGGTCTTCTAATGGATTACCCTTGGAAAATCAACAAGTGGATTTGTACATTTTATCTTAATCAGAAGTTCCAATTATTGCCAGCATATATATTATGCCTTTTTAAATGTTATGTTATCAATGCTTTGCCCTCTACACAGAAACAAAAAGGATGAGGTCTTCATCTCTAATGGTTGTTTGATTTTGTTAATCAACTATGTTTACAAAACCTCTGACGCCATTCTTAGATTATTAGTATTTTGTTAATTTATTTACTTGTGAATCACAAATCACCAACCAGGTGGGTGATTAGAAGTTAGTAATGGTTCTGAAACTTGAAACGTCTAATTTATGTTCATCTTACATTTTACATGTTTATTAATTTTTTTGCTTACTCAATCCTAAGATATTATTTGTTACGAGTGTGTTTTATGTTGTTTCCTGGGATTCATTGTCAATCTACTATGATATGCTGCAATTTGATCTGCATATGAGTAGCATCTCAAAAATGGATCCATATCCACAGTTGTGAGAGTAAACAAACTTCCTTCTCTCCTTTGGTTTTCAATCTGCCAAAACTGGCAAATTAACCTCCATATAACTGTAAATGGTCATCATACCTGTATTTGGTAGGCAATCTTTTTACTTGTGACTTTCCTATTGTTACTGCTCTGTTAGCAGTTTGGTTTCACTAATTTACAATTAGTGGTGGGCATGACCTCATCCCATCTTTAACGGGTCTGGGATGGGATGGGATGAGATGAGCATGTATTAAATAGTCTTTTTAATGAAAAATAAAAAATAAAAAAAAATCATCTCATATTGCTCATACACCAATAATGTCAAATTTATGTACGTATAACTTTCTTAGTAACAATAATAAATGTCATATAAAATTTGTGGAGAGTTACCTTACAATGGAATTAAGTTTGTCAAGTAAATAATGAGAGATAAAAGAAGCGTCTAGATCTGTCTCGCATATTTCCGGAGGAATATCATTCATACAAGATACAATTAGGAGTAATGTTCTCCAACTACATAACTCATAATACACAAATCATCATTTCCCTTTATTTTCTACAAGAATAATTGTTCTATGACCAATCTAAAATGTGAAAAAAATATAAATTTTCATGATTCTATTTGACCTAAAATATCCAAATTGAAATTTCTACCTAAACAAATAGTACCAAATCAAACAAGTAAATTTTAAAACAGTAGATGTTTTGATTTAATTTCAACACATCCTAAACTTTTGTTTAGAATAGTTGTTTGATTAAAAATAATAATAATGAATAAATTCTGGATAGGACGGGATTGAAAATCTTCATTCCGATCTCATTCCACTTTAGATTGGAACGGGACGGGATTGGAATGAGTTTAATCAATTTCAAAAAGACAAAAAAAAATTGAGACGGAATTGAAATCGCGTGATGGAATGCCCACCCCTAATTTACATGCACGTCTAATGATAGACAACAATCTTGTAACTTAGGAATTCAATTAGTTCGGTTGTATTGAAAATTGGAGAGGATCTAAGTCAATTAAATATTGCTATAATTTTGGATACAAATCCTTTGAAGCCTCTAAATCCAGATACATTTCATCAATGTTTGGTACATTGCACTAAATCCATTGTAGGCCTCGCTGTGCATAACTTTATTCCAAGCTTTAACATTTAATTTGATTATTAATCAACAACTGATTCTTTTTCCTTCCTTCAAATTAGAGCCCCATTTGATTGTTTTAAACTGAAAAGGCATCAATAATTGACCCAAATAAAGGTAGATCAAGTTCCTTCTCTAGCATCCATCCAAACTACTAAACTTTATATAACTTTGAATTTCATCTGGATCTAGTTACCCTACCAAATCAATCAAGGATCTCTTTTACATAGAACCTCACCTACAGACAATAACCTCTCAAAGCAAATGGATCTCCACAGTCCACACCATGATGCATGAGATACAGACTACTTTGAATGAATGGAAAATTAGATACCAATCTCCTAACTCCACCTCAGATTCGTCGCCGAAGTGGAACCCACACTTGATCCACTTTGATTATTCTGTCCTTTGTCTCTCTCCCCACATAAAAGTCACCAAAACCAAGTCATCCACCACCTACCAAAACCAACACTCACTCACTCACTCACTAAACCATAGAACCCGGGACACAAGTTAACACTCTACCCACACCCTGAGCACCTCTGTCTCACTCACCATGGCAGCAGAAGCAGAGCTGGGTTCACAGTCCGAAGTCTACTCTAAAAAAACTCCTATAATCATATGGAGAGCTCTGACGAACTTGCTCTCATGTCTCTTTCAAATTTTCCTTTGCATGTTGAAGGTCACTTCTACTATAACCCAGCTTCTTTCCTCCCGTCATCCTCTCCTCGCCGCTTCTTCTTTCGAGTCTTTGCCCGGCGTTGAGCTTACTGAACATGTCTCTTCTTCCATAACTAGCACCAAGGATGGCGACGTTGATGATCATAGTTGCATCGAAAGGCTCAAGGTATAATATCGTTTTCACATAATTTGCTCCATTACTTTGTTTTACTGAATTACTGTTTAATTGGTTATAGTTATTGTTTAATTGAATTCATAGATTACATAGTCTAGTTAGATTGATCTGTAGTTTTGAATTCTGGGTTGTTTTCCGAATTATTTATTTATTTATTATTTGTGAATGAAATGTTTGATTGGAATTTGTTTGATCAAATTCTGAGTGTAATTGTTTGAATAATTTGCTTGATCATATGAATTGAGTTTGTTTCTTTGAAGTCAAAGACGGCAGTTTTGTGTACACGTGTGTTAAATTTGACGAACAATTGTAACCAGTGAATTATATAGCTAGAAATGAATTATTGAAAGGTTGAATACATTGCATCATTTTGAGAATTTGGTATCTCAGGGTTTAATCTTATCTTCAATAGATTAAAACAAAACATACTAGTCGTATTTGTTGGCTTTGGGTAGCGGCACTGTAGTATCACACCTTGGCCAAGGCGAAAAGTTGAGGCACCCAAGAACCTCTAGGTTATTTTTCAAAAAATAGTATAAATAAAGAAGGGAAAAAGGGGGGAATTCAATCCACAGAAAAATGGAAATTTTAATTAAGTAACTTGAGTGGATTTTGCATCCTCAAATAACTAAATTTGTGTTCTACTGCTTTTGTATGCAATCATCCATCCAAAGCTGATGCACGAACTAAAATGGTCATACTATTCATAATGGTTAGGTGGTCAGGTAGAATCCAAAAGAAGCATTTGGATTTACTATTCATTTGTTAGGGCTGAATGGTTTAGTGCAAAAAAGGTTCTTGTTTGATGTTAACTTTTAAATTTGATCTCTTCGTCATAATGTTATATGCCTTGACACAGATAGTTCTTGATCTGGACGAAACTCTGGTTTGTGCATATGAGACATCTAGCTTGCCTGCTGTTCTTCGTGAACAAGCTACAGAAGCTGGATTAAAGTGGTTTGACCTGGAATGTTCATCTTCAGAAAAGGTATTATGCCTCTCTTATGCTTTCATTCCTTAAATTATAGAGTGAACTTTTGTGAAAGAAGCTTACTTGAATGAGATTGTTGGCTTGAAGGAATATGATGGAAAACCAAAGGTGAATCATGTAACAGTGTTTGAGCGTCCTGGTCTGCACGAGTTTTTGAAACAGATAGGTGAATTTGCAGATCTTGTGCTCTTCACTGCTGGCCTTGAAGGTAGTCCTATTTTCTTGGAACAATTCAAAAAGTGATATTTATTGATTCCAAAAGAAAACTCTGAAAATTTCCAAATATATTACTGATATGATATGGAGTCATGTACATGTTTCCTTTACATTGTACGTGAAATATGTTCAAAACATGTCTCTCAATCAGCCGACTTTATATGACATAATTTGTATGGTGATCTTCCTTTGGCATTCTACAGGTTACGCTGGACCACTTGTTGACAGAATAGATTTGGGAAATCAGTTTCGTCTTCGTCTTTACCGGCCTTCCACAATTTGCACGTAAGTTTTGTTTCTCTTCCATGCTTTTCACATTATCGTTATCAGACCCTAACATCAAGTTGATACTTCCATCTAGTTCAAAAGGAAACTAGACTTTTTAGAACTTTAGTTAACAGTCAAATATTTTCGGGCAATTTTTTCTTTCCTTGCAAAAATACGCTCGATTTTTTGTTAATGTCAGTGAAAGACATTTGTACTGAAATTTCTTTTAGTGTTACTTACGATATAAACTCATTCAAATGAAATCTTTCTCATCACCATTTGTTGCTGAGTTCAGCAATCCACTGTCATAGCCATACATATCTATATGCATTTAAATGTAGTAATTGTAAAACTTGAGATAAAAACAATAATGAAATTTATCGTGCATTGCTGGTCAAAAACTGTCCTATGAATTTCATTTTAATCAGAAAACTATTGTTAAACAGAGCACAAATTCATAGATAGCGGATTAGCAATGCTATATAATTAGTGGCTGTTGCACAGGGTAAGAGGGAAACTGGATCATGTTTATCGCCTACAACACTGTTAAATCAGCATAATTTAAAGTTATGTATATGAGCCTGATCATCCATCTTTTCAACATCATGCCACGTTTTACCTTCTCTTTTTGGGTACAAACTAAAAATGCATAGTTCCGTATGGAATGTTTATGTTTGAATTGTTTTATGTTCCTTAGCCATGCTTTTTCTTCATGCTGTTCTAGTTGAAGGTAGTCCAACAAAAGTTTTCATTTCTAATCTGTTTTTTCGACCATTTAACCTGTGTGACTTGTTTTGATTCAGTTGCATCAAGAAAAAAGAATCTGCGTGTTTATGAGAAAGTATGCTTTTTGTTGTTGTATTTTCACGATAAATTGATATTTATGGAGTCAGCTCCCTGAACTTGAATTATGTCATGCTTAATTGTCTTGGTTGATGAACTTACAGGGAATATCGGGATCATGTGAAGGATCTGTCTTGCATATCAAAGGATCTACAGCGAATTGTCATTGTTGATAACAACCCATTCAGTTTCCTGTTGCAACCTCTGAATGGAATACCATGCATTCCATTCTCTGCAGGACAACCTCATGATGAGCAGGTACTGAAATTAACAGCAGCCTGATATACCCTGAATTAGTAAACTCTTTGTATTGCTTGTGAAAACCATTAGAATATTTTTCCCTCAACACAAACTGTTTCATTGGTCTCCATCAATTCTGATTCTTCCTTTTCTGCTGGTCCAGCTTTTGAAGGTTATTCTTCCTCTTCTTAAGCATCTCTCTCTGCAGAAAGACGTCAGGCCTTTACTTTATGATAGGTTCCATATGCCTGAATGGTTTCAAAAACATGGAATCCCTGCCAATCGGACATCATGATGCACCAGAATCCACCATTGTTACAAGGCACCTGAATCCACCATTGTTACAAGGCACCTGAAAGGATAGGTGGTCCACCATTGATGACCTCACCTCATCAGATTGCTGTATTTATTATTAGATCTTTCAAACATGTATGTAGAAAGGCAAACTGCAAAACAATTATAAAATTTGTTAATGTTGCATGTTGACTCAATTAGCCCTTACACCACCATGTGTTGGAATGGAGTTGGCTTGAATAATTTCACATCAAGTAAGGATGAGTCATCACTAAGGTTTACAAGGAGATGATCAATTCCCTAATAGCAATGAAGCCTTTTAAAATAAAAATTCCACACCCGTGGCTCGGATGGTAGGCCTACCACTTGCAACAAGTGATATCCAAGCCGACGGTTCGGCTAAGACTTATCAAGTGTTGAGGGATCAGGCGCAAGTGGTGCAAGACGGCACATTGTTCAAGGGATCAGGCTACCATGTCATGGTATCACAGAAGAATGCGCTTAAGATGATAATGAATAAATCTGAAAGATGACATGTAAATGAGGTTAGAAAGTACACAACCCCAATGTACCAAACTGAACCACATACCTATCAAACAAAATGAGCAACTAAAATGAAAATAAATGTGCAACCATTTGATGGCAAAAGTTTTTTCAGCTTCTTACACGGCAGATGTAGACGCTCAGGATGAATAGAATGTGGCCCCAAATTCTGAAAAAAAAATTATTTCAATAAAAACATACTGCCATTGTTTGGTTCTGCACAACTTGATTACCTCAATAGTTATTCTGATACTAGAAAAGTTCTTAGTTATAAAAAATTTCTCCCTTTCAAGAGCACTCTAGGATCTAAGGTCCTAATCTTAGTAGCCCCTTATTGGAACTTAATAACGATACCGGGTGATGGCAAAGTCATCATTAGGTGTGCACAAATTCTTGCCCAGATTTGAAGCCTGATGTACTTTGCTATATCATTCTTTGATGAGCGATTCTACATGGCGAGGAAACCAGCGAGGGGAGGGAGGTGGCAGCGCGCATCCCGAGGGAGTGAACGGTCACCCCCCTTCCACCTCCCTCCCCTCGCTGGTTTCCTCGCCATTTAGAATTTCTGTTCTTTGATCCAAAATCACTTTAACTTGTATCTTACTATGCCATATAGCAAGTCAAACACACCTGAAATAATACACTGAATGAATGAGGTTTTGTTAGGAGAGCACACTTCAAAAACCCAACCCACAACTTTGGGTATTTCCATATCTGTAGTAGGCCATGGGAAAGGGTTACATGAGCAAAAAAATATGTGATTGTGTTGAAACTATAACTCTAACAATGAATTCAATATGATTTTCATTCTATCTTTCAATGTACATTGGAGGTGTATATATAGCCATATAGAAACAGAACAGCTAGCTATGAACTGACTATGAAACAGACTATGAACTCAGTAACTAACTAACTAATATTCATAACAATATGAACAGACTTTGAACTGATTAGCTAACTAACTAATAGTCAACATGACTGATTTGTTTATTCTAACATTCCCCCGCAAACTAAGTGTAGTCTCATTGACAACACTGAGTTTGTCACGAAGGAGTAGAAATCTAGATGTACTTAGAGCTTTGGTGAGAACATCAGCAATCTGATCCTTGGCAGAGATATGAAGTACATTGAGGAGTTTCCTTGCAACCTTCTCTCGGACAAAGAAAATATCAATTTCAATATGTTTAGTTCTAGCATGAAGAACTGGATTGGCACTAAGAAAAACTGCACTCATGTTGTCACACCAGACAGTAGGAGTGCCACTAGCAAGTCGTAACTCAGAGAAGAGTGTTTGCAACCAAGATAATTCAGCAGTTAATGATGCTAAGCTCCTGTACTCAGCTTCAGTACTACTTCGAGAAATCACACTTTGTTTCTTTGAAGACCAAGATATTAGATTTGATCCTAGATACACACAATACCCTGAAGTTGACCTCCTATCAGTAGCATCTGATGCCCAGTCTGCATCACAATACCCAGTGAATTTGAATGAAGAAACAGGAACTATGTGAAGACCATAAGTTGAAGTAGCTTTCAGATATCTCAAGATGCGCTTAACAACTTTCCAGTGAGCTTCAAGTGGATTTTGCATAAACTGACAGACCTTGTTGACAGAGTAAGCTATATCAGGTCGAGTGATAGTGACATATTGTAAGGCACCCACAACACTCCTATACATTTGAACATCATTGAATGGATCACTCCCTGTATCCAGCATTTTCTCACCACCTGACATAGGGGTAGGCAACCCATTAGCATGTTGCATTTTAGCTTTACAAAGAAGGTCTTGAATGTATTTGGTCTGAGAGAGGAACATGCCAGTCATAGTGTGTTGAACTTGAATACCCAGAAAGTACCTAACCAATCCCATATCTTTCAAACTAAACTGAGCATGAAGTTGAGATATCAACTTAGAAATATCAGTATTGCTGGATCCTGTTACTAGGATATCATCAACATAGACCAGAATAAAAATGGGAGAAGGTGAGTGTCTGATGAACAAAGAAGAGTCTGACTTGGTGGCAGTAAAACCAAATGTGAGCAGAGTGTGTTGAAGCTTGTCAAACCAGGCTCTAGGGGCCTGTTTTAGACCATATATAGCTTTGGAAAGCTTGCACACAGCATCAGGCCGAGATGGGTCTACAAACCCAGGTGGTTGCATCATGTAGACCTCCTCTTGTAATACCCCATTTAGGAAGGCATTGTTGATGTCTAACTGGAACACTGACCAAGAGTAAGTAACTGCAACTGATAAGATGCTTCTGATTGTAGATGGTTTGACCACTGGGCTGAAAGTTTCCTTGTAATCAAAACCTTCAGTTTGTTGAAAGCCCCTAGCAACTAGGCGAGCTTTATATTTCTGTATTGTCCCATCTGAATTCTCTTTAACTTTGAAAAGCCATTTACAACCAACAATGCTTCTATGAGGAGGATAATCAACCAGTGACCAAGTGTGATTACGTTGGAGAGCAAAATACTCATCTTGCATGGCAGCAAGCCAATGAGGAGTATGCAAGGCTTCCTTTAAACTTGATGGTTCTGTGGAAGCCAGAAACAGCTTTGGTTTGTAGATGCCTGATTTTGATCTAGTGATCATCTGATGTCCTGTAGGCAGAGTAGGCAGAATAGGCAGAGAAGGCAGAGTATTAGTAGGCAGAGTAGGTAAGGAACTAGAGGATGAAGGCTGATGATCACTAGAAGAAGTATTAGTAATAGGATGATCAGTATTGCAATTAGGATGCTGAGAGGGATTGATATGGCAAGATGGATGCTGAGGAAGAGCAGGACTCTGCAGTGTAGAGTCAGAGAACCTTGTAGAGGGAACAGTGAGTGTGACTACAGATGGAACTGTCAAAGGAATATGAGAAGATGTAAATTCAGGAAAGAGTGAATTGAGTTGGATAGAAGAAGAGTGGTCATTGTGGAATGGAAAGGAATTCTCATGAAACAAAACATCTCTGGATATGAAGATACGACCAGTAGGAGACCTACACTTATATCCTTTGTGTTGAATGTTATAACCAAGAAAAGTGCACTCTTCAGACCTATATTGCAACTTATGAGCATTGTAAGGCCTGACATTGGGATAGCATGAACAACCAAATACCTTGAGATGACTATAATCTGGTGCTTTGTGATAAAGACACTCAAAAGGAGAAATTCCATTCAAGACAGAGGTAGGAACTCTGTTAAGAAGATAAACAGCAGTTCTGACAACTTCATCCCAAAATTTTAAAGGAATAGATGCATGAGCTAACAAAGTAAGGGCTGACTCAATGATATGCCTGTGTTTGCGTTCAGCTACACCATTCTGTTGGTGAGTAGTAGGACAAGCTAATTTATGACTGATTCCATTTTGAGCTAAAAACTGAGAGAATGATATGTACTCACCTCCCCAATCAGATTGAACACACTTAATAGGGAGATTGAATTCAAGTTCTACTTGAGCTTTGAACTTGAGAAAAGTGGGAAAAGCATCAGATTTGTTTTGTAAGAGATAAACCCATGTAAACCTACTATAAGCATCTATGAAATGAATGTAGTATTTATACCCTGAAGAAGATACAGTAAAGGCAGGACCCCATAGGTCTGTGTGAATAAGTTCTAAAGGGTTGTGGTAGACAGTGGAAGAACTAGTATAAGGTAGTCTATGTATTTTGCCTAGACAACAAGAAGAACAAAACAAAGATGCATCTATACTAGGAGTAGGAACATTACACTGTCTTAAAATTCTTTGAACAAGTGAAAATGAAGGATGGCCCAAACGGGCATGCCAAAGAGATAAGGGTGATGCAGCCTTAGAGGATGCTGTATACACTGACTTGCAGAAAGTTGAAGAAGAGTCAAGTGTGGGATGAACTGAAACAGCTAGAGGTGGAGAAGGAAACACATATAGTCCATTGCTAAGTGTGCCTGCCAAGAGGATCTTCTTGGTGTCCTGATCCTTAACAAAACAACTATTAGGATGAAACTCAAAATAAACATTATTATCTTGAGCAAATTTAGAGACACTCAAAAGGTTTTTAGTAAGCTTAGGGACTTGCAGAACATTCCTCAGATGTAAAATTCTGGAAGAATTGAAAGAAGATAATGTTGACTCACCAACATTTTGAATGGGCAGACCTGAACCATCCCCAATGAAAAGCTGATCATTACCATAGTAAGGAGAGGATGACTTCAAGTTTTGAATATGTGGAGTGCAATGATTTGTAGCACCAGAATCAGGAAACCATCGATTGTCAGATGAACTAGAAGCAGACATTAATCCTTGAGGCTGGTAATGGTGAGAATCTGAACCACTTCCCCAATGTTCATCTGTAGCATTCCTGGAAGTAAGATTGGCTTGCATATTGACTTGCTGAGATGAGACTGCTGACTGCTGAGAAGAAGTGTTTGAATTCCAAGGATTGGATATGTTGTTATCAAACCTATGATAGCATTTGAAAGCCATGTGACCTGTCTTGCCACAAATTTGACATTGAGGTCTTGCATTGGGAAAGTTAGGAGGTCTAGAACCTCTCCCAGATCCAAACCTGGCACCACTTCTGTATGAGACAGTATTGGTAGGGGACCTGAACTGTGGACGCCAAGGATTGGAAGTAAAGGACCTAGGAGAAGGCCTATAGTTACTTTGAGCTACATTGACTGAACTAGAGACATCTAGATGTTTGGTATGCCTCTCAATCCGTGTTTCTTGAGCCAGAAGAAGGGATTCTATCTCAGCAATACTATAAGAATCTGACCTGGAAGAAACTGATACTATGAAAGTATCATAAGTCTGAGGAAGACCATCAAAGATGGCATTGATGTGTTCTTGAGGTGACAGTACATGACCAACAGAAGCCAGTTGATCAATGATAGTCTTGATCTTGAGTAGATAATCATTGATATTCATATCACACTTCTTGATGCTCTGAAGTTGTGTCCGAAACTGAGAAATCTTAGCAGTGGTTTGAGAATTAAAGAACACCTCAAGAGTACTCCATATGTGAGCTGAGGATTCACATCCAACTAACCTTGTTAACAAGGATTCCATCATGGATGAAAGGAGCCAAGAAAACAACAATTGATCCTGTTGCTCCCAACTGATGAACTCTGGATTGACTCTACCAAGAGCTTGATCTTCAGTTGATAGAAATCGAGGTGGAGAAGTATCTTTCTCAATGAATTTCTGCAACTTATGACCCTTAATGGTTGCTAACACTTGTTGCTTCCATAGCAGGTAATTGCTCTCACTCAGTTTAACAGACAGAACATGAGTAAACATGATAGGTTTACCTTCTGTAGAACTAGAATTGCTACTACCAATAGAATGTAAGATCAGAATAGGTATTGGACTACTACCATACATGGTTGATCCCCCAGTTGGGGAGCGTTTGCATGTTTGCCCAGTCTTGGATCAATTACTAATGCAATGACTTTTTTTTTTTTTTTGGCAAGATCGTCTTAATTCTTACAAAAGTTGAGAAAGTTATAATCCTTGTATACTATTGAGGATTGTAACGATTGGTTCTGATGCCTCAACAAACTCAGTTGTACTTGCACACAACTATCCCAAAATTAGTGCTAGAAACAAGAGAGCCTTCTAGTTGTTACCAGGGCTGGAAATGCACCAATTGCTTGCAAGACTGTTTGCATGAACAACAGGAGGAATCTGCTCAAACCTGTAACAGACATTCTTGATTACTAGTGAATGAAGAATTAAAACACGTGTAAATAGAAAGCCTTGGTATGTCAAGTTACAGGCTTATAAGATACATACTAATTGACTTAAGATCTTTGCTAAAACTTGCTGGGTGAATACTTGCCGTTGCTCAAAACAAGCATTGCATGCATCCGTTACCTGCATAAGGAATAGTGTTACTTACCTATGCAACTTGAAGGAGTCCAGTAGATTATAAAAACCACAAACCTTCTTCAAGGGTATCTCATCTCGCTCAGGATCAATCCCATGAATAGCAATTAACACTTCAGCTGGCGTAAGGGCTTCAGTAGACTGAGATGATACCTGCAAATAGGTGTAACATAAGTAACTATACAAGTTCAAAAAAACGAAATCACAGTAAAACGATCTGAGACCAAATACGAAGAAGACACTGGTACCTGAAATTGGTGCTAGAACAAGTATAGTGAACATGCATTGAAATGTCACTTTCACAAATGAAACTTACGGATATGTTAGTTTCACAAATGAAACTTGATGATACATCAAAATAAATCGATCATCACGGCCATACACGTTGCATAAAACCCATCACGAGGATATAGCGTCCAATCTATTGGGCCAGCTCATAAAACCCAAGAAGAATAAAGTCAAATTACAAAGGCTTGGATAAGGCTCGCCAACAAGAAGACAAAAACAAAGCCTGAATTTGGGCCTGGACGAATCAGAGCCTGAATTCAGGCCCGACATGAGTTTTCTCGTAAAAAAGAGGAACGTTGCACCAAAAAAAGTCGTGGAGGGAATTACGCCTCTACGGACACATCTCCTTCCGTTGCACTTCACATGCTTAAGTCACGCAGAGAATTAACCGCGACCATTATAAAAGGTAAAGGTAACATTCGACACAGGTATGCAACTTTAACTGAGTTTTGTCCAGATTTACTTCATTCTTCCAACAAAGTTGTTGAATTAAGGATCGGAGTGCCTTCGGCCACAACAAAGGTGGTCATTGGCAGTCTAACATTTGTTTTGCAAGTCAAACTCACAAAATGACGATTTTTAGTCGCATCAGTTTGGCATCATCCGTGGGGAACAACGTGTTTCTTTTCTAAAAACAAAATCCACAATGATAAAACTCATCATAATTTGATAAAAGATCAACAAGCCATCAGAGCAAATGACGCATTCTGCAGATCCTCAACCTAGAGATGATCACGACAACTCTCCTACTGACAACAATGCATTACTAACAGCTCACGAAGAAGAAGTAGCCCGGATCATCATATCAATAACACCCAAGAAGTAACACGCAGTAGCCCAGACAACCCAAACATCTGACAGCACTGCCACGGACCCTCGGGTAGACCTGCTCATGGCCCCGATGATCTACATGACAAAAGATGCTGAAAAATATCACCTAGGAGAGCATTCAGCCAGCTGACCCTATTCAGGCACCGCTCCAACAAAATTCAGCTTATCGAACTCAAGGAATCGACAAAGTCCTAGCAAAACCCCAACAAGAAAACTTCGAAAGCAACGAGCTCCCCCAAGCCAAGACCCCACAGTGCGACAGAACGCTTGCTGAATCCCGTTCATAATTGGAGTCATGGATCCTAACATACTGTACGAGTTACCCAAGTCGCCATTATCTGATGAACTCATGAAAAAGGCAATGCCAAAAAATTTCATTCCGCCAAAGTTCGAAGTGTGTGATGATACCACCGACCCAATAGATCACCTGAGACATTTCCATCACATTATGGCCCTAAAAGAAACCACGGAGTCGATCCTATGCAGAACATTCCCGACCAGCCTCACTTCCACAGTGATGAATCGGTTCAATAGCCTACCACCAAGGTCGATAGACCCCTTCCAAGCTTTTGCCACCACTTTTATCACCAGATTCATTGGGAGTCAGTGGATGAGGAAAGGACCCCACTACCTCCTGTACATCAGACAAAAGCTAGAAGAAACAATATGGAAATATGTCACTCGCTTTACCAACGAATTAACAATGATTGATGGATGTAGCGACTACAAATCTGCTGCAATCTTTGTCGTCGGACTGAAGAGAGGCCCCCTTCTTTGATGCCCTTAACCTGGAGCCTCCAAAAAGCATGGTGGTCCTGCTAAAAACATTACAGAAACACATATTCCTCGAAGAAATGAAAGCTGCAAGGAGGAAAAATGAACAAGAGGAGAAGAAGAACAAAGAAAAGAAGAAAGAATGCGAAATGACGGACCACGGGAAAATAACAATCATTCAAACAAACATCGAAATGACGAAAGAACCGTGTCCAACCAGCGGGAATCCAGGAAGTCGCAATTGGCACGGCCCAGTCATGAGCAGATAACCAGCGTAATGAAAAAGGAGTACAAACCGTACACAACTCTAAAGATAAGCCGGACAAACATCTTGAAACACATGGCGAATTGGGAGAACGTCAACTGGCTACCTAGGATGAGAGAAGATCCAGAAGGACGAGACAAAAGCAAGTACTACTCTTTTCACAAGGATCACGAACGTGATACCGATGACTGCTACAAATTGAAAGATGAAATCGAGCATTGGGTCTAAAGAGGACGACTCAATGAATTCATCGGAATACCAGACAAAAACTCAAAGGAAAAGAAAAGGTTGATACCATCGCCACAGAATCAAAATAACAATCTAGGGAACTGATATACGCTCTAGACTACATCTACCTCAGCAAAGAAACATCTCCCACTCAAACAAACCTATATCGAAGCGGAAAGATCAACGCCCTGAAGACGGATGCACTGACCGACTCGGGGACTCTGCCAGTGGATAAAAATCCAACTAAAATTACTTACAAAGGAATTAGCAACAACAAACTCTATCAAGCCTCAGCAAGCGATGCCAAGTGATGAACAATATCGGGCCAAGCAAAAAAGATCATAAATTAAACAAGAAATAGCAGTAGAGGCACAAAACACCAACGCGATGATAGACATCAGCCACACAATGATAAAAGAAAAATCGTTCTACAATGTAGCATAACTGCTCCAGAAAAAGGACCGCTAGAAATGGTCAGGACATCCAAATAAAAGAATCAATAAAGTTTCAATTTCGGAATCAACACCCCACGAAGGTGAATAGCTTCAAAGTGAAGCTATGCAAAATAATCAGCATATAAAGCCAAAAGGAATCAGGACGCAAGCCGGATATGTACAATAAACTTTTGGTCTGATCAACCAACGAAATAAGAGTTGGACGAACAAGCCAACTTAACATTAAAAACTTTGAGTCGACTGAGACGTCGAGTTAACGAAGTAAAAGTTGGACGAATGAGTCAACTAAGTAAAATGACTTCGGGTCGACTAGAGTGTCGAACCAACAAAGCCAAAGTGGACGAACGAGTCAACTTACCATAAAAACTTTGAGTCGACTGAGACATCGAGTTAACGAAGTAAAAGTTGGACGAACGAATCAACTAAGTAAAACGACTTTGGGTCGACTAAAATGTCGAACCAACAAAGCCAAAGTGGATGAACGAGTCAACTTAACATAAAAACTTCGAGTCGACTAAGACGTCGAGTTAACGAAG
This sequence comes from Berberis vulgaris, assembly GCA_963556465.1. Taxonomy (NCBI): domain Eukaryota; kingdom Viridiplantae; phylum Streptophyta; class Magnoliopsida; order Ranunculales; family Berberidaceae; genus Berberis; species Berberis vulgaris. Next base: position 8,497,343 of record OY747130.1, on the reverse strand, counting down.
TAAAAGTTGGACGAATAAGACGACTAAGTAAAACGACTTTAGGTAAACTAGAGAGTCAAACCAACGAAGCCAAAATGGACGAACGAGTCAACATAACATAAAACTTTGAGTCGACTGAGATGTTGAGTTAACGAAGTAAAAGTTGGACAAACGAGTCAACTAGGTAAAACGACTTCGAGTTGACTAGAGTGTCGAACCAACGAAGCCAAAGTAGACGAATGAGTCAACTTAACATAAAAACTTCGAGTCGACTGAGACGTCAAGTTAACGAAGTAAAAGTTGGACGAATGAGTCAACTAAGTAAAATGACTTTTGGTCGACTAGAACGTCGAACCAATGAAGCCAAAGTGACTAACAAGTCAACTTAACATAAAAAAAAACTTCGAGTCGACCGAGATGTTGGGTTAACGAAATATAAGCTGAACGAACGAACCAAGTAAAAACGACTTTGAATCGACTTAGACATCGAGTTAACGAAGTAAAGGTTGAGCAAACGATTCAACGAAGTAGAAGCAACTTCGAGACAACCGAATCAACAAACCAACTCGAATGAGAGAAATTCCGTTTTGATAAGACAAATAGAGCAAACAACGAAGGAACAAGTCAGCACAACCAAGGAGAGCCTTGGATTAACTAACATATTAGATCAACAAAGTAGAAGGCAAGCAGACAAACCAGCTTTTTCATAAAAGCTCCGAGACGACAAACACAAGGTTGAGACATACTTACTGAAGCTACTCTTTTTTATTTTCAAACTCATGTCCTTCATTCAAAAGCTATTCTATTTTCAAAGATAACAATAGAAGATTACGGGGGGAAATCTATAACACCCTCAGCTATACCATCTGCAAGAAGAGAAGTAGCCAGATCATTGATAGGGACTCTCTCTTCAAGAGGAGAAGGTGGCGGCTTTTCAGCCATTGGATCACCCGGAGGGTCTTCAACACCTTCTTCATCCTCGAAGGTCTGATAGACCAGATTACGACATTGAGACAAATCAACACCGAGACCCTCAATATAATCTAGAAGCTCATTCCGACCATCGACAACGTGCTACCAATCCGCCACCTCCATAACATGAAGTCTGTCCTTAACAAAAGCAAGCTCACTTCTGGCCGCAATAAGTTGGCCCTCAGCAGTAGTGAGCATCACGAGGGAATCATCTTTGACCTCATCAAGCGTAGCAAATAATTGCTCCACCCTTTTTTCGACAATGTCGCGATTTTTAGAGTGCTCTATCATGGCACGCTCAGCCTCATCATTAAGTGCATTCTCGGTGGACAACTCTTTCTTCACATCATGCCAACTTACATGAATACCATCTAATTAAGATCTTAAGGACTCAAGCGCGACCACAAACCGATCCTGCGCACCCTTCACCTCGGCCCACGAAGTTAGAGCAACCCCAACGCTTTAATCAGCTTAGAACATCGCACTTTTAACGTGTCGTATTAATAAATAACGTGGGAAAAATACCAATAGCAGCACGGAGAGCTTCCTCTCCAAAGAAAGCACAAGATTGTGATTGACCTAATGACCCGAACCCATCACTCTTGCGTAGGCAAGATGAGTCATCTCGTCCATTACAAGCGTAACACCATCTTCAAGATAAAGGCTCGGATCCAGCACGGGCTTCGAAGCATATCCACCGACTGTTTGTGCCATTCATTAATCAGCTTATGTGCACTGTCCTGCACGCCAAGACGGGAAAATCAACAAAACTTTTCATCCGATTTGACCCAAATTTCTTTAGGAGTAGGTTCCTTCTAACTGATCCGGGAATGAAGGACGCAAGGATCCAGTAGTATGGAGGAACCACCACCCACAGCTAGGAAAGAAGAAGGATTGATAGGATAACCATCCTCACCCTCTCATTGCGCAGCAAAATCGAAACGAGTAGTGGTCCCAACAAGAGCAGAAGAACCTAAACAGGCTGTAGAAGGCGGTACCTCCACCCTATGATCAACGACAGGAGAAGAAGAACAAAGATACTGCGTCTCGGGAACACGATCACGACTACTAAGCTCCTTAGACTGGACAACAGCCAGCTGGAACACCTCGTTGTCTAAGGATCGAGGGTCCTCATTAGAACGCTTAGCAGCGTCAAAGCCGCCATAAGCAGAGATGAGTCTCTTTTCGCCATCGTCCAGCGGGCGAATGGTATCTTTCTCACTCTTCTCCAATGCCAACTTCATCTCTTCCGCCTCTTGCAGAGAGCAGTGGTCTTCCTCTGAAGGTTCTCTATCAACATAACCTGAGTAAAGAAAAGATGACGAACGGAGTCAACAAGTCATTTCTTATTTGGAACACGGTTAGAATTCATAAACAACTGTTTCGATGGACTAACAGGCCTTAATACTTTTCGACTCCTGGAAGTCGGACCGGTAGCAGCGCTAACAGGAACATTGAGATCTGTAACATCCAAGCTCACTTTCCGATCAACGACAATGTTATCATCATCAACAATGACAGCACGGGCAGCAATCTTCGCGGCTTGCATCTCGGTTAGCAGAGCCCGTTCGGATTCATTCATGTTGTATAAACTGTTGTGCTTCACCATATCATCAGTAAGATAGGTGTCCAAAGGAACTACGGGAAGTTGCAGGAAAAGCTCACTGATAACCTGTTCTTCAGCGGTCAATGCAGATTTCGCCACTTGATAGGAACCCGGAAAGACCTTACTATTTGTTGACCCTGTAAATTGAAGTAGTCAGAGTGAACAAACACATAAAACCAATCCCGCGACCAACCCTTGATATCATCATTAAGGTTGCTAAAACACACGAGAGAACGAAGGAAATGGGTGCTGTTAGGTTTCATGCTAAACCCCACCAAAGAATCCAAAATTCCAGCAGTTAAAGGAATACCAGAAAGGATGGCCCAAACATACGTGGAAACCATAACCCTCCAACAGTTCGGGCCCATCTGAGTAGGAGGAATACCCAGAAAATCTAGATAAGACCATAATAGCTCCGAAACTAGAAACCGAATATCGACATAAAACATACAAGGGTAAAACGCAATATATCCGTTCCTCGAACGACAAGGACTATCATTTTCATGAGGAAGAACAATCTCAAGGTCGGAAGGCAAAGCATAGTTAGAACTAACACTATCCAAGGTAGCCCGAGAAGCCTTCTTTGGGAAAAAAATGAGTTTCACAAGTAGCAAGTTGCTCATCGTCCAGTAGGTCACCGGTAGACATCGCGAATAGGCAAGAAAAGATGGGAAAGGGCAATAGGAAAGAAGAAATAACACTAATAGCAAAGATGTTGTAAAGGAGAAAGCAAAGTCGTCACAACACCATTTATACAACCGAGCAACGAAGAGACTACTCACGGTGAGACATACGAGACATAATGGCGCACTAAATTCTCAAAAAATATGCGCAAAAACGAACAGACAATGAAATAATCGAGACGATCAACCGACTGAAAGTTATTAACAACATTAAGTTCAGTGCAAAGGTGCAATTGAAATACCAACCGTCACACAGTTAGTGGATACGTGAACATACCCACTAACTAAGGGGGGAGTAGCTGATGATACATCAAAATAGACCGATCATCATGGCCGTACACGTTGCATAAAGACTCATCATGAGGATATAACGTACAATCTATTGGGCCAACTCATAAAGCCCAAGAAGAATAAAGTCAAATTACAGAGGCCCGAATAAGGCCCACTAATAAGAGGACATAAACAAAGCCCGAATTCGGGCTAGAAGGAATTATAGTTTGAATCTAGGCCCGACACGAGTTCTCTCATAAAGAAGATGAACGTTACACCAAAAAGAGTCGTGGTAGGAGTTACGTTTCCACGGACACATCTCCATTAAGGAGGAGACTGTCATGAGAAACATCTTCTTCCGTTGCGCCAAACATGCTTAAATCACGCAGAGAATTAACCGCGGCCATTATAAAAGGTAAATGGAACATTCGACACAGGTATGCAACTTTAACTGAGTTTTGTCCAGATTTACTTTCTTCTTCAATAGAGTTTCTGACTTAAGCATTGGAGTGCACTCGACCACCAAAAAGGTGGTCCTTGATAGTCTAACATTTGTTTTGTAGGTAAAACTCACAGGAAGATGATTTTTGGACACATCAAAACTTACGAAAATATCAAAACTTCCCTAACCATTGTTCTAAATCTCTGCACTGAACTATAACTATACACTTTTGAGTACGGTTCTTTAGATTGTATGATGCCAGACCTTCAATGCTCTCATTCTTTGAGCAGAAATTCTAGCTGGCCTGGGAAACCAGCGAGGTTTTCCTACTTACTTTCCAAAAAGGTGTTTAAAAAGGGGCCTCAGGCAAGAAAACCTCGCTTATTTCCCAGATCAGCTAGAATTGCTCTTCTTTGAGTACCTACTCTGCATTCCCATTTTATTGTACTGTAATGTGGAAGATCAGATGACAAAAAGGCCTTCTCAATTGCCACTAGTACAGATTACAGAATTATATATACATTATGTCAATCCCCATGCTCATAAATCAATTGCACGAGTAATGTTGTGCTTTAAGACTTATTGCTTCAGGTTGCAGCCATGACTCAATAGATGGTTCTTGCACTCATACAAATAACCTTGCATAGGAGCAATTTTTATTCAAATTTTTAGAAAGAAATAAAGAGGAGCAGGAGGGAATTCGAATTTGTTCAAAAGTTATTGTGTCAGTGGGCACAGTTTCCAAGGTACATTGTCTCATTTTTCCTTTCAAATTGACGTAAAAATAGGCAAGCACTATTTCACACGAGCACTTCTACCCGTCGAGGAAGTGGGCGAGGAAAACAGCGAGAGAGGGAGAGAGGAGGCCGTCCATCTCTCTTGGGATGTGTACCGTCTTTTTCATATGCGCATCCCAAAGGGGATGGACGGCCCCCTTCTCTCCCTCCCTCAGCTGTTTTCCTTGCCCATTTTCTCGACATTTAGAATTTTTGATTTCACACCACTAAATCTACTATCCCATATCACTGACCACACGGTTAAAAAAACAAAAAAAAATAGAAATTCTAAATGGCGAGGAAGTGGGCGAGGAAATTAGCGAGGGAGGGAGAGAGGGGACCGTCCATTCCCTTCAGGATGCGCGCATGAAAAATGATGACACGCATTCCAAAGGAGATGAGCGGTCCCCCCTCTCCCTCCCTCGCTTATTTCCTCGCCCGCACCTTTCTGTAGTCAAACACACAAACCCATTTCTTCTCCATTAATCTCCTTATCCTATATTTTCTATCTTCTCTTCTCCATCTCTTATCTTCGGAAAATTCTAAGGTGCCTGGTACCACCAGGCATGGTACCGGGACCAGGCACCGTAGCATAACTCCTTATCTTCATCTTCCTCTGGCGAACTCGAGTGGAGGATAAAACGCATTACAGGACCAATACTGGATCGAAGTTAAAGAGAAGATTTAATAAATACATGGTTAATTAGTTTACATGACAATGCAACATCCGCAACAATGGTTTCCATTACAAATCGAAATTGCACAATAAAAACAGAAATATAGTACAAGATATCTTCATGATCATCTACGGGATAGAGTTGGTGTAGATGTAATCTTCATGCGCAAGCAAGGCTCCTATTGTTCCTACATTCTACACCAAAACACAGGTAAAAGAACAGCCCTACAACCTGTTGTTACACACTGTTTTCTCCCTATGAAAAACAACCAAAGAGACAGGTATGCAACCTGCTAGAGCAGCTCTTCCCAACCTGTTTTTCTCTCGGTTTGAAGCAGTCAAAGGATGGTTTTGCCCCCACTCAAGCACGCCTCTGCTTCTAACGTTTTGTCTCACATCCCACTCAGCAAGAAGAGATGGGTTGAGCAAACCCTTTTGTGTTCTCTGTTTGTTTTGTTTACTAGAAACAGAGAAGAGAAACAATTGACATTGGATTTTATAGTCCAAAAAATGACTTCTATTTTATAGTTGATGTAATGGCTAATTTGTGTCTACTTTTAATACTGATAATGATTATTTTATTAACTCATAAAGTTATATGACATATTTATCCTTCCTAAACAAATAAAAAATCCAATTTTATACTTTTATGACCAACAAGAACTATTTTATTAATGATTCTATTTTTTTAACCCTTAATCCCAACCACCCCATGCCGCTGGTAGGTATCGATATTAATTATTCTAATTACGAACAACAAATTATAAGTTTTTATAAGTTTTCATTGACTAACAAGTTGATCAAATTATTATGCTAAGATTTGGCAAACTTTTCATAATGTAGTTAATGGTGATTAGAAATTTGATTTTATTTAATTAATAAAATCAATTTGATTAACTTGCCATAAAATTTTACATTCCAATGAAATATAACATAGTTATTATTAAGGATTGTGATTCCGTTTTTCGAGTTAATTTCCGTTTCTTGATTTTAAGAAATATTTCGGCGTGTAAAGAAAAATCGTAAAACTTTCGAGGATACACGAAATATATAATGAATTTCGAGAGTATATTAAATATGTGTAAAAAATAATATACAAGTAAATAAAAGTATTAAACACATTAAATGAAACCAAAATACATATATACTTAGAAAATCAAGGAATAGTTTAAAAAATCAATATATAAGTAGAAGAAGCGATAGTTAGGAAATTATAAGGTAGTTTCAAAAGTCAATAAATAATTAAAATAAATGATAACTAGAAAAAAAATTTCATTAATAAAAGAGTCATTGTTAGTTATAAAAGTATAAAAGTAGATTTTCTATTTTTTAGGAAGGATAAATATGTCATATAACTTTACAAGTTAACCTGGGTTAATGAAATAGTCATTGTTGGTAATAAAAGTATAAAGTAGTAGGTACAAATTAGCCATTACGTCAACTATGGTATCTAAATTGTCTATTGGATGAAAAAGTCAGCCCTAAAAGTCATTTTTCGTTTTATTATAATGGTTGAGGTGGGTTTTATTTTATTTTATTATAATGGTGTTTGTAGTGGGGGTTTTTATTTTATTATAATGGTGGTGGGGGAGAATGGATTTGGTGGTGTGGAATAGGCCTTGCCTACAAAAAATTATCAATAAGTTAAGTTTGTGCAATAAAACGAATTATCTAATTTTTATTTTACTAATTAATTAGTTAGTTTATTTATGGCTGATGGTCTTTGATGATACATAAAATAAGACTATCATCACGACCATACACGTGGCGAAAATCACTTATCACGAGGACCAAGTATTTCAAGTCCGGGCCAATTTACAATGCCAAAAAGTGGGGATCCAATCATTAAAGCACAAAAAAGGCTCGTCAGAACAAATCATAATCAGAGGCCCAAATCTCGGCTCAACAAAGCTCTCCCTTAAAAAGTAGGAACGTTATAGAGAAAAAGAGTCGTTGAGGGAGTTCTTCGTTCTATCAAACAACAACCTACCAACAACGGATGGCTAGCTACTATAACGAAAAGGTAAAGCCTCGCACGTTCAATGTTGGTGATTGGGTACTCCAGAAAATTCAACTCAACACAAAGGAACTAGGCGCGGACAAACTGAATTCAAATATCATACAAAGTGGTAAAAATCAAACAGACCAAAAACATATTGATTGGAAAATATGAAGGGTGAGCAACTACCACGACCATGGAATGTAGAGCATTTGAAAAATTATTATCAATAAAACTTCCAAGTTTAAACCCTTCATCTCGTGCTCAAGCAATGAAGCTCGGTCAGGACATCAAAGTCAGACTAAGATTTTACTCGAAAAAACACATAGCACGACCAAGGTATCAGACTACGAGTAAAGTTAAAATATATGTATCGGAGCAAACAAGTCGGACATACACATAAAACTTCTAGTTTGATCAACCATGAAGTAAAACTTATAAGTACCTGGACATATGAGCAGACTTATCTATGAGTTTTTTGGTCGACTAAAATGTACAACCTCAAGATACGTTTGAAAAAATCTAGACATATAAGGTTAGATTTATTAAAAAGCTTCTAAATGACTAATATGTCAAACCACGAAATAAAAAATTCGGACAAACAAGTCATAATTCAATCATGAATGTCAAAAGCAAAAACATCTAAGTCTAATAAGCTAGACGAAAAGGCATATTGAGTACAAACGACAATGATAGAAAAATGAGATCGTCAACGATTATCTACTTCATTACAACATAATAAGTTACATAGATTGGAGAGGCGTTAGTAGAAACATTCAGGAAGAGGCATGTGGAGGAGGTTGAGTATCTGTATCAGCAACATTGTCGCTTAGAGAAAGAAATGAATGTTCCTCACTAACAAGATCACTCCGCGAATCCAAAAAGGATTCATCTTCATCCTCGAAGACATAGTCAGCAAAACAACGATACTTCGACAAATCCAAACCTTGCGACTCCATAAAAAGAAAGTCATGACGACCATCAACAACACTTTTCCAGCCCGCCGCTTGTGCAGTCTTCAATCTGATTGTTGCAAGCTCAATCCTAGTCGACATAAGTTCGCCTTCAACAACGGTGAGCCTAGAGGAAACTGTCAATTTAGCAGTAGCAAGTTCAACAGTCAATTGAACAATTCGTTCCACAGAAGCCTTTAGGCTGGCAGTGTGCTCAACAGCAGAATGCATGGCTTCATCATGACTAGTTTTTTATCCGGATAGTTCTTTCTCAACAACATTCAACCGAGTACAAAGTTTATTCAACTCTGTGTCCGAAGCCTCAAGTTCAGAAGCGAACTTATTCCGAATAGCCTCGACTTCATTCAGCCAAGCCCGAGCAGCTTCAACGGCTTTTTCATGTTCCATACACTGCGCTCTCCAAATTTAAGGAGGAAGTGAAAAAGAACCAAAGCATGTCCCATTATCTTTCGCTTGACAAATGCCACTTGATCACGCACGACCCTATTAACTAATCCCATTACACCAACGTAAGTGAGGTGATTCATCCCCTTCATGATTTGCTTAAAACCTTCATCAACTACCAGGCAAATACACAGGCATCAAATCTCTTTTAACTAACCGCTTATGCCATTCGACAATGAGATTACGTGCATTATCCTGCACGTCAATTTCAGAAAACCAGCTGAAATTTTCGTCAGATTTGATACAAATCTCTTTGGAGTTGGGCTCCCTCCAACCTACTCCTGGATGAAGAATAGGGGGATCAGGAAGAATCGAAGCTCGCCCCTAAAAGTCGAATGAACAGTCGGAATGACATTCTTCTTAAAAACAACAGTGCTATGACGGGCAGAAGAAGGAGAAGCAAACAACTCCAAAGTACCAACGACAAATGGAAGAAACACGAGACTTAGCACTCCGACCACAAGCAACGAACTAGTTGTCCAATGAGGGGTCAAACTCAAAATCAACCAATGTTTTTGTACTATTTGGATTATTAGACAGCTCGACCCTAAGCTGAAACATCTTATTATCGAGATCACGGGGATCATCAACTTACAACTTGTGAAATCGGACACGCCATACAAAAAAATGAGGTTCTTCTCACGATTATCCAAAGGACGAGACACCTTATTTTTCTTTTATCAAGAGTTTGATTTATCTCTTCAGTCTCTTGAGCGGCAGGGTCAACGACTTCACCACCACCCTTTACGGAAGATATCGGATGAGGAGGAACCCTAGTAGCCATGAACCGAACTGGCAAGTTATTTCTTCTTCAGGACATGGCTAGAACTAATTGCCAATAACTTAGAAGGACTAGCATGCCTAGGAATTTTCCTCTTTCTGATGTTTGAGCCAACATTAACAGCATCTCCAGCAGTAACAAGAGCATCACCAACGCCAACTGGAAGAGTACGCTCCCGCCCCTCGTCAGAAACAACGACATTGCTGACACATGGAATGGTAACCTCGAAAGGCACATGCAATGGTAACCTCGAAAGCTCGAGCCTCAGTAAGCGTTGCACACTCCACCTCACTCATAGTGTACAGGCCACTGCGCTTGACAACATTCGTAGCAAGGAAAGTCCCTATTGTGGCCCGGGCAGCTTACTAAACCGATCACGAAACTCTTGCTCATCCACAGACAGGGAAAGTTCATTCCTCTTGGGTTCTCAAAATGATCGCATAATATTCTGATTGCTAACTTGAAATAACAAGAAGTGATGGACGCATAAAACCAAGTCCTCGACCAGCCCCTATAATCATTCTTAAGATTCTTAAAACGGGAAGGAGAGCGGAGATAACAAGTGCAGTTATTATTTACATTAAACTCCACCACGAAATGCAAAACCCTAATATTCATAGGAACCCCGAATAAAACTGCCCATGCCAAGGTTGCAATCATCACCTTCCAGCCACTAGGACCCATTTGAGCAGGAGCGATGCCCAAAAAGTCTAGATACGCCCAGAAGAACTCTGGGGTCGAAAGCCTAAGACCTGACTGAAACATGTCAGGATACAGTGCAATGTAGCCATGCCTCGGATGACAAGGAATGGCAATATGATCTCAAGGTCAGCCGACAATGAATAGCCATAGCGAACACTATCCAGAGTGACTTGCGTCGCCCGCTTAGGCAAAAAAAATCTTCACATGTAGCAAACGCATTACCACTTAGAATCCTGAACCCAGACATTGTGATGAAACGAAAACGAATGGGAGAAAAATCAAAGTCTGGGAATGAAAAAAACTTAAAGTAAGAAATACAGCCCTCACCTCCTTTTTTTTATAGGGTTGAGCAACGGAAATAATGCTTATGGGAAGATGTGCGAGATACGATGGCTGCACAAAATCTCAAAAATTGCGTCGAAACGATCAGGCAGACGAGACATCAGGGAAACAACTGTAGCAACAACTGTTAATGACATTAAATGCACTACAATGATGAAATCGAAAGTCCAACCATCGTAAAGTTAGTGGCCACGTCGACATACCCACTAACTAAGGAGGGAGTAGTTGATGATACATCAAATAAGACTATCATCACGACCATACACGTAGCAAAAATCACTTATCACGAGGACCAAGTATTTCAAGTCCTGGCCTACTTACAAAGCCCAAAAAGGATAAATCCAAGCATTAAAGCCCAAAAAAGGCCTGTCAGAACAAATCATAGTCAAATGCCTAAATCTAGGCCCAACAAAGCTCTCCCTTAAAGAGGAGGAATTTTACAGAAAAAAAGAGTCGTAGAGGGAGTTACTTCCTTGAAAAACGTATCATCATAAAAGAGGAGACTGTTACAGAGAACGTCTCCCCTCATTAAGCTTCACATGCTTAAGTCACACAGAGAATTAATAACGACCACTTTGTAAGGTAAAGGGAATATTTCGACAAAGGTATACAAAAATTTAACTGAGCTCTGTCCAGATGAATCTTCATCTCCAATAGATTTACTAACTTAAGCATCGGAGTGCCTTCTGTCACCATACAAGTAGTCTTTTGGCAATTTAACCTTTGTTTTGTAGGTCGGATTTAAAGGAGACTAGAATTGGATGCATCAGGCTTTTAAAGTTTATTAGTATAATTGGGTTTGTGTTAAGTTCTATCTTACAAATCAGCTAGGTGTTTCACCATTCATAAGGAACTGGAGATAAAATATGGCTATGATTAAAAGTAGGAAAAGATGTTGAGGGTTGAGCTTCGTTATCTATAACAACATATTTGTAAATAAAAAACATGTAGAAGGGCAAAGAAAATGAAAAAAAATGATGAAAAAATTGGTGGAATGTACATGTGGTTGAGAGAAAAAATTGTGTTTTTTTTTTCAAAATTAAAATGGTCATAAGTATTTACTTGGTTGTCGAATTTTGGTAAACGTTATATCGTTGGAATGCATTGTTGAAGATCTTCTCAACGAAACCAATGATTAATACAAACGCAAAATTTTTTAAAAATATATATATTTTATTATTAAAAATGTCTAATGTATTTCATGTTGTTAGTAGTTTCAATATTTTTCAAAGAATTGAGACAAACCGATCATAACAGAAAAAATAAATAAATAATGAGATGGGCATCTTAGTGCACATTCAATCAAGAACCTTGAACTTCATGTTTTGGCGAATTCAAAGTTTGGGGGAGAACTCATACCAACGTTTATTTATGGCTGATGGGCTTTTTAAGTTTGTTAGTATGATTGGGTTTGTGTTAAGTTTTATTATAACGTATGCTGGTTATGACTCATAACATATGACTTAGTTCTGTTAACTTATGACATGACTCATGACTTATGAAAAACACTTTCTATTAGAACATTTATCTTGATTAAGGGATTGAAATTTGAGGATTCGATGAAGTTACCTACTTATAGCATGTTTGCTATATGTTTATTGTTTCTCGCTTTCTGTTGTCGATGTGTTGATGCTTTGGATTGAAGGGGCACTAAAATGAATTAGGAACATTAAAGAAACCTTTAAAATTTGTGGAAAAAAAATACAAACATGAAAAAAAATTGTGCACTTTTTTCTCAAAATTAAGTTTGTTATAACTACTTACTTCGTTCTTGAATTTTTGTAAACTTGGTATCATCGTTCTGCATTTTTGAATATCTTTCAAATGAAACCAATGATCAATACAATTACAAACGCTAAAAATTAAAAATGTATTAATATTAAAAAAGTCTAATGCATTTCACGTTGTTAACATTTTCAATGCACATTCAAAATGAGATGGGCCGATCATATATTCAAAAAGATATGCACATTTCACGTCTCATTAAAAATATTTTTTTTATTATCAAAAAATGAATAATGTATTTTAGATCATTAGCATTTTTCAAAGAAATGAGAATGGTCGATCATACTAGGAAAAAAATCTTTGAACTTCATGTTTTAGCGAATTCAAAGTTTTGGGGAAACTCACTATTGGCGTTTGAAAAATTTTTCCTCAACTGATTCAAATTTTGATTAAGTTTCACTCTAAAGTGTATAGTATATATTTTTACCTTAGATAAACTTGCATTTCAAAACTGATTGAGGGTAAAAGTGGGGAAAGGTGGCGGGGGTGTTTAGTATATGATATTTACAAAAACAAATGTATAAATAGAGTGCCAACAGCACGGAAAAATACCCTAGTCTATCTTAAAAATCAACTAGGTGATTTAGTGTTCATAAGGAATTGGAGATAAAAGATGGCTATGATTGAAAGTTGAAAAATATGTTGAGGGTTGATATTCATTATCTATAATGGTTAAAACATGTAGAATGACAAAGAAAATGAAAATTTTGTCAAAAACAATTGGCGGAATGTACATGTAGTAGAGACAAAATTGTGTTTTTTCTCAAAATTAAAATTTTCGTAAACATTTATTAGTTGTCGAATTTTGGTAAACATTGTATCGTTGGAATACATTTTTGAAGATCTTTCCAATGAAACCAATGATTAATACAAACGCCAAAAAAAATGTATATATATATATATATATATATATATATATATATATATATATATATTATTATTATTAAAAACGTTTAATGCATTTCATGTTGTTAGTAGTTTCAATATTTTTCAAAGAATTGAGATAGACCGATCATAACATGAAAAAAAATGAGATGGGCATCTTAATACACATTCAAACAAAAATCATTTTGGCTAATTCATGGGGAGAACTCACTCTCAGTGCCTGAATTTTTTTCCCCAACTACTTTAAATATTGATTGAGTGTAACCCTAAAGTTTATATTATATATTTTTACCTTAGAACAGACTTGTACTTCGAAACTGATTGAAGGCGAAAGTGTGGTAGCGGGGGTGTTCAGTACATGATATTTAGCAAAAAAAGTATGTAAAGTGCCAAAGGCACGGAAAATAACCTAGTATATATATACGGGCGGGATCTGGGGACAAACGCCTATTCCAAGCAACTATTTCATCCACTTGGAAATTTCAAAATACGTTGATATTTTGTGTGGATGATCGCTTAACCATATAGATCACTCTTAGAAAAAAATGAACTCATTTGGAGTTTTAGAATATGCTACACAAGATAGAAAATTTTCAATCGTTCAATTTTATCATGAATTTGGTAATTGAATCTGATAGAGTTAGAAATTTAGAAAACTTACGATTTTTGACGAGGATAATCTACATGACAAAGAGATCATCCCCATAAAATATCAACTCATTCCAAAATTTCTAGGTGGGTAAAGTATGCGTGTGTAACTTTATTTGTCAAAAACCTTTGTCCCCAGATCCTGCCCTATATATATAATTTTTTAAAGTATCGCACCTATATTTTGTTTCCCTTTTACTAATTTTTTTTTTACTTCGCTAATATTTCAATTTTCATGTACAAGAAATGTGATTTTCAAGATGTATCTAAGTTCTGGTACAAATTAATCTAAGTCTCCAAGTTTTTCCAATACCCATGTTTCTCAATGTATCCGTCTACAAAACTATGACCGTGAAGACCCGTTGAAACAACAACAACACCAACTTTGGAGTTTTCTAGAGAATATAAGAGAATTCTCCATCTAAGTGGAGTATTTTTAGAGAAGTTAAGAGAAGATGAGCTTTTTCTAGATATCTCTTCCACCTCTTAGATATTTCAACTCTCTAGAATTATCTTTAAAAAATATCTGTAGAACTATCCTTTTTCTATAGCTTTCCTAGCTCAATCTATAAATATCCATTTGCTCACTGCGTATGAGGCATCCAAGTGAGTGAAGCCTAAGTGGTAAGCTTGGGTCATTGTATGAGTTTTGAGTGTGTACGGTGAAAGGGCACTTTTATGCTAGAACAATTGTTGTGAAGTGAGAAATGAGTTGTATGTGGTGTATACAAAATAGGTGTGCACAAGTGTGTAGTAATTGTTATCTGTAATTGTTGTTGTTCATATAAATAAATTGTGAGTTTGTAATCGATCGAACAAGGCCGAAATTTTCAACAATTTGGCATCAGAGTCGGAAGAACCGGATTGGTACTGTCACCAAAGATAACAGTATTGTAAACAAAAAGAAGATGACATTGTTCATTGTACTGTTCACTATTCATCAACATTGTTCGCTGTTCATATGTATGGTACTATTCACTCTTCATGCGTAGAGTAATGTTTATCTAGAGCCATTGTTAGGAGGTTGAAGGCGACTTAGGCAACGATGAGGGATCGCGTAGTCGCGAGGTGTTTTCGGTTATTATAATAGTGACCAAGGGTCTGGTGAAAGCGTGGAATTATCGTTGAAGAGTTGTGGTACTACCAAATTTATGACAGACATACATAATGAGATTGAGAAGTTGAACAATAATAATTATATTTATTGGAAGTCGTGTTTGGAGTCGTATCTCTATGAGCAAGACTTGTGGGAGATTATTAGTGGAGATGATGTTATTCTACTAGAAGATACTCCGCCAAAGGCAGAGAAACTACGTTAGTGGAAGATACATGCTGAGAACAACGTCCGATCCACCATTTCTAATGGGGAGACTTGGGAAGAGGACAACCTGTTTGAGCTGTCAGAAGCTGTAACTTAGGATGCTAGACGAAATAACCGGATAGGGCATATTCATGATGAGAAGATTCTGAAAGAAGCATGAGACACGTTTGCTGCATTATTCAAGAGCTAACGATGCTCAATTACAATTGATGGAGAACGAGATTAAAACTATTGTACAAGGTAACATGTTTATCTCTGACTACTTTATGAAATTTAAAAATATATGTCATGAGATCTCATGGTCAGATGCGGAGTCAACGATTAGTAAATCCTGCATGAGGAGAATTGTTATTCAAGGGCTATGACCAGAATACAGTGGGTTTAATGCAGCAGTTCGAGGGTGGCCCACACAACCCTTACTGTTGGAGTTGAAAAATCTTTTGATAAATCAAGAGATGGTGGAAAAGTAAATGGCAAAAGTTTCAATCGAGGATGACAATAAGGAAGCCCTCTACTCTGGTAAAATGAAGGGCGGAAGGTCCAAAGACTTCCGACGAGATAAGTTCAAGGGGGGACGATGAAATAATGATAATGATGTCAAGCAAAAACATAGAGAAATAAAGACATGTTATAAATGTGAAAACCAAGTCATATAGCACCTTATTGCATAGAAAATATCATAGAAGAATGCACCGACTGTTGTAAGAGAGGTCACTATGCAAAAGACTGTTGGACGAGGAAGAAGATTGTTGAAAGTAACTTAGTGACATCTAGCAATCACCAAGATAGTGAAGATGAATGGAATTTTGCAGTATTTGCGACAACAGAATTTGAAGATTTCGTTAAAGAAGAGATAAACTTCACGATGTATGAAGATAATGACGAAGAATGGGAGGAGTTAGAAGACAACATAACTCCACCAATGCTTAATGAAGAAATCAACTATGAACGTGATTGGGAAGTCGATTCCGAATATGAGGATGAATACAAGGAATGTCTGGATGAGGCAGTGGAAACACTAACTTATGCGGAGCCATTCCCGAGACATATGGAGTTTGTTGAAGCTGAAGAAAGAAAAAATTGAAGTGGTACAACAAGAAGTTGTTGACTCCACCTTGACTGCAGAGGGTGTTGAAACTGATGAGAAAATGAAGCTGAAAATAAGTATTGGAGATAAAGACATCACCAAGGAGTCAAACATCATTGGTGACGATGAAAAGTACTTTAAGGTTGTCCAAGAATGACAAATCACGAAGCTATAAAAGGAAAGAAAAAAATGCAATGAAGAAAGCGGACGTTACATCGAAGCTCAAATCGTTGGTAGAATAAGTAGAAACAGTCGACTGCAAATGGAAGCACAAAAACGATAAAAAAAAACAAGACTGAAGATGCAAGATGAAGTACAAATTGGTGTTGAGGGGGGGGGGGGGGGGGGGGTATTGAAACAACAACACCAACTTAGCAATTTTCTAGAGAAGACAAGAGAATTCTCCATCTAAAATGAGCTTTCTCTAGATAATTCTTTCACATCTTAAACATTTCAACTCTCTAGAATTATCTTTAGAAAATATCTCTAGAACTATCCTTCCTCTAGAGTTTTCCTAGCTCGGTCTATAAATAACCATTGGCTCATTGTTTATGAGGCATCAAAGTGAGTGAACTCTAAAGTGTTAGGATTATGTCATTGTATGAGTTTTGAGTGTATGGTGAAAAAACACTTGTGTGTGAGAACATGTGTTGTGAAGTGAGAAGTGAGTTGTATGTGGTGTACACAAAATAGGTGTGCACAAGTGTGTTATAATTGTAATTTGAAATTGTTGTTGCTCGTATAAATAAATTGTGAGTTTGTAATCGATCCAACGAGGTCAAAATTTCCAACAAGACCATGAGATTATAATAATCCCCATTATACAAAAATATGAGAAAAAATTTGGAAGCACTTTTTTTTATGATAACATAAACTACGGAAGGTGAGGAAGAAGTTGAAGTTCACGGTTATCATGATTTTATGAATACTAGGGTGTCGACGCGCTCTGTGTGCACGGATATTCATTACCTTTTTATATATTACAACAATTCAATAATAATAATAATAAATCAATAATAATTTTTTTAAATAATTATATATAATTTTAAGAGCATATATATGGTTTATAAATAAATAAGGGGATTCAAATAATTTATGTTAGAGGCATAGGTACAAGTAGAATGTGGCTGGTTTTGATTGTAAGAATATGAAATGTGGTGGGCAAAATGAGAAATCCAAAAATTAGATATAATTTTTTTTTTTATAATGTGTAGATAATTGGAGTACTTCAAATAAATTATATTAGGGGCTTAGGTAAAATTAATAAATGTTTACAGGGACTGATTTTTATTGTAAATAGTTTAACTTTGTAAGGGTAAAATTGTAAAAATGCGCAATATTATTTTTTATGACACAAACATCCTTTGTGACTTTTACTTTTTACTCATTTTTTGATTTTTAATTGTAAATACCATAGTGTTGGGAGCAGGGGCGGACTCAGAATTTTAGTCGAGGGGGGGGGGGGGGGGGGCGAAATGAAAAATACTTATTAGTTGATAATAGTAGTTATCAATGGTAAAACCAAATTTTTTTTTCTACCTGAGATAGTAACTAATAAAAAAATACAACTATCAAAAATACATTGCATATACCAAATTGGATTCAATGTAGTCCAATTTTAAGCCAAAATAAGGTCACTATCGATAACCTTAGCAAGGACCAAACGAGCATAATAACTAGAATATATAACTAATATCGCAAAATAATTGTATCCGTATCTAGGTAAAGCTAAATTTTTTTTGAAATTTGTGAACCTAATATGATCATAATACAATTTCATAGAAAAAATAGTTTAAATGAGGCTCAAATTTTGTACGAATTAGCTAATGGTATATATTTTCATTGAATTCTATAGTTATTATTTTAGATATTAATTTTAAATATTTTTTTGTTGGAAGTTTTATACAATTATACCACTTGTGAAAAACAATTCATTTTTTTATGTTAATAAGTTTTTATTAAACTAAACATTTTTTAATGTTTGTAATTAATAATAAAATTGAAAATAAAATAAAAATGCACTCGAAGAGTATCGAACTGAGGTCTTTTACCAAAAATAACAAACCTACAACCACTACACCAGCAAGTACATATTGAAAAATTTGTATAAACAAATGTGATATTGTATTCTACATTATATAATCAATTTTTTAAGACTAAAATATATATACTAAAAATATTTTAAAAATTGAGCCCCCCTCGCCCCTTAGTAGGTCCACCCATGGTTGGGAGGGCATATTGAAAAAAAGAATTTTAATTTGAAGACATACACAATCATTGTTTACATTTGGGGAACTTTATTTCACATAGATGACAACATCATCGTCATATTCTTTCTTTCAAGCTGATTGTAATGGGTTGCTTCTCATTAGAGACGAAGGTGGATTATATATATGTAAAAAAAAAAAAAAAACCGTTCACTAATAAATTATTGGGTTTGCATGTTCCTCCAAAGATTGATTATCCTGATCTTATTCAAGAAAATAACAAGTATTATTTCCCTCCTCCAACATTAGGAGGTCCATATTTGTGGAGTTTGGTCTGTGATGCGTCAGCTGAAAAATACAAAGTTGTGGCCGTTTTGGCATTGGGTCACAAATGCTTTGTGCTCCCAATCAAGAAGAAAATGATTGGAAATAGCTGTTGATTCAATTTCCAGAAATTCCAAAAAAGAAGCCCGCGTCATGGCAAATAATGAATTGCATTGGCTTATTGCAACAGAAAATGAGCTATATATTCAGTCGATGAGCATTGATAAAAAAGAATTCACAGTTATGAATCTTCCATCGGGTTCGTTCAAGCAAACTAGTTACCAATTTGTTTGAGATGGGCAATCGTATGCATGTTGTGAATTTTATATCCAATGATCGATTAGATATATGGGGTTTAAATGATGGATTGAACAGCTTGAGGTCTAAAATTTACACCATCACTCTTGCATCAATTATTAATCAAAATTCAGGATCAAGTTATTTGGCAACGACTACCTCGCACCACCGTTTCATCTCTCTCATACCATTCTACTATCTCACACCACTTATATAAATAAAAATTATTCATTTTTTCCCCTCACCATTCAAAACGACAATGGTTCATCCATTCTCCATTCGAAATCTCTTGTAAATCTCTCACCACACTCAAATTTCTTCCCTCTCCCTCTAAAACTCTCAAAATCCCTTTAAAGTTGAAACCCTTAAACCCAAACTCAACAAATTTGCATAACTAATTTTTTTTTCCTGTTCGGCACGATTTTAGTAAAATGATCATAACTTACTCATTTCAAACATTTTCAAGTGATTCAAGCTGTGTTTATTAAATAACTGAGAGTACTACAACTTTTGTGTTTTGATCAACTTTAGAATCAGTCTCGATCAAGCGCATACGTTGGTCGAAAGTAAGGAACACTATCCCGTTTTCATTTTTTGGACAGATTTGTGCAACTTTAGTAACATGATCATAACTTGCTCATTTCAAAACATTTTCAAGTGATTTAAGTTGTGTTTATTAGATAAATCATAGTACTACAATTTTCGTGTTTTGATGAGCTTGAGAATCGATCTCAATTAAGGGTTTAAATTAGTCAAAAATTACATTGTTTTGCATTTTTTTCGTTTTGAGTTTGAGTTTCTCTGTTATGTTAAGTTATGCATATTTATTGAGTTTGGGTTTAAGGGTTTTGACTTTGAAGGGATTTTGAGAGTTTTCGAGGGAAAGGGTGGAGACTTGCAAGCGATTTGAGTGTGGGGAGAGATTTTGAAGAGATTTGGAATAGGAGATTTCGAATGGTGGAGGAAGGAACCATTGTCGATTTGAATGGTGAGGGGAAAAAATGGGTGTTTTTGTTTATATAGGTGGTGTGAGAAAGTATAAAAAAAAAACTCAATTGCGGTGTGAGAAAGAGGATATGGTGGTGCGAGGTAGTCATTGCCTTAGTTTTATGGATGATCCTTTTCATCTCATAGGAAGCGGGACGAAAATTTTTATGACAAGCCTCAAATTCAAAAATGAGATAATGTCACTTGACACGAAGACTCAAAAGTTGAGAATTAGGTTTTCCTTCCACGATCTCAGAATCACAATTTATTCTTGGCGGTGACTACACCACACCATCATTTCCTCTCTTTCACATTATTCTACTCATTCATACCACTTACTTTCTTTCTCACACCATCTATATAAACAAAAATCATCCATTTTTTTCCCTCACCATTCAAATTGACAATGGTTCCTCCCTCCCCCATTCGAAATCTCTTGCAAATCTCTTTCAAATCTCTCCCCATACTTAAATATCTTGCAAATCTCCTCCCTCTCCCTCGAAAACTCACAAATCCTCTCAAAGTCAAAACCCTTAATCCCAAACTCAATAAATATGCATAACTTAACATAACAGAGAAACCCAAACTCAAAATGAGAAAAAAGCAAAATAAAGTAACTTTCGACCAATTTAAACCCTCAATTGAGACCGATTCTCAACCTCATCAAAACATGAAAGTTGTAGTACTATGAGTTATATAATAAACACAACTTGAATCACTTGAAAATGTTTTGAAATGAGCATGTTATGGTCATTTTATTAAAGTCGCACAAATCTGTCCGAAAAATAAAAATGGGATAATATTCCTGACTTTCGGCCAACTTATGTGCTCGATTGAGACCGATTCTCAATTTGATCAAAACACAACAGTTGTAGTACTCTGAGTTATCTAAGAAACACAACTTGAATCACTTGAAAATGTTTTGAAATAAGCAAGTTAAAGTTATTTTACTAAAATCGCATAAATTTACCTGAAAAATATTTAGTTCGCAGAGTGCACTCCGCATTTCACAATGCGAACATGAATTTTTTTTTTCCTGTTCGCATTGTGAAATGTGGGGTATATGAGATAACCCGCAGTGCAGTTAAAGGGGTAGTTAAAGGGATGGTTGGGGGTATTTAAAGGGATGATTAGAGATGCTCTTAGTAGTCTTACTACTTGGGAGTGAGAGGATCCAACTTGGATTTGTTTTGGCTTTAATTTATGTAAAATTTTATTATCCAATGCGATTTCATTAGTAGTTTATACTAGTGTTCTAAAAAGCGCTAGGTGTTGGGCGGGGGGCGAGCAGGTGCCTAGGCGGTCTTAGGTTTTGTATTATAATTTTAATAATTTACAAAATTTAATCATAATATATTATCAATTACATCAAATTTAATGCCAAGATACATATGCAAAATTTAAAAACATGAAAAATTAACAATCATGAACAAAATTTATTAAAACTCAAATGATTGAAGTTGGTCATGATGGATACTTTATATAAAATTGAATTTGTGGACAAATATCCAAATCTACTCTTTTATTTATTTTTTTAAATTGCATGAATAACCTCAGTCATGTTTGATAAAATCTACATTAGTAAAATTGGCACCGGTAGATCCTTTGAGAATTTCGTTAAGTAATCATCATTTGCTACAATTAGACATATACTGAAAAAAAAAAAAATTTATTTTTAAAAAATAGGAAAGAAAAATAAAATAAGAACACAATCAGCCTTATTAAAAAAAAATCACCTAGACCGCTCAGAACCCGCCGAGCCATTAATCCGATTTTTAGAACACTGATTTATACAACTCACAAGTTCCATATGACATGCTTAATTTAAATTTGTTACCCCTTGAAGTACTGGTATTACTTTGTCAAACCATTACCTTTGCTATTTGCTGTTTTTATTTGATTTTCTGACTGAGGAAGACATTGGTGCATTGACATCAAAGCCTAGCAACAAAACAAAAGCAAATGCAACATCTGATGATCATTTATATATACATGATGCTTAATTAATTATGGTAGCCTAGCCATGCCAATTGACAAAGTGCATTTTAAATCATAATACTGCAAAATGATTATTAAACCACAATGATTATACTAATAAATATTTATACAGAATTAAAAACTAAGTTAGTAATATAGTTGTTGAAACTTTGACTTATAATTTTATTTATAAATCATTGTTATACAAATATGAATTATAAACTAGGGGTGTTTGATGCACCAAATATCTGAGCTCGATTTCCTAACTGATTGAAAGCAATTTTCTGCTCTTTTGCACGCTCCTTCGAGAAACAACATGTTCAAAGCTCTTAAGAAGGGGGCCGGGAGGCATTTAACGGGAATGATGTTTTTAACACGGAGTTATTTTTATAATGGAGCCTCAACAAATGTATGACATTTATTATACATTTTGTATGCTTACATTCAAGGGCGTATACATCACATGGTTATAAAATATTTCAACATAATGTTCAATTACAAAGACATAACTTTTATGTAATATGATAATTTATGATTTCTACAAATTTTGAATTGGTCCATAGAGATCTCAGAAACTTGGCGCGTGACCTTTTTGCAAATAGACTACGTAGTGAGACCCATGAGGAGGACACGTGTGTGTGGGTTCCAAACCCGAACGGGCTATTTTCACTTCAGTCGGCATATGAACTGTTACGGAACCACGGGAAGGTCAATGCATTAAGTCAGACACTTTGGCACGAAAATCTGTCTTCCAGAATATCAGTCTTTGTTTGGAAATTACTCCGTAGAGGAGTGCCAGTGGACGGTGAATTATACAGATGTGGTTTGAGCCTGGCCTCTAGATGCCATTGTTGTAGATCGCCAAAGCAAGAATCTTTGAAACATCTCTTTCTAGACGGCGAATTGGCGATGCAGGTGTGAAATCATTTTGACAGGATCTTTGACATTCATATACGGCGACCAGCAGAAATCTCAACGGTTCTTGCAATATGGTTCAAGAGAGCTAAACGCACTTCGCAAACATGTGTGTTACTCTTTCTTACTCCTATGTTTATTCTATGGGAAATTTGAAAACAGAGATGCAAATGTGTTTATGAAAATGCTCCCCCAAATTCCGCTTTTGTGATTTTGATCATTAGGCGTCAGTTGCGAATGACAAATAATTTTATAATCCCCAAGCAAGTTAGCAGTAATAAGGCTCCCTTACAGATTTTGGGGTTGGATGTGCTCCCTGTTAGAAGGAAATCCGATCGAATTGTTTTTTGGCACCCCCCCCCCCCCATAGATTTTGTTGCGCTTAATGTGGATGGCTCCTCCCGCAAGGAAAGGGCATCCGGCGGTGTGGTTATTAGAGACTCTCGGGGTTTCTGTGTTGTGGGAAAACAAATATTTTTCGGTGCAGGTTCTCACAATAAAGCGGAAATTTTGGCTCTATTTGAGGGACTCCGACTATGTCTCGCCCGAGGCTTCAAGAAGGTAGTTATACAAACGGATTCGGAACTTGTTTGTGGCTGGTTTAAGGATAATTTAAAAATCCCATGGCATTTGGAGAATATTTTGAAAGAAATCAAGTTGTTGGCAGCGACAATGACGTTAGATTGCCAACATATCTTTAGGGAGGCCAATGCGGTAGCAGATTCATTAGCGGATAGAGCACTACATGACCATGGGACAGTTTCTTTCAGTGTGACTGATTTTCCTAGGAGAATAGCAGGCTTGATTGTGCTAGATAGATTACAAACGGCGTATCTTCGCCACGGGGAAGAGTAGAGGCAGCCTTTATGTGTATTACTGATCTACACACTGCTGCGCGTAAAGTTAAGGAATTCTGCTGGGGCGAGCCTGCGGGCGTTTTGGTGTTTCGACCAGCATTTCTTTTTTCGTGTCAGGATGCTTCGTTGGCTTGCAGGATTGAGCGAAATGCGAGAAACACCATCTGCTGGGACTGGGAATATCTCTGTTTTTTGGACTGCAGGGAACTGCAAAACAGGATTGCAATTAGGGGGATGAGCAGCAGCACGGTGGGTGCGCACTGGACTGGGCAGTCTGTCGCAAAACAGAGTGTTCTCTGTTTGGATGGGTGCTGTGTTTACTGCGGTCCGAAGCTGCGATGACATGGACTGCTGCTGAGATGCTGTGTTCTGGTTTTTGCTGAGTGCTGAGTGCTGCGTGGTTGCGGTTTGTTGAGATTCTGCGGCTGTGTGGATGCGATTTTGTGTGTGTACGCTGGTTGCTTATTCAATCTTGGGTACACTCTGTTTGTGCTCAAGTCCTTGTTTGTTCTTAGCTTTTTGTTATTTCTTTTCAGGACAATTGCTTTAAAGATTGTTTTAATTTTTGGCTTTTGACAAAATGCGGGTAACATCGTAATGTACCCCCGCAACATTTTGTAAGATTTTTTGCTATATAATAAAGGTCTGGCATTCCATAGTTGCCCCTCCCCACTGGAGGTTAATATAAAAAAAAAAAAAAAACAAAAAAAAAGTAATATGATAATTTATATGCATAAAATGTAGCACGTCAGCATAATAATATTCATCCCTGGTCCATGTGAAAGTTAAACTACACCAAAACGACCAGGGATTAATTAATTTATGTTATTAGATAAATTTCACTCGCTGATTATGGTTGATGATCATATGGGGTGTTTTTATTTTCTTCAATATCCAATTAGTGATCTCAATTTCTTGAAAACTGTCTTATATTTCACAAAATTCAGACCGTTCATTTTGAAACATAGACAAACAACCCGATGAATTTGTATGCCTCTTAATTAAAACATACAACATTAACATGTATGGAAAATAAGCAAAATAACTAAAACATATTCATAAAATTTGGAATATTAGTAATAATAATTATTATTAACAGAGTTTAAGCCCTTAAGGGTATTTGGTAATATAATGACTCCCAATTCAACATTGCATTGATTCAAGGTTGAAACAGTCTTCCCTCTTTATTGTAAGTTTCCTAAACAGTAAATTTAAGTGAGAGTTTCTGTATTTTCTACTTTAGGAAATTGAAATCATTATTTCCTGTCAAAACTGAAAACATTGCAAAATTGATTGGAAAACAAAGAGAGAAAGCAATGATAACTTGAAGACCTGGTCTTCAACTTTTCCAGAAGACATGAAAAAGATCATCATTGTTGCAAACATAAAAAGGAGTTGTTTCGTAATTCAGAACAAAATTAAAGGAGTTTTTTTGTAATTCAGGGCAAAATTCTATTCTATGCTAATGATATTTTAAATCACATTATTCAGTTGACATATTATCCAATAATGAATCACTATTTTTATCCAATAATGATTCACTATTTTAAAAATATAAAATGGTTTGTCAATTTTTATTATTCATGCACAAATTTTTTTGAAAAATGGTGTGACGCGTGGACAATATTTAATAAACAATAAAAATGACTTCCAAATAGAATGCCACTTTTCATAATTTACTAGAACGGTCACAATATGAGGCATTCATTGGATTAAACTGAGTTTTACATATAAATAAGGAATGCAAATCTGTAACACGGAAGCAAAATTGTAAATGTCGAGAAAATGAGCGAGGAAACCAGCGAGGGAAGTGAGGTGGAGGGGGGTGAACCGTTCACCCCCTTCGGGATGCGCGCGCAAAAATTAACGGCCTGCATCCCGAGGGGGGTGAATGGTTCCCCCCTCCACCTCACTCCCCTCGCTGGTTTCCTCGCTCATTTCCTCGCCATGTAGAATAACTCAACACGGAATCAAGAGTTCTCCATTTTAATAACGACTTACAATTGAAGGTGCAATAACATTTATTTCATTCAAGATGAAAGAACAAGAAACCCCTTTCTCTGTACTAACGTATAAGATCACTTTATCACCCATAAGTAACATAAAACTTACTATCAATTTCCAAAAAAAACAAATATTATGAATTGGAGAAATTGATAATTGATTGAGATCAGATTTATTGGCTCTTAGTAGAATATTAAAAAAGGTATGTGTCATTATCAATCTCAACAACATTTACAAATAATATTGCAACATCATAATACATAATTTACAATTAAAAAAACTAAAAATATCATAATATGACATAATTCGTTGATCAAACACAGGTTACCTTTAAACTGAACCATATATTTCAAATTTCCAACATATTTAGTAACGACTTTAATATTTACAGACATTTATTTTACCAAAGATCAATATCAGTTTCCAAATGTAAATTCCTAAGAACCGAACTTCTTGAGATCTATTTACTAGCTCATTGTAAGATGTCAAAATGTCACGTGGCACTTTCAATCTCAATAATTTCAACAATTGTGTTTCGATTTTAAAAAATAAATCATTTCATGGAGCAACAAAAATAGGTTCACTCTACCAAAACCTGTTCATCAATCACCATCACCATCATCAAAAGGAGCCTCTTGTAACAATATCCGCATACCCTAGGGAGCTACTACTAAAATTTTGAAGTTAGGTGGTCACGTTGAAGTTGATGGTTTCCAAAGTGGACGCTGTTGACATTTCTCCACACTCTTCTCTACATTTGACCACATAAACAAACGAATCCTTCCACAAAACCTCGTGCTGTTTCAGTCTCCTGCTCTTCTCTTTCACTCTGTTTTCGCCGCTGTTGTTGTCCAACTTCTCTAATCAACAAAATTTAAACCCTAATTACCAATTACCAAATCTAAATCCCCTTTCACACGGAAACACTTTCCTTGTATATCTCTCTGTTTCTGCAAATACAAATAAATTCCCATTTTGAAACCTTCGGTTTCTCTCTGTCTCTGCTGCCAATGAAGGTAACGACTCTATTATTATTCTTCTTTTTCTTCTCGACCAAACCCATCTTCAGATGACGGCGATACCCATTCTTTCCGTTACCGTTATCTTCTTTTTCTTCCTCTGCTCCACCACCTGTGTTAATGGATTGGGTTCAGCTTCGACCATCGCTGTGATTTACGGCTCCCAAACGGTGTGTGGGATTGTAGCGGAAGAGCAGAATCAGAGGATTGAGTGTTACAGAGGAGGGCAGAGTGTGGCAATCCAGCCGAGCTATTCGTTTTCTTCGATTTCCGGAGGCAAAGATTTCTTCTGCGGATTGACATCAGATGGATTTAGTTTCTTCTGCTGGGATTGGAAAAATGGGTCTTCTGATCCGTTGATAAGACGGGTTTACAATAATCAGACGGTTGGATTGAGAGATCTGACTGTTGGGGAGGATCAGGTTTGCGCGGTGCAGAATGGAACAGGAGATTCGAGGTGTTGGTGGAGAGGGGCTGGAGTTAATGCTACTGATCGGTATCTGTCGTTGGACGATTCGTTTAGATTGATTTCGTCAGGGAAAGGGTTTTCTTGCGGGATTTTTATGAATAATCGAACTGTGGGATGTTGGGGGATTAGAAGGGATTTTGCTCAATACATTCAGAATCAATTTGCGAATGTTTCAATGTCCAGTTTGGTAGCTGGTGATTCTCATGTTTGTGGGGTGAACTTGACTGGGTATTTGGTTTGCGGAGGAAATAATGATTCGGGACAGTTGAATGCGCCTATTGCTTCGCCCCCTTTCGAGTATTCGGGGTTGGCTTTGGGTGTGAATCATAGTTGCGCAATTAGGATGTTGAATGGTTCTGTTGGTTCTGTGGTTTGTTGGGGAGATTCAAGTTATTCAACCACCAATGTGGTTGATGGGATTTCTTTCGAGTCATTAGCTGTTGGATTGAATTTTACTTGTGGATTGACTACAAGGAATTTGTCTGTGATTTGTTGGGGACCTGGTTGGAATGGGAATTCGAGTTCATTGGATCTTCCGTTGCCAAAGATTATTCCGGGTTCGTGTACTCAAACTTCTTGCCGTTGCGGTATTTATATTGATTCTTCGACTCTTTGTTCTGGTTCTGGTACTATTTGCAAACCTTGTGTAGTTGAAATTCAACCATCCCCGCCATCATTACCATCGCCACCGGTGCCATCATCTCCGCCTACTCGGAAAAGAAAGAACAGTAGAGGTTTATTGATTTTTGCAATTGTTGGATCAGTTGGAATTTTTGCTGGTTTATGTACTGTTGTTTATTGCATTTGGACTGGGGTATGTTGCTGTAATCACAAAAAAGTTCACAATTCAGTTCAGCCTACAATCAATCGCAACAATTCTAATAATACCCCGATGGGAAGTGGTCCATTTAGTCCCCAGTATTCAAGGTCTTCTACTATAAGGCGCCAGAGCTCTAGGGCGATGAGGCGCCAAAGGAGTGGAACCTCGTCTAAGCACACAGATAGGGCGGAGGAGTTCACCCTAGCGGAACTAGCTGCTGCTACCAACAATTTTTCTTCAGAGAACAAGATTGGAGCTGGGAGCTTTGGTACTGTGTATAAAGGGAAGCTTCCAGATGGTCGTGAAGTCGCAATTAAGAGGGGAGATACTAGTTTACGAACAAAGAAGTTTCAGGAGAAAGAAAGCGCATTTCAATCTGAATTAGCTTTCCTATCCCGTCTCCACCACAAGCATTTAGTCGGACTTGTAGGCTTTTGTGATGAGAAGGATGAGAGGCTTTTGGTGTACGAGTACATGAAGAATGGGGCACTTTATGATCATCTACATTCGAAGAACAATGTCGATAAAACTAGCAGTGTTGTGAATTCATGGAAAATGAGGATCAAAATTTCATTAGATGCGGCAAGGGGGATTGAATACCTTCACAGTTATGCAGTTCCACCTATAATCCACAGGGACATCAAATCCTCCAACATCTTGTTGGATTCCAATTTGATTGCTAGAGTTTCTGATTTTGGTTTATCCTTAATGGGTCCTGAACTTGGCGGCGAACAAATGCTAGCCAAAGCAGCTGGTACAGTTGGTTACATGGATCCTGAGTACTATGGACTGAATGTGTTAACTGCCAAGAGTGATGTTTATGGTCTTGGAGTAGTATTACTGGAATTGTTGACAGGCAAAAGAGCGATATTCAAAAACGAAGAAGAGGGAGGATCACCAGTCAGTGTGGTAGACTTTGCAGTGCAGAGGATTATGACAGGGGAGCTGACACAGGTGTTAGATCCAAGGGTTGGGCCACCTGAGATGAAGGAGGCCGAAGCGGTTGAGTTGGTAGCCTACACTGCAGTACATTGTGTTAATATGGAAGGGAAGGAGCGGCCTAGCATGACAGACATTGTGGCTAATCTCGAAAGGGCTCTCGCCCTCTGTGATGACAGCCACGGTAGCATTTCCAGTGCTACATTTTCCATTATTTCCGAGTAGCACAAAACTAGGAACCAACATAATGGTTATAGGACCGAATCAATTTTAGATTTATTTTTCAATTAATTAATTAATTTTTTTTGGTTTTTTTCTCATCAATTGAAATTCTTTTTCTTTTATTTGGAAAATTTAAATCATGGTCTCATTAGTCAAATACAGATGTTTGAATTTCACTTTTGTAATCTTCCAATTATAGAAGAGAAGAACTTTGAATTGTCATCAGAACAGGTCAGAAAAGGCGCTTAGCATTCAAATGTGCCACCTTCGCAAGTAAACGTTTTCCATAAGAGACTGTGTGTGAAAGAAAAGGATGGTCTTCGCCTTTTTTGACATGATTTTGTTGCAATTGCGATAAGATACGATGTATAGAAAATAGTTTGGTCTTTAGAAAAGTTAGTCTTAACATAAAAAAGTTGCTTTTAAGTACTTTTGCAATCTTTCATGCTAGGAATTTGGGCAACCAAAAATAACTTCCAGAGTGGTCTATAAAGTGTTTTAACAACTTGATTAAGCTAATTTTATTAGCCGAAATGAAGTCAAAGTTTTGGGTAGAGTTAGCATAAACAAATAACATCAGGTAAGACTTTTGAGCTGCATGAGTGTATAGATGGGCACAAGAAGGGGGACACGTGTAGGGTCAGATGCCCTCCCACATGATATGTTAGACTTTAAAGTGTCCTTGAAAATAGTATATTAGGGTAGTGTGTTTAGAGAGGGAGAGGAATATAACAGGTTTATTTAAAGTAGATAAAAGAGAGGAAATATAGTGTATTAATTGGTTTGGTGAAGGTGGCTGTTGATGGTGGAGGAACCAAAATTTTAAGGGGGTTCACCGCCAATGTTAAACAACAAATATGGGGTGGCCGGTGTGTGGGGTTGGGGGGTGGTGATGGGTCATGGACTATATTTGGGATGGACTTGAATGTGAGTTTATTGACAGCCAGTTGGTTTCTCATTTATGTAGAGTTTTGTGTTTTCTCTCCATCTCTTTGAGGGGGGAGTCTTGTCACCATGAATATTTAATTCTTATAATGAACGTGAATGTTTACAGCATTTTCAATGCTAAAACTTATCATTCCTCATTTTAATTAAAAGTTAAATTTAGGTTTCTTCATATTTTTTTAATCACTTCAATCACATTTTCTATTTTAATTTTTTCATCGTTATTTTAATATATCTTTAACTTTTCTGTAACAATTTAATTTCAATTATTATATTATTAATTTTAACTTAATATAATTATATTATTAAATATATATTATTATTAATTTCAACTTAAATATATAATATTATTATTTTCAATTATACTATTTTTAAATACTTTTTTAATTATACTATTATTTAGATACTTTTATTTTTATTTGTTTTTAATTTAAAAAATAAATATTGAAAATATTTTATTATTATATAAGATATAGACGATGGTTAACTTCCCCCTAAAATTAGGGAAAAGTTTGAGATTGAGCTATTATAGGGGATTATTTAGAAGGATGATTGGAGAGAGGATTTTACCTATGAACCCCTAAAATAGTTTTTTTGGCTATTTTAGGAGGATGATTAGAGATGCTCTTACAAGCTCATGGGAATAGAGCTTGGAAATTTATCAGAACCACACAGTGAAATTCAATGGATTCCAAGTCTGGAAACTCAGTTTACTCGGGACTTGGTTTGACTTAATGTTAAGAAAGGGGAAAATTCTAAATGGCCTGGGAAATCCAGCGAGGTTGACTGCCTGGGAGGGGCGAAGTTACACTATTGCCCCCCCCCCCCCCCCCTCTTTAACAACTTTTAGAAAAAGTGTTTAAAAAGGAGGGGGCAAAAGTGTAAATTCACCCCCTCCCAGGCAGCAGCCTCGCTGGTTTCCCAGGCCAGCTAGAATTACTCTAAGAAAGGTGAGGCATATTATCTAGCCTAGAGCAGACCACTAGGTCCTAACATTTATAAGTACAAGATAATCACCATATTCTCTCTATTATATTTGGGAATAGGCAGTGATGAGACATCAATTAGTCAGGCAATCACACCCGTATACGTGGCAAGGCCAACCTTAATGTAAGAAAAGCTTCAATATGGTCTCAAGTGGATCCATTCAAAAATTGTTGTTCAGCCTGTAAGTTAGGTGTCCAAACCCAAGTCACACCAGCCCAAGAGGCATGGGCCTTAGGGCTTGGCCCATGACAATAAGGTTCGAACATGAATCTCAAAACTTTCATAAGCTCGAGATCCACTCACACAAATCAGCTCTTAGCCCAATCAACCATTGGGTCCTAAACAGAGCCAAGTATCGAAGGAGCAACGTGCCATCAGACATTCAACAGGCAGTCTCACGATCGGGCATGAGTGTCCCGTGTTAGATCTTGTGAAAGATCTCCTTCCTTCATCATGCCCTCAATAACATGGACAGTTGTGGAGGGAGCACTCGCTACTTAAAGTGAAAAAAATGAAGGAGAAAGGTACGCATACACTTTGCAATTAACCTCCAGTCTTCACTCTTCCTTGCATCGATATCTAACTTAAGCATCGAAGTGCCTTCAGCCACCACAATAGTGGTCCCTAGCTAACCATTGCTCATTTTGCAGGCTCGAGATCAACAAGAACAAATTTGGACATATCAGTTTGGCATCATCCGTGGGGAAAAGCAACAAGTTTTCATTGAAGTGAACACATAAAAGTTCTTTCTAGCTAACCAGAGCATTGAGACATGGTCACCAGCACCAAATGTCGAGCATTTAACAATACCAAATCGGACAACTCCTCGCCCGGAGAAGCCCAACCACTAGGGCGAACCGATCCAACTGAGGGAGCAAAACAGTTGCACAACCCAACCACTGAGGCATACGTGTTTGACCCCGCATAGACCAGATCTTGCTTCACATGGATCATCTAGCAGGGGTGGTGGAAAAGCTCACTCGGAATCAACAGCAGCCACCCGAAAGTGGCGGAGATCTGGGGAGATCCCACGCTCGAGAGCACATCCAGGAAAGGTGAGAACCTCAGCGGAGAGGGGTAGAAAGCTGGCAAACAGGAAAGCTTAAGGGATGATTGGACTATGCCCTCGAAAACAAACCGCACCAGAGTCTGGAACCCGCCCCGACTAGGGGCAACCAATTCAAACATCTTGTATGACCTCATTGTCCCTCCATTATCGGAGGATATCATAAATGTCCCTTGCCAAAGAAATATGTCCCTCCAAAGCTCAAATTCTATGACAGAACATCATATCCGTCAGTTCATCTGCATCATTATCACCGCATAATGGCGCTGAAAGAAAGTTCAGAAGTCATCATGTGCAGAACTTTTTCCACCAGCCTAAAGAAGCTCTGCTAACCTGGTTCCTCAATCTTCAACCAAGATCTATCGACTTGTTCCAAGTTCTAGTGAAGGCATTTATCACCAGATTTTTCAGGAGTCAGCGAATCAGAAAGGGGTCCAACTACCTGCTAAGTCTCAAGCAAAAGTACGGCGAGACCCTCAAAGAGCACGTCACTTGTTTCAACGACGAACTGACTTTGATTGACGTTTGTAGTGACAACATGTAGCTCACCGCCTTCACTTTCGACCTCGAGAAAGTCAGTTCTACAACTTCCTCATCCTAGAACCCCTGAGAGATATGACTAACTTACTGAAAAGTGCGCAGAAGTATATCACTCTCGAAAAGATGTTGGCCACCAAGAAATGAGGCTAATGAAGCCAAGCAAACCCCCAAGGCCCGGGACATGGGAGAGAAAAAAGGCATGAAGAGGAAGACATGTTAAAGATGAGAAAAAACGACAACAAAATCGGGTCTGACAAGGCCAAACTCGATAGAGCTATCAACTACGTTGGCTCAAGGTACACTTAGTTCTTTCCCCTCAACTCCAGCTTGCCCAAAATCCTCTCCGCCATGAAAAATTGGGTCGACTTCAAGTGGCCTCCCAAGCTCAAAAGTGATCATTCGAGACGTGATAGGAACAAGTATTGTGCCTATCACAAGGACCACGGTCATGTCACTTAGGATTGCCAGAGTCTCAATAATGAGATCGGGTACTGTGTTTGAAGGGGAAGACTCGGAGAATTTGTAAATTTTGATGAGAAAAACCCTGAGAAAAGGAGAGGGAATAAACAATATAGGACGTCGAAGAAAATATTGCAGAATGGACCGAAGAAATCCAATCGGTCAAGAAAGTGTGCAGTCTGGGAACTGCGAACGCAGTTCCCACCTCAGAGACTGCCCAAGTATAGAACCCAACCCGGACCTAATCTTCACCGAGCAGGTTATGCAAGGGGTCTATTCCCTGCATAACAACGCCTTGTTAATCACGATCGTAACATTGAAATGGGACGTGAAGAGATCGCTAGTGGACACGAGGAGCTCCGTCAATATCATGTTCCTGGAAGCATTTCGGAGGATGCACCTGAGAAAGAAAGAGCTGAAACCAGACAATCGGGTGATGGTTGGCTTTAGCGGCGCTTGAAGTTACCCAGTCGAAAGCATCGGCCTACCTATAGAAACAAGGAAACAAGTAAAACTCCTAATGATAGAGTCCATCATAGTAGATGTCCCTCCACATACAATGTGATTATGAGAGACCTTGGCTCCACCAGATGGGAGCAGTAGTCTCCACACAACACCAGTGCCTCAAATATACTGTCAATGGAGAGATGGAAACCGTCAGCAAAAATTAGTCTGTCGCCGGGGAATCCCATTACGTGGCAATGAAGCTATTGGGTAAGTAACCATGACGGCTTGAGTCCCCTCGAAGAGATGAACCAACATGCCAAAGGCTTACTGGTAAAATAGTTTGAGTCCTGAGAGTAGCATGTGAACTTTTGAAGAAGAACGATCAATAAAGGTAATCTCTTTAAAAATGACTTTACTCCACACTCAACTCCTTCTACAAGGGATGACCCAGTCTTTATACAGGGACCAAAATGGCACACAAGTGGCCGAGCCTAGCTCCACTGAAGGCAATGACGACTCACTGCATAAGTGACCTAGTTCGCCTAAGGAATTGAGGTACGATACAACGGGTCGAGCCTTGTCCACGGACAGCTCACCGCCCAAACAAAGACTGGTCCTAACACAGAAACCAAAATGGCGCACAAGTGGCCGAGCCTACCCCTACTAAAAGCAACAATGGTTCGCTGCATAAGTGACCTAGCATGTCTAAGGAACCTGGGTACTGCCTAGCGAATCGAGCCTAATCCACGGACTGCTCATCACTCCAAAGGCCTGGTCTGAGCATGGGGACCAAAATTGTCCACATCAGCCGAGCCTAGTCCTATTCAAGATGTCGAAAGCATGTCACACCTCGGTTCCTTGGCGGACTAGGTCACTAGTGTGGCGAGCCATTATCTTATTCAATTGGGCTAGGGTCACCCCCTTGCGGAGAACAGTCTGTGGACTGAGTTCATTTCACATATGTACTTTCGTTGTTTTGGAGGTGGACTAGGTCACTTGTGCGGCATGCTCTCGACATCTTGAATAGGACTAGGCTCGGCTGATGTGACCTAGTCCGCCCAAGGCAGCGCGAGGCAGATCGAGTCCTGTCTATTGACGACTCACCACACCGGGATAATATAGTCAGAGGGATTAAGATGACACAAAGTGGTCGTGTCTAATCCTATTCAGGATACCGACAATTCGCCCAATGAGTGACCTAGTATGCTTAACAGGAACTTAGTCGTTCGGGCAAAGTCAGTTCTTCAGCAGCCCAACTCATGTTTTGGATTGAGGCATATTACGAAGTCTAGCCCAGATGGGTGAATATGACTTCTTCCCATCTCAAGTGCTCTCAAGGACTGAGCCAAATATACACAGGAACTCAGCTTGTTCGGGCAAAGTCGCTTCCTCAACAGCCCAACTCTTATTCAGGATTGAGGCATATTACGAAGTCTAGCCCAGAGAGTGAAAATAACTTTTTATCAGCTCAAGTCCTCTCAAGGACTGTGCTAGATATACACAAGAGTCCAGCCCGTTTGGGCAAAGTCGGTTCCTTAACAGCCCAATTTCTGTTCAGGATTGAGGCATATTACGAAGTCTAGCCCACACTGGTGAAAATGACTTCTTCCTAGCTCAAGTCCTCTCAAGAATTGAGTTAGATATACACAGGAATCCAGCCCGTTTGGGCAAAGTCGGTTCCTTAACTACCCAACTCTTGTTCAGGATTGTTGTCTATTACGAAGTATAGTCCAGACGGGTGAATACGATTTTTTACCAGCTCAATTCCTTTAAAGGACTGAGCTAGATATACACAGAAAGCTAGCCCATTCGGGAAAAGTAGGTTCCTCAACAACCCAACTCCTATTTAGAATTTGGGGTCTAATGGGAAGTCTACTCCAGATGGGCGGAGACGACTTCTTCAGCTCAAGTCTTCTCAAGGATTGAACCAAATAAATGCGGGAGTCTAGCCCATTCGGGCAAAAATGACTCCTCAACAACCTAATCCCTGTTCGGGAGTGAGATTTATTATGGGAGCCCAACCCATAAAGGCGGAGGCGATTTCTCCTCAACTCAAAGTTCTCCTCAGGACTGCAGACCGAATCTCAGTCCGGCAAGAGATGGTTTCTCAAACAACCCAACCACTACACAGGGTCAGAGACCAGCAAAGAAGTCCAATCTTCAATGCAAAGACAACTCTTGAACAAGCTTAACTACTAAGGGAGACAATAATTACGACACTAAGGGAACAAAATCCGGACAAACAAAGGTTAATATCCTACAACTTAACTCTCACACAAGATTAAGTTATTACTGTTGATAGAATATGAGCTCGGACAAGCCAAGAAATGACTCCAGCTCGAACTAAAGCCCTACTTCAGGTGGGGATAGGTACACTCGTTTATTCAGCCTAATTTAAGCAAGAATTGGAAATGGCAAGTACGAAAGCTACAAGCACAAAAAAAATGTTCATCATTAATGAATTTTCTTTCACTAAAAAATCGCTCATGCAGCGATAGTAGAGTCATGAACATCCTCCTGCAACTCAGAATCTAAAATAGCCTCAAGGTCGGCATCATGTTCTGAAACTGCAGGATCGGAAATCATCTTGATGATAGGTGGATCGGCCTCAAGGCACCTTGCAGGGAAAAACAGGAACAATCATTTGCCTCAAAGTGTGCAAAGGCTACATGCCTGTAAGCGAAAAGGTCCAGTCCTCATGATTTTGCGCAATGTAGTCCAACAACTCCAGTCTACCAGCAACAACCATGTTGAAGTCAGTAATCTCAACACATCAAGGAGCTTCTTCTCATTGACGTCCCACCGCGCCTTCAAGCCAGACAACTCTTCATGCACCCTGGATAGACCACTTTCGCAGTTTGCCAACCTGCGATTTAGCCGCAACTTGGCTTGCATGCTCGAAGTCTCGTTCCTGAGTAAGATGGGACATTTGCAGCAGAACAATGTCATGGAGTTCCTTCTGCCTAGAAAACTCAACGCGTTCATGATCTAGAGCACTCTAGATTTCATCAGTAGGCTTCTAGGTAGATGCCAGACAGTCAGCAACCTCCATCTACTTAGCTACCAATCTGCTCGATCCTCATGAACTCCCCTGAGCTCGGTCGTCAAATCAGCCCAGGCAGGTAGGACCTTATCCAAACTCTCCTGAATCCTTTCAGCAGGACCTCTAAGTCAGCCAAAGCCTTGTTCATATTCTTGTGGGCCTCCCGCAACTGAGCCTCCAAGCCACGACAAATGGTCAGCTGCTTTCCCAGTGAGTCCATTTCAAAATGTGTAGCCGAAAGCTACAACTATTGCTCAGCAAACGACCTTTCCATGGCATAAACTTTGTCCCGTGCAAAGTCCACTTCAGTACCCAGCATCCATCATAGGTCAAGTGGGTCATTCCTTGATTAGAAACCAAGTGCATGGTTACAAATGAAAAATGCAGTTAAGAGGCCAAGACAAGTATTTACTCACCTCATGAGCTGCTTCAACCCTTGATTGAGATGGTCCCTCACGGGTATCTCCTCCAATAGTGGACAATCAAGCTGATAGGAAAATGACCTCCTCAGAAGCTGCATGGATCCATTCCTCCGGTCAACCTCATGGTGCCACATATATCGACCATCACAGCGGAGGTAAATAGCGTCCGGTCCGCAAAGTTGACGCGAACGTTGGAATGGATAAACTTGGGATTAGGGATGAGTCTCACACACCCTCTTGCAACTACAACCTCCATTGAAGGAGGGAATTCCGCAACTCCCTTCCCTTTACCGATAGACGGCGAGGAAGTAGAGCATAATAATTCAGACAAAGCGACGATTTAGATGAGCCACGAGAAAGATCCTCCAAAGCAGATGAATTACTTAGGGCACCCAAAACCTCCAATGGGTCACGAGCAATGCCCCTTAGAGCACCAGGCTCCAATCCTGAGTCAGCACCAGTAGAAGCATCATAATGGCCTCAAGAAAATGAGCATTGGTGCGCTCGAGCTGCTATTCATTTAGACTGCTGGGATCCTCCAGCCCAGTAAGGCTATGGTACTCCCCGTCGAGCGAAGAGCTCGGGGCTAGAGGAAAAAGGAGGTAGACTGTCGGGCTCAGGTAATGCCTCCTCAGAAGCACGGTAAGATACCACTGACTAGGAGTGCTTGACGAGCTCCCTCTCTGTAACAGACAACAGAGCCCAAAGGGCAGCCCCCACTTTGACTTTCTTGCGCTTACGAGAGGGCGGAAACAACCCTTCCACAACCTTCTTCTTGGATGGGTTGGTCTTCTTCGCAACTATTTTCTTATGCGTTTCGAATGCTCGAGCAATAAAAGAAGAGCCAGTCTGAATGACTAGTGCTCGCCCACCCTACCAACCTTATCGGATAATAGACCACTACTCTCGATAAATGCAAGGCTGAAAGCTTCTGAAAGGAAAATGAGCTACAGTGAATGAAAGTCGGTTTTGGCTCTGTCTTCCTCATGAGAAAGAGCAACATCGTCGTGCCCCCTAGTTGAGAAAATAAGTGGCACCTCAAACATACAATAAGCATCACGCTAAAAGCATCAAAGAAAAGGAGTCAGAAGACCTACTGACGTTCCTGAAGTTGTGATAGACCAATCGATTTTCGTGGTCAAAGTATCCAGACTGCACAGAAGAAAAAAAACAGTACCGCTGCCAATTCTTCCCATCTTCTGAATGCATGTTAAAGTAAGAAGGCTTCGCCAGCCAACAAGTACTGATGAGACATCAAACAGTCACTCGATCACAATCATACACGTGGCATGGGCCAACCTTAATATGGGAAATGCTTCAACACGGTCCCAAGCAGACCCATTCATAAACTGTTGTTCGACCCATAAGTTGGGTGCCCAAGCCCAAGTCAGGCTAGCCCAAGAGGCATGGGCCTTAGGTCTTGGCTCAGGATAATAAGGCCCAAACATGAATCTCAAAGTTGTCATAGGTCCAAGATCCACTCGCACAAATCGGCTCTTAGCCCAATCAAGCATTGGGTCCTAAACAAAACCAAGTGCCGAAGAAATTCAGACATGCACAGGTAAGATCTTATGCAAGATTTCCTCCCTCCATCACGCCCTCGATCCCAGGGACAGTTGGTGAAGGAATACTCACTATAAAAGGTGATAAAAGGAAAGAGAAAGGTACTCGTACACTTTGCTATTTACTTCCATTCTTCACTCTTTCTTACATCGATATCTAACTTAAGCATCAGAGTGCCTTCGGCCACCATAATGGTAGTCCCTAGCTGACCGCTACTCATTTTTGCAGGCTCGAGATCAGCAAGATCAACAAGGACATATTTGAACACATCAGTTTGGCGCCATCTGTGGAAAAGGGCAACAAGTTTTCCTTGAAACGAAAACATAAAAGTTTTTATAGTTAACCAAAGTATCGAGACATGATCAGCAACATCATGTCTCGAACACTCAACGATGGTGCCGAGCCAGACAATGCTTTAGCCTAGGAAGCCCAATCACAAGGCTGAATCAATCTGATCGAGGAGGCTGAACAATCGCATAGTCCAGCTACTGAAGCAGTCGAATCCGACATGAGTCTGATCCTACTCCATCTGGATTACCTGACACATGTAGTGGAAAGGCTCACTCGAGATCGACAACAGCAGTCTGAGATCGGCCAAAATTCGAGAAGTTCTCTGATCCTAGAAGATGCACAGGAAAGCGTCCAGGAGGGCAAAATCCCAGGGTAGAGGAATAAAGAGCTTACCAATAAGGGAGCCCAAGAGGAGGAATAGAGGATCATGGGAACCATATGCCGAGGATAGACAGGGCCACGGCCAAGAACCCGATATTAGGGGCAGTCAATCTTAATGTCCTGTATGATTTCGTTGTCTCTCCATTTTCGGAGGAGATCATGAGTGCCCCTTTTTTTAGGAAGTTCGTCCCACTAAAGCTCGATCTCTATGAAGGAACATCGTATCTATCACATCATCTGTGCCATTAACATCACATAATGGTACTTAACGAAAGCTTATAAGTCATTCTGTGTAAAACATTTTCCACCTGCTCGAAGAAGGCTACACTGACCTGGTTCCACAGCCTCTAGCCGAGATCTATCATTCCATTCCAGGTCCTAGCAAAGGCATTCATCAGCATGTTCTCGAGATCCAACCGATCTGAAAAGAGTCCCACTATCTGTTGAGCCTCAAGCAGAAGCATGGCGAGACCCTGAGGGAGTACGTCACTCATTTTAATGATGATCTAACCTTGATCGATGGTTGCAACAACAACATATCGATCACTACTTTCACCTTCGGACTCCGAGGAGACAAGTTTTACAAATCCATTACTTTGGAACCTCTAGCAGATATGGTGGATTTGCTAAGGATTGCCCATATATACATCACCTTGGAGAAAATGTTACCTTAGTCATCTCAGTAAGGAAAACAAACTGGGAAGTGAGAAGATCACGGGTGGACACAAGCAGTTCCATCAACGTACTATTCCTAGACATATTCCTAAAAATGCAATGATAGAAGGAGGGCTGACACCTTCAAATCAAGCCATGTTTGGCTTCAATGGAGAAAGCTGCTACCCGGTAGGAACAATCATGCTGCTAGTGGTCGGGGGGCAGCCAGACCTAGAGAGGATCTTGATGACAGAGTTTTCGGTCA
Source organism: Berberis vulgaris (assembly GCA_963556465.1). NCBI lineage: Eukaryota > Viridiplantae > Streptophyta > Magnoliopsida > Ranunculales > Berberidaceae > Berberis > Berberis vulgaris. Next base: position 8,456,871 of record OY747130.1, on the reverse strand, counting down.
TTGAAGCCCGCTCTGAATATAATGTAATCTTGGGTCGATCTTGGTTACACTGCATGGAGGCAACAGTCTCAATCTAGCATCAGTGCCTCAAATGCCCCTCTGACAACGAAGTAGGGACGATCAAAGCAAACCAAACTATCTATCTCGAATGTCACAACGCCACAACTAGGCAATTGGAAAATGGAGCACAACAACCCAAACAAAAGGATCTGGATGAAAAAAAACCCAAATCCAGATAGAAAGGATACACCTTTGTCTTCGAAAGTTGAATCTTCATCTAGCCCAAGTGGAAGGCCGATTGTGGGGCAGCTGAAAGAAGAAGCTGTCACAATATACTTGGACAGCCAAGCTAGCATAAAAGCATTCTAGATAGGCTCTAACCTTAACAGAGTGTTGGAAGATCAACTATCTGCACTCTTAAAGGAAAACTAGGACGTCTTCGCTTGGACAATGAAAAACATGGTAAGAATCGACCATTTAGTAATCACGCACCGACTGACAGTCAATCCTGACTCGAAGCCAGCCCAACAGAAAAAAAAATTGTGGTCCCCGAGCACAACCAGGCCATTAATGAGGAATTGCAAAGACATGAAAGTCGGCATGATAATGGAGTCTTGCTACCCAGATTGGCTGGCTAATATATTCTTGGTAAGGAAGAAAAACGGAAAGTGGAGGGTCTGTATGGACAACACTGACCTTAAGAAAGCTTGCATGAAAGACAACTTTTCATTGCCTCAGATAGACCAGATCGTAGATGCAACGTCCGGACACAGCCTGCTCAGCTTCATGGAAGCTTATTCTGGCTATGATCAAATCAGTATGCACCCGCCGGACTAGGAGAAATCATCCTTCATAACGGACATAGGCACATACTGCTATCGGGTAATGTCGTTTGGACTTAAAAATTGAGGGCAATGTACCAGCGTTTTGTGAACCGGATGTTCAAAGGATAAATCGAAAAGACCATGGAAGTCCACATTGACGACATGCTGGTAAAATGCTTTCACAGTCCTGATCACCTGGCGGACCTCCAATGAGCATTCTCCCAACTCCAAAAATACCAAATGAAGCTCAACCCGCAGAAATGCACTTTCAGAGTGCAGTCAGGGAAATTTTTTGTCACATAGTCAACTGAGGAGGATAGGGATGATCCAAAGCCGATTCATGCCTTTCTCGACATGAGACCACCCGCAAACATCAAACAAGTTAGAGCCTGACTGGAAGGGTGGCAGCCCTAAACAAGTTCATCTTTAAATCTTCAAACAGATGCCTCTCATTCTTTAAGATCCTAAAAGGGAACAAAGAATTCCAATGAGGAGAGCCATTTGAACATGTCTTTTAAGATATATGAAGGTGTACATGGAAAGCACGAAACTACTATCAAAACCTACTTCGGGTGAGATGCTCTACAGAGCCAAATGAATCGGATTAGAAGAAATCATGGTGTTCACCGACTCCCAACTGGTGTTCAATCAGGTGAACGGTGAATTCGTTGTTAAAGAACCCCGAATGAGGCCTATTATAGGAAAGCAATCGATGCAAAAAGAGGGTTCAAAAGAATACTACTCCGCCGCTGCTCCTGGGTAGACAACTAGGAAGCCGACTATCTAGATGGAAAAGCCTCGTCCGCAGATAACGACTCTGACACACTCATAGAGTTCCAGGAGAAATCGGCCCTAGAAAAAAAGGGACTCCATGAAACCTATTCCATAAGCGAAGAGCCCAGCTGGATGAGCCCCCTAATCAGTTACATAAAAGATGGAATGTAGAACACTCGAGAATTCAAAGTCGGTGATTGGTACTGAGAAAAACTCAGCCGAACACAAGAGACCCAAAAGAAGGCAAGCTAAGCCCGAACTGGGAAGGTCCCTACAAGTGGCAACAAACAAAAGGCCATGATCCTTCTAGCTATAAAACTTGAATGGAGAGCTTCTAAAGAGACCATGGAATGTGAAACACTTAAAGAAGTATTATAAATAAATGAACTATCTTTAAAACCCCATTTCCTATAACTCCATGCATAGAAATAGACATAGCCTGACAACAAGACTACGTTAGCCCACATGCGAATCCAACCCAGTCCACGGATAGTTCACCGCAAGCAGGCGAGTCCAGTCCACGGATGACTCACTCCTCCTAAAAAACATAGTCCGACCACAAGACTAAGATGGCACACACGCGAACCGAACCCAGTCTGCGGACGGATCATCGCAAGCGGGCGAGTCCAGTCCATGGATGACTCACCGCTCCTAAGATAACCTGGTCCGACTACGGGGACCAAAATGGCGCATAAGCAACCGAGCCTAGTCCTATTTAGAATGTCGACAGCTTGCTGCATAAGTGACCTAATCCACCTCAAGAGCCAAGGCAACGCAAGTGGGGACTGAACCTAGTCAACGAACGACTTACCGCTTCTAAGATAACCTTGTCCGACTACGGGGAATAAAATGGCACACAACCGGCCGAGCCTGGTCCTATTCAGGATGTCGACAGCTTGCCACATAAGTGAAATAGTCCTCCTTAGTAGCCAATGCAACACAAATGCGGACCAAACCCAATCCACAGACTAAGATAATCTAGTCCGACTTCGGGGACCAAAATGGCGCACAAGTAGCTGAGCCTAATCCTAATAATGATGTCGACAACTTGCCGCATAAGTAAACTAGCTAGCCTCAGGAACCAAGGCAACGCAAGTGCGGACCAAACCCAGTCCATGGACAGTTCACCGCAAACAAGTGAGTCTAGTCCACGAACGACTCACCACTCCTAAGATAACCTAGTCCGACTACGGGGACCAAAATGGCGCACAAGTGGCCAAGCCTAGTCCTATTTAGGATGTAGACAGTTTGCCTCATAAGTGGCCTAGGCTGCCTTAGAAGCCAAGGTAACGCAAATGCGGATCGAACCTAGAGAAGATCACTTGGTCTGAAATTCAGAAAGATCTCAGATCCGAGAAGATGCACAGGAGAGCGTCCAGGAGGGCAAAAATCCCGGGGCAGAGGAATAAAGAGCTTACAGGTAAGGGGGCCCAGGAAGAGAAGAGATCAAGGGGACCATATCCTGAGGACCGACAGGACCACATCCAAGAAACCACTATTAGGGGCGACTGATCCTAATGTCTTGTATGATCTCATTGTCCTTCCATTTTCAAAGGAGATCTTAAGTGCCCTTTTTTAATGAAGCTCGCCCCACTAAAGCTCAAGTTTTATGACGGAACATCGTATCCGTCAGATCATCTGCGCCATTAACACCACATAATGGCATTTAAAGAAAGCTTAGAAGCCATTCTGTGTAAAACTTTTTCCACCTGCCTGAAGAAGGCTACGCTGACCTGGTTCCACAACCTCTAGCCGAGATCTATCGTTCCATTCCAGGTCCTAGCGAAGACATTCATCACCAGGTTCTTGGGAGCCATCGGATCTAAAAGGAGCCCCACTATTTGCTGAGCTTCAAGCAGACGACGTTACTCATTTCATTGATAATCTGACCTTGATCGATGGTTGCAGCAACGACATATTGGTCACCGCTTTCACCTCTGGAATCCGAGGAGACAAGTTTTACAAATCCCTCACCTTGGAACCCCTAGCGGATATGGCGGGTGTTCTAAGGATAACCCATAAATACATCATCATGAAGGAAATGTTGGCAGCCAGAAAAGCAGAAAGTGAACCAAAGCACTTCTCTAGAGCCAACGACGGGGGAGATAGATCTAAGTGAAAACAGGGGGAGAATCAAAGCAAGCTCGACCAAGCAAAGTTGTACAAGTTCAGCGGCTCCAGGTACCCCTATTATACTCCACTCAACTTCAGTCTGCGCGATGTTTTGTCTGCCATGAAAATGGGAAGACATGAAATGGCCATCAAAACTCAAAGGAGATCCATAAAAGCTTGACAAGGACAAGCATTTTTCTTATCACAAGGAGATGGGCTACAAAACCAAAGACTTTAGGAACCTCAACAAGATCTAATACTTGATTCAGATAGGACAACTGAAGGAGTTCATCGACTTCGGGGACATGCAACCCCAAAGCGAATGAACGACAAAAGAAACATGAGATATGACTCCTGACTTGGTATGTGTTTTTTATGGGGCAAATAAGGAAAGACAACACTCGAATTGTTCATTAATGAAATCGATACGATAATTGTGAGTCAGATCGCACTACCGAGACCATTTCGTCCTGCACATACGATAGGAAAGGAAAATCTCAAACTTGACGTTCACAGAATGGGACATGAAATGAGTATGCTTCCCCCACAACGATGCCTTAGTCATCTCAGTAAGGATAACAAACTAGAAAGTGAGAAGATCACTGGTGGACATAGGCAATTCCATCAACGTACTATTCCTAGACATATTCCTAAAAATGCAACTGATAAAAGGAGGGATGACTCCTTCAAATCAATTCACGTTCTACTTCAATGGAGAAAGCTGCTACCCGGTCGAAACAATCATGCTGCCAGTGATCGCGAGGCAATCAGACCTATAGAGGATCCCAATGACAAAGTTCTCGGTCGTAGACGCCTACTCTGAATATAATGTAATCTTGGGTCGATCTTGGTTACACCGCATGGAGTCAACAATATCCATCCAGCATCACTGCCTCAAACGCCCTCCGACAGTGAAGTTGGGACGATCAAAAGAGATCAAACTATCGCTCTAGAATGTCCAATGTCGTGACTAGGCAACTGGAAAATGGGGCACAACAACCCGAACAAAAGGATCTCGATTAAGAAACCCCAAATCCATATAAAGAGGACCCACCTTTGCCTACGGACGTTGAACCTCCATCTAACCCAAAGGGAAGGCTGAATGGTGGGCAGCTGGAAGAAGAAGTTGTTACAATATACTTGGATAACCCTGCTAACATAAAAAACGTCCAGATAGGCTCTAACTTTAACAGAGTGCTGGCGGGTCAACTATCTGGACTCTTAAAGGATGAACTAGGACATCTTCGCCTGGACAATGAAAAACATAGTGGGAATCAACCCTTCAGTAATCACGCACCAACTGGCAGTCAATCTTGACTCGAAGCTAGCCTGGTAGAAAAGAAAGTTGGTGGCACCCGAGCACAACCAGGCCATTAATGAGGAAGTGCAAGGACTTATGAATGTCGGCATGATAATGGAGTTTCACTACCCAGATTGGTTGGCTTATATATTCCTGGTTAGGTAAAAAATGGAAAGTGGAGGGTCTATATGGACAACACTAACCTTAAGAAAACCTGCATCAAAAACAACTTTTCATTGCCCCGGATAGACCAAATCGTAGATGCGACGTCCGAACACAGCCTACTCAGCTTCATGGACACTTATTCTGGCGAAAATAAGATCAGTATGCACCCACCGGACTAGGAGAAAACCTCCTTCATAACGAACAGAAGGCACATACTGCTATTGGGTAATGTCGTTCGGACAAAAAACTTCGAGGGCAATGTACTAGAGTTTGATGAATCGAATGTTCAAAGGACAAATCGGAAAGTCCATGGAAGTATACATCGACGACATGCTGGTAAAAAGCTTTCACAGTCTTGATCACCTAGCGGACCTCCAATGAGCGTTATCCCAACTCCGGAAGTACCAAATGAAGCTCAAACCACATAAATGCATTTTCGGAATGCAGTCAGGGAAATTCTTGGGCTACATAGTCAACTGAGGAAGATAGAGGCTTATCCAAAGTAGATTCATGTTTTTCTCGACATGAGACCACCCGCAAACATCAAACAAGTTTAGGGCCTGTCTGGAAGGGAAGCAGCCCTAAACAGGTTCATCTCCAAATCTTCAAACAGATGTCTTTCATTCTTTAAGATCCTAAAGGGGAACAAAGAATTTCAATGAGGAGAGCAGTGTGAACATGTCTACTAAGATTTGGAGGCATACATAGAAAGCACGGAGCTACTATCAAACACTACTTCAGGTGAGACACTCTACCTAGCCAAATGAGTTGGAGTAGAAGAAATCATGGTGTTCACCGACTCCAACTGGTGGTCAATCAGGTGAACGGTAAATTTGTTGTTAAAGAACCCCAAATGATGGCCTATTTTAGGAAAGCAATCGACGCTAAAAAAAGGGTTCAAGATAATACTACCCTGCTCCAAGGCAAACAACCAAGAAACCGATGATCTGGATGGAAAAGCTTCGTCCGCAATTACCGACTCTGACGCACTCATAGAATTCCATGAGAACTTGGCCCTAGAAAAAGAGGCTCCATGAAACCTTCTCCATAAGTGAGGAGCCTAGCTGGATGAGTCTCCTAATCTGCTAAATAAAAGATGGAATGTAGAACATTCGAGAATTCAAAGTCAATGATTGGTAGTGAGAAAAACTCAGCCGAACACAAGATACCCAAAAGAAGGCAAGCTAAGCCCGAACTGGGAAGGTGCCTACATAGTGACAACAATCAAAATGCCATGAACCTATTTCATATAAATAAAGGTACTCTCTTTAAAACCCCATTTCATATAACTCCACGCATAGAAACAGACCTAGTCCAACCACGAGACTATGTTGGCCCACACGCGAATCGAACCCAGTCCATGGATAGTTCACCGCAAGCAGGCGAGACCAGTCCACGGATGACTCACTCCTCCTAAATAACATAGTCCGATCATAGTACTACGATGGCACACACGCAGACCAAACCCAATCCGTGGACGGTTCACCGCAAGCGGATGAGTCTAGTCCATGGATATCTCACTGCTCCTAAGATAACCTGGTCTGATTACGGGGACCAAAATGGCACACAAGCAACCGAGCCTAGTCCTATTCAAAATGTCGACAGCTTGCCGCATAAGTGACCTAGTCCACCTCAGAAGCCAAGGCAACGCAAGTGGGGACTGAACCTAGTCTACGGGCAGTTCATCGCAAGCGGGCGAGTCGAGTCCACGGATGACTCGCCGCTTCTAAGATAACCCGGTCCGACTACGGGGACTAAAATGACACATAAACGACCGAGCCTAGTCCTAGTCAGGATGTCGACAGTTTGCCGCATAAGTGACCTAGTCCGCCTCAAGAGCCAATGCAACACAAATGCGGACCAAACCCAGTCCACAGACAAATCACCGCAAGTGGGCGAGTCCAGTCCACAGACGACACACCGGTCTTAAGTTAACCTAATCCGACTAGGGGGACCAAAATGGCGCACAAGCGACCGAGCCTAATCCTATTCAAAATGTCGACACCTTGTCATATAAGTGAACTAGTTGACCTTATGAACCAAGGCAACGCAAGTGTGGACCAAACCCAGTCTACGGATAGTTCACCACAAGTGAGCAAGTCTAGTCCACGAACAACTCACCACTCTTAAGATAACCTGGTCCGACTACAGGAACCAAAATGGCGCACAAGTGGCCAAACCTAGTCCTATTCAGGATGTAAATAGTTTGTCGCATAAGTGACCTAATATGCCTTAGGAGCCAAGGTAACGCAAGTGCGGACCGAACTTAGTCTATGGACAGTTCATCGAAAACGGGCGAGTCCAGTCCATGGACGACTCACCGCTCCAAAGATAACTTCGTCCGACCACAGGACCACGACAACACCAGTGCGGACCAAACCCTCTCCAAGGATAGTTCACCGCAAGCGGATGAGTCCAATCCATGGACCATTCACCGCATCTAATCGCTCAAGTCCATATGGACCAAGGCAACCCCGGACCACCAAGACTCAACTGCAAAAGTGAGTTAAACTATGGTACAGAACCTGGTCCCTCATAATGAAACAATTTCTCTATCACTCTAGTTTTACACGGAGCTAAGTAACAATACTTTGATAGGCCAATACCTACCCAGGAAACAACCAACCCGCGAGGCACAACCTGCTCACATAAAGATCGATCCTCAGTGATTTCACCATTTTTGATGAATCAAGTTATTTCGTTAAGGGAACTATGTTGGCTGAGTCAAGACTACATGTGTCCCCTTTTGAACCAGGCTAGCCTAGTCCCTGATCAGAGTCGGTCTGTCTACTCAAACAACCGTGACTTTTTTGACAGTCCAAAGTTTATCCACACAGGCCAAACGACTCACATTCATTCAGAACACACATAAAGAAAAAAAAGGAAGCCAATTCAGACAAAAAAACTGACTTCATTGATTATCAAAAATTTATTACAAAACATGACCAACTAATCAATTCGAAGGTTTACACACTACAAATATCTGAGCTTGGTAGAAAGCAAGGTGCGAACGAAGATCTTCTAGAACACATGTTGGACTTTGCTCCGCCAAATCTTCTTTTCGAATAGGCGTTAGACTAAAACCAAGGAAGTAGCAGTGGGAGAAGCAATCCAAAGTTGGTTGCTGGTGAGATCCCTCAAAAGAGGGATGCTCGAGGTGATGCAAAATCAGCTCCTCAGGGTAGCCAGTGATATCTCCCAAAAATGATGGCGGAAGACGCCGTGGGAGCAAGAGAATATGGAAAACAAACTTGGCCCCTAAGAGGAAGTCTATACTTCTTTTTCATGATGTAAGAACAAATTCGGAGGTCCCATATAACCATTGGAAGCGCACTCAAACCAGGTGGCTTCCTCCAATAGCAAGTCTTGTTAAGGCTCATCGCTACAAATGTCAGAACATTAGAAGACTCCACCAATGGGGGATCCACTTTGTCCTTTGAATAGACCAAAATAAGAGCAGACTCTCCAGAAGGGTGCATTTGAAGAACAGGCTCTGTGAAGCACATGGTAACACCTGACCCTATAAGAACTACATATATAGACGCAATATTCACAGAATAAGGTTACCCAACAGTCGCATCGACATTAAAGACTATGTGGGGAATGAAGGGGCGACAATTTCAAGTACAACTGCATCAGTCCCCATTCATTGAATTAATGGAACTGCACACAGTTCAATTAACTGGGGGGAGTAACTGATGAGACATCAATCAGCAAGGCAATCACAGTCATACACATGGCACAAGCCAACCCTAATATGGGAAAGGCTTCAACATGGTCCCAAGTGGAGCCATTCATAAACTGTTATTCAGCCCGCAAGTCGGGTGCCCAAGCCCAAGCTACACAATGGCGTAGAGGCACGGGCCTTGGGGCTTGGCCCAGGACAATAAGGCTCGAACATGAATCTCAGAGCTGTCATAGACCTGAGATCCACTTGCACAAATCAGCTCTTAACCCAATCAAGCATTGGGTCCTAAACAAAGCCAAATGCCGAAGAGACTCAGCCATGCACATGTAAGATCTTATGTGAGATCTCCTCCATCCATCACATCCTCGATCGCAGGGACAGTTGGTAAGGGAACACTTGCAATAAAATCTGATGAAAGGAAAAAAGAAAGGTACATATACACTTTGTTATTTACTTTTAGTCTTCAGTTTTCCTTGCATCGATATCTGACTTAAGCATCGGAGTGCTTTCAGCCACCACAAGGTGGTCCCTGACTAACCGTTGCTCATTTTCATAGGCTCGAGATCAGCAATGACAGATTTGGACACATCAGGTGCCATGACTACTCATCCTAATAGGAGCCATCAAATGAATCAACCTAGGCGATATGTGGAGCCTGACAACCTTCGCCATAGCCAAGGTGGCAATCAGAATCCTCCACCCATTGGATGCCATCTGAGCAGGAGCAAAACCATGGAATGCAAATAATTTCATGAACATGGAAACGCCGGCCCACTCTAAACATGGCTTATACAGAGCTATGTACCCCTTTTTTGGAGTACCAGCTCAACTGTGGGTCTGTGGCAGATGAAATCACAGGTCCAAGGTTCAAAATCTGCTAGCGACATCTAGGGTGGGAGGGGTTAAGGGATTAATAAAAAAAATATGTACCCCACCTTTGGGGTTATCAGGGACTCATCATCATCCAGAAGCGTCAATCTTATAGCACCCGATACCGGCTGCAAAGGTCGACGGGATCCCTCTCCGACATCAAAGATTTCCCAAAAAAAACCCAGTACATGCTGCGAGACGGTCAGACGAGAAACAAGTAGTCATGATTGGAAAAAAGTTTGCATTTAATCGGACCAAAGAGGATTCTTGGCTAGAACAGATAGGAACTCTGGAAGGGGAAAAGGTAAGACTCCCTCAAAGAAGGTCTATATAGACTTGACTTGCAGGAAAAACAATCACCAAACTGTTGCACAACAAATAATTGCAGCCAGAAGCCGAAAAAACCGCCGAAATATATCATCATGACCTCGCATAGACCCCTACGCACAGACAATTAGTGGCCTAATACGCAGGCCCACTAACTAAGGAGAAGTAACTGATGAGACATCAATCAGCCAGGCAATCACAGTTGTAGACATGACACGTGCCAACCCTAATACGAGAAAGGCTTCAACACGGTCCCAAGCGAACTCATTCATAAATTGTTGCTCAGCCCGTAAATTAGGTGCCCAAGCTCAAGTCACGCCAGCCTAAGAGGCACGAGCCTTAGGGCTTGGCCCATGACAGGCCCGAACATGAGTCTCAGAGCGGTCTTAGGCCCGAGATCCACTCGCACAAATCAGCTCTTAGCCCAATCAAGCATTGGGCTCTAAACAAAACTAAGTGTCGAAGAGACTTAGTCATGCACAGATAAGATCCTGGGTGGGATCTCCTCTCTCATTCACGTCTTCAATAACAGGAACAGTTGTGGAGGGAACACTCGCTACTTAAGGTAAGAAAAGGGAAGAAGAAAGGTACACATACACTTTGCAATTTACTTCGGCCACCACAACAGCAGTCCCTGGCTAATCGCTGCTCATTTTTTAAGGTTCGAGATCAGCAAGATCAATAAGGACAAATTTGGACACATCATGTGGCATGGGAAATATGTTTACCAAGATAAATTTGCAAGGTCAAATTTTTTTTCACGTTAATTAGAATTGAGAAGTGAGATAACCAAACCATGGAACTTTAGATATGACCATAATTGAAAATATAACAACAGGCGGGTGCCTTTCAAAAAACAAAAAACAACAGGCGGGCCAGGTATAACCGTACAAGGAAAGATGATAAAAACTGGTCGAAATTTGTTCCTCGTTGGGGACAGGTAGTTCATTTTCTACCTCAGAAATGTAGTGTTCAAAGTCGACGAAACCGGATGGGATAGCTTGAGGCGAAAAACTTTTTGAAAAGTTCAAAGAAAGCCCAACGTGTGATTCAGTTCCCATCCCCATCTTGAATTTTCCCAATGCCTTTTTTCATTCTTGTGGCAATGGTAGAAGACTAGAAGTTTTCCAGTTCTTGTCCCTTGACTGATTCTATCACACCTGGATTGCTGTTTTCAATAGTTCTCCTAAGTTTTTTTTTTTTTTTTTTTTTTGGGCAGCATTACTCATTTGATGTTGGTTGCATTTGACTAGAAGTTTTTTTGGCAGCATTAAACATTGAAGACAAACTCAGGACTTGGTAAGTAAAACGATCAGTAAAGCCCACTTCCAATCTTAGTCTTTTGGTTGCTTTACATCATGCAGAAAAATTAGGAAAGTCAGGAGAATCTCATTTATCTTCATTACAACTAAGGGTTTCTTTGATTGCATGAAATCCTATGTTATGACAATCCATGAGGGGAACACTAAATTTAATTTAATTTGAGATTCAGTCATCAATTCATCATTAAATTTTTGCGATTAATGATAGAAATGAAAGTCTCATGAATATGAAAATCGCATGCTTTGAGAGACCAAGGAGTATGATTCTCATATTCATGAAATTTTTTTCTCTCAATATTAATCACAAAATCTAATGGTGGATTAGTGAATAAACTTTAAATTAGTTTAGATTTAGGTGGTTCCCTTATAGATTTCCAAGACATACAATTTTATGCAACCAAACATATCCTAATAGTCATCGCGACAATCAAACATAAAGCCAGACAGTAAACCAGAAACTTTAGTCATCGCGACAATCAAACATAGAGCCAGACAGCAAACCAGAAATTTTTGAACCAATAGGTAGTGGTAGGCACATCACAACCCCATGACCGTTCAACTATCTGAGCTTGAAATTAGCTTGGAGGCTTTTACAGGCAATAAGTATATGGTTGACCACCAATTGTAGCTCAGTTACTCGGACATCACTCTCCTTGTGAGAGGTTTCGGGTTCGAGACTCACCAGTTAGGATTTTGTGAGTTTTTGTCTGATTATTAGGAGCACATTTGCTCTGTCGTTGATAAGCCTTCGGGTATTGAATGCAGTTGCTTAGATGAACTAGACCGGAGCGAAGCAAAAACGAGTCTTCATGCAAGGTGGAGGCAATGGACCGGAGCGAAAGCAAGTCTCTATGCGAGATGGAGGCGACAAGGATATTAAGTGGCAACAATATTGTAGCCTTCGGGCCTGATTTGGTTAACCCTATAGGGTCAGTCATGTAGCCTACGGACATAGATTAATAAATAAATAAAAATGGTCAATGACCCAATTTTTTTTTTTTCTTAAAAAAAAAGTATATGGTTAAGAAACCAAAATAGGCAACGACTACTCTACACCACCAAAAAATGCTTTCTCACACCACCATTGATTTTTTTTTTCCTTACTCACACCTCCAAAAAAATTGTAACTTAAAAACAGGGTTTAACTTGCGACCAAGTTAAACCCTAAATTGAGACCAGTTCTCAAGCTCATCAAAGCAAAAAAAATGTACTACTTTTAGTTATCTAATAAAAACAATTTAAATCACTTAAAAATGTTTTGAAATGAATGAATTATGTTTTGAAAAAAGGTATATGGTTAAGAAACCAAAATTGGGCTTCCTCATAAACCAAAATAGGCAACGACTACTCCACACCACCAAAAATGCTTTCTCACACCATCATTGATTTTTTTTTTCTTACTCATACCTCCAAAAAAACTGTAACTTAAAAACAGGGTTTAACTTGCGACCAAGTTAAACCCTCAATTGAGACCAGTTCTCAAGATCATCAAAGCAAAAACATGTACTACTTTTAGTTATCTAATAAAAACAATTTGAATCACTTGAAAATGTTTTGAAATGAGCAAATTATGGTCATTTTACTAAAGTCGCGCAAATCTTTCTTGCAATAAAAATTGGATAGTGTCCCTGACTTTCGGCCAACTTATGTGCTCGATCGACACCGATTCTCAAGTTTATTAAAACACAAAAATTGTAGTACACTTAGTTATCTAATAAACACAACTTGAATCAGTTGAAAATGTTTTGAAATGAGCACGTTATGGTCATTTTACTAAAGTCGCGCAAATCTGTCTCGCAATGAAAATGGGAGTGTCTCTGATTTTCGACCAATTTATGTACTCGATCGAGACTGATTTTCAAGTTTATCAAAAAACAAAAAGTTGTAGTACTCTGCGTTATCTAATAAACACAACTTGAATCACGAAAAATAGTTTTGAAATGAGAAAGTTATGATCATTTTACTAAAGTCGCGCAAATCTATCCGGAAAAAAAAAATCGCCTTGAACAATGCGATGTTTGATTGTCTTAGGCAAACAATATTTTTTTGTGATTTCTTAAAATTACTTTGTTTATTGAAAATTTTTCTAAAGTTTCCATGAGATTACTTTGTTTTTTCTAAATTTTTTTGGGAAGGTTACGATTTGCAATTCGATTTTTAAGGATTTCGATTTTCAAGAAGAGGGAAGAGATTTGAGAGAGGAGATTAATTTTGAAAGAGTGATGCTGTGGTAGAGAAAGTATGTGGTGTGAGAAAGCACTTTTAACGGTGTGAAGTAGTCGTTGCCATATAAATAGATATATACGGTCAAGTATCAACAATGCAATGTTTCCTGTCATTGAAATTTTTTTTTTTTTTTTTTTGATAATAAACCTTATTGAAAATTTGATACAGGAAAAAATGTTCTTCCCCAAAATAATGTTTCAGTATACAGTCAGAAAACAAAGAGACCCGAAAATTTTAACCCCTAGATAATACATATGTTTTCTATTGTGTTCTCCAGCAGACTCATTGCTTTGAAACAATTAGATTCCAGGAAACCTTCTTTTCTGTCTTCTTTCTTCAATCTCATTCATCCAATCAGAGAGCATATGAAGGCCATTGTACCCATACCATATGGTAATGATTTACCAATAGTACTATTAAAATGAATATAAAACACCGCCACAGTGTTGTCTTGATTGTCTGAAAATAAGAAGCATCAGAAAAAGAAGCAAAAAAAGTTATAAAAAATAACATCAATTGGGGTTTTAAAATCAAAATCAAAATCAAAATCAAAATCAACAGCACTGACTTGCAGCATAGAGACTTGCTTGGTTTCTTGTACCGGCTCACGTCTCTTTTTACGCTTAGATAAAGGTTTTTCAGCATCAGCCTCTTTACACTGTTGAACAAAAAAGTAATTAAAAACAGAAATTCTAAATGTCGAGGGAGTGGGCGAGGAAATGAGCGAGGGGAGGGAGGTGGCGGGATGGGGACCGTCCACCTCCCTCGGGATGTGTGCCGTCTTTTTCGGCGCGCGCATCCCGAGGGAGGTGGACGGTCCCCATCCCGCCACCTCCCTCCCCTCGCTCATTTCCTCGCCATGTAGAACTTCTCAATTAAAAATAAATAAATAAATAAAAGTAAGTTTAGCTACAATCGTCACTTATCACCCAAGTTACAAATGCAAATGCATTAGAGATAACTGCACTAGTATTGAATTGACTATACCCTGATCATAAATCTAAGAAGAATACAACTAGCCAGAAATAGCAGGCATTTCAGGAGCAAACTTTATGATCTAATTTGATAGAAGTTAGAAATTGATGCACTATGCACTAATATCACCCAAGAAGATGCAAGTTAAATTTTGCTACATACATTATCTTCACATGCAACATCACTGAAAAAAATTGGATTTTGCTTCATGCTGGTTTGTGGATTGCACTACTGGTTTCACTTGGAATGAATAGCAAGCTCAGTTATGTCAGTTCCATTGCATTTTAGTACGAGGTCATATAATCATATCCAGTTATGGTCAAAATCAATCTCAAATGATTCCATAGCTATATTCCAGTAAAGATATTTTGTTGATAGAATATGGTTACATCAAAGTTAAAATCAACAGTCAATAGTTCAAAATATGCAAAATGATCAACCAATTGGAGTGAAGTCAAATTCCAACAAAGGCAGAGAGATCTTACCTCTAAAACTTTAGGTTTACGCAACTGCAATTCTGACTCTACAACCTTCAGTTTTTTGGCACATTCTGAATTGCAAGGAAGTAATCTACTACCAAACTGATTTTTTGATATATCTTTAAGATCGCGACCTGAATTGCGATACACTGCTTGAACATCTCGACATAACCACTCCTTTTTCAAGTTCTGACAGCTGCAACGTACATTAACCTAAGAAAATAAAAAGAGTGCACATGAGACACAAAATATGTATGTATGGTTCTTCTCAACCATCTTGACAAATAACTATGTAAAACATCCATTACAACATTTATAAGAAACCCATGCCAAAGAAAAAGAGAACCCTGGGATGGCAGTCCTTTTCTTATTTAAAAGTCAAGGATCAGGCCCCTAATGTATGTAAGTACCAAAGTTTCCATAGCCAATCTTTTTTCACTCCATAGCCTTGTTGAAATTCTGTTGCATCTTTCCTTGCATAGAATCCAATAAATCACATGGGGGGCATTTTCCGTAAGAATCTACCAAACGAACCAACAACATTGACATTTTCAATCTCTGAAGTGTCCAAATTTCCATATTTTAATGATAGACGTAAGAATGTGATTCCTTTACCTTTGACCACAATCACACTCTTGAAAAAGCCTTTAGGTGGGTTAGTTTCCATGGAATAGGATTCATCAGTTAAAACATTCGACATAAACATCGCTTCAACCAATCTTCCTAACTTGTACAGTTCTCATATTTGTATATTAGAGACGAGATCAAAGTTGGGGCTTACCATGTCTAATTAAATTAAATTTCATGTTTCAGAGAATTTCACTTAGTACTTAAATCCGATAACTAGGTAATAAGCAAAATAAATTGATGCTAGCCTGGTAGACAACTCATGTAGGTTCACATTGATGAAAGATTTCATGTTTCAGAGAATTTCACTTAGTACTTGAATCCGATAACTAGGTAATAAGCAAAATAAATTGATGCTAGCCTGGTAGACAACTCATGTAGGTTCACATTGATGAAAGATTATATACACACACATTCACCCAATATCAGCCAAAGACTTTAAAAGTAAGGATTAATTACAGACAATACTAGTAAGACTCCTACCACTTGCAATTATTTGGAGCCAGACATACAGATTTGCAAACAGTCAGGTTAGGTGCTGCAGTAATACCTTTTTGAGGCACTTGTCAGGGGATGGACACGGACCAGGATGACAGATCTCAGGGCAAAGATGGGAGCAAGTTCGGTAATTTTCTGCGTAATTACAAACAATAACGTTAAAGTTCTGCAAGAAGTTAACAACAGTGAAATATGAAATTGTATCACCATTCCTTTTAAGGTTCACTAGGATCAAAGAAATCCGCCTACTTCCATAATGGAAAAAGGTATCAAGAATGATCGTGACATAAGAGTTGATTCTTTTTTCATCATAAGATGTTCAGAAGATCTACGAGATGTGAAGTGGCAGTTCACTGAAGTAATGAAATATCTCCCACCAAACCACACATACGACTTTCATCGAACATAACCTCGGACCTAAAGTTACACATCTCAGTACAGTGCATCAGAATACACCAACCACCAAACTCACAAACTTGCTACTTAAAATTACTGAAGACTATAAATATACGCATCCCTGGGATCGGCAACTTCAATCTTCTATTGCCAATTGACTCTATCCTTTACATTCCTTCAATCAATTGACTACAGATTTTTCTTACATCCAGTCCTTTTTCTTGAGAATGGCCTTCAGCTGGTATATATATTTGTGTGTGTGTGTGTATTTTGACTCTTATTGTTATCATATAATATAGGCTTAATCGTCTAACCCTAAATTCATGGGGTCAAGCATTTAATGTATTTCCTAGTTTTAAACAAGGTGAAAAGCCACATTTACAAGGGTGTAATCATATGGTGCCAAAAATTGTAGTACAGAAGCAAAATTGGAGATCAATTGTCTGTGACAATAGTAATTCCGCCTTAATTTTATTTTCAAATGGAAAATAGGGGTACAAACCAGGGAAGAACTTGGACGGGAACTGGGATGGGGATAACTTTGAAGGCCTTGTGAGTTGTGATATTATGATTAAACAGCTGTTGTACAGAACATGGTTTTTCTTTAAATCATCTACCATTTTAACAGAGGTTGCAAATATTTCAAAACCATACAACTACTACACGGGAAAGATATAAGCCACTTACCTATGGCATGGTCCCGCACATGAACGAATAGTCATTTGCTCCTCTCAAGGCAAACTATTGAAGTATGTGCATTCAAAAACATGGACCATGGAACCACAATGACATGACCGTTTGATAAGTACTTTGCACGGTGGACAATCTCCAGGATGACAAGGCAGTGGGCAAGGATGCAAACATTTTAGCTCCCTCTCCTAAAAGAATAATATTGATTTTCATAAGAAACATAAGAATAGGAGAGTTCACTGCAAGAATTATCTCAATCCCTGTAATAGTTACATCTATGGTTCAAAATTTTGTGATATATTGGAGTTGTGAATGGTAAAATTGCCAATATTAGTGATAAACACACAAAATGCTGACTTAAAATTCGCTGACATCTTGAGAACTGACAATTAATTGACACAGGCCTCTTCCGTTTCAACAAATCCAGCTGTAGCAAGAAAAGAAATAAGACTGTTTTTCTTTCCAAAAGCAAACTTTCTTCTTTTTTACACAAAGACGAGAAACATATTAAAAACATGGTTTTTTGAAAATCGTCTACTAAAATAATTGGCCTTTCTATTAACAATGAGCAATGAAGAGATTTTGAATTTAACCTTTTTGAACTCATCCAAAGGAACTTGGATGCGGGATCAAGAAAACAAACAAATGACAATTAGAATCAGAAAAATAAATAAATAAGTAAATAACAAATCAATAAACAAAAGCCTTTTGAAATCTATACTTTGAAGAAAATCCAGCACACTTATTGCCTCTCCCACTTATGAGTCAGAGGCCCAATTGTAGTTATACTTTCAGATAACCAATCAGCTGACAATTAATCACTAAAATCAAGGAGGAGAATGAAGAGATTGATGTTCTTCGCTAACAGGTATAAATAAAAACCGAGGAAGGTCATGACAGCACTTCTCTATATGTGAACACAAATGGCAGAAAACAGCACATAATGATAATCCAAGTTATTTACGACATGCCCTGAAACACTGGTCCAAATTAATAGGTACCAAAGGAGACTTACATGTCCATTCAACTACCCACACTACAGATAGATTGGCAACATGTATTGGTTTCTAGATTATATTGGTTGATTTCAATTTATGGGACCTTCTTTACAGTTATTGCAGTTATTAACTAACGCAGAGACTTTAGTACGAAAGGGATATTAGCACAGGTATCATAAAGAACTGAACCAACAAATACAAAAATATAAGCAACCTTTTGGCATGGCAGATGACACTCTTCACAAGGCTCACTTCTTATGTGTAGACCTGATGTTTGGATCTGGCTATTCAAAGAATGGCAAGTTTTTGTACAATAGTGATTGCCACAAAAAAGAGGGTTGCCACACAAGTTTTGACACGGAAATACTGCTCTATCAGAGCAGACCATCTGAAAGCAAACAACCAAAGACATGTGTCAATGATATTCAAGTTAAAAAACCAAAAACAAAGCGGGAAAAAAGACGAACTAGACCTATTAGGCTATTAGACAGATTCAATCTTTGAATTACTCTTACAAGGATATTATTAACTCACCATTCTTTCTTCTCCTATGTGCTGGCCAAGGCATGGCCTCCAAACTAGTTCGGGACACGGAGAGCATGGCGACCCTGGTGTGCATTCTGGCAGCTGATTTGACTTCTTTTTCTTTGGTTTCAAAGTGAACTCAGGCTTAGGAGCAGGCTTAGAACCATGGCACCTGAAGACAAAAAGAAACATCACTCAAAAAAGGGGGAGGCGGAGGCTAATTGCATTTCTGAACTGCAAATCTTCAAGTAGTTACAAACCTTAATTTACATTTATGTCCGCAAGGAAACTCTTCGTCACAAGGAAGCCGACAAGGAGGACAAGCTCCATAGTGACATTTATGTGGCTGGAGAAAAATAAGTGACAAACAATATTGGAGGAACGTCTTGTATATGCTTCCAAAAGAATGGCTCTACATAATAATATTGCAGAAGTAATCTCACAGTTCTCATTATTATGAGAGTTGAAGCTTTAAAAAAAAACATCAAGGTTTTTCAAAACTTCTAGGGGCCATAGAAGCAAAACTCTGTATGTGTTTCTTTTCTTCTTTTTGGAGAATAGATCGACTTTTGTTGACTGAGAAGACCTACAACAAAGGCTAAAGCAACACAAAACAAGGACTTAATCAAATATTTAGGGTGTGTTTGATTTTTTTTTTTCCATGGAAAACCATGAAAATAATTGAGATGAGAGAGCAACTGAGAAAACTTTTTATCCAATGATGATGAAGATTGCTATGTTTCCTGAGTTTTTTTATGGATAACTTTTCTTAGGCCCTCCTAGAGTGTTTTTTTCCCATTGAGAGAAGATCCATTGTGGGAGATCACAAATTTCATGCTCCCTCCCTTCTCTATTCTCTTCCATGATCTCTTCTCTAGTTTAAGTTTTCCAAGGAAAACAAAAATCAAACACACCCGAGGTTACAAATTTCATGCTCACTTCCTTCTCTATTCTCTATTTCTCTTCCATGATCTCTTCACTAGTTTAAGTTTTACATGGAAAACAAAAATCAAACACACCCTTAGTTTCTATACATGCTACTGCAAAAGTATGATAGCAAGTTTCAATGAGGAGCAAACAACCACATTTGAGTAACTTGCTACTTAATCCATGCCTGCATAAAGGAGAAATGTCACATGGTTTGGGACACCGTGGAGGCTTTTGCTCCTTTTCAGTGCCACAGGGAACCTGTCATGTGACACAGAAGAAGTAAACCAAATAGACATTACTAAGTATTGATAATTTCAACAAATCATTCTCTTTACGAGAGAAAACAAAGAATATAAGATTCTGGTAACAACTTCAATGTGACATACATTGGATTTGGACAAACACAACAAGGGAAGTACCTCAAAGAAACAACAGCAAATGAAGTAGGAGGCATAGCAATGCACTTGTCTCACAAGGATTGATTTGATAACCAACAGAGTCTAATACAAAGTATAAATGTTTAGCCAGAGGTGGCCTTGGAGTGATTCAATAGTCATTAGAAGGCCTATTTGGTCATATGATCAAAGATGCCAACTGAACAAACTTTGTTCGCTACAATTTAGTGGTAACACTTGCAGGGAGCACCACTGATCTCAATGCACAGTGAGCTCCATGAGAATCTTGGCAATGAATGAGAAGGAAAAGTTTGTCTGAGAGGGATGCAAGTCACAAAAGAACATGAGAGGTACTTGTAGTTGTAGATGAGAGGGCATGCCTTGGGAAGTTATCCAATTGAACAAAGTTGAATAAGTGAGATCATCAAGCTTACCAACTGAACTATATCCATTTAACCCTCCTGGTCACACAAACTACATTGTACTAAATGAAACAAAATACTCTGGGTAAACCTTAAAGCATTTCATAATTCCAATATTCAAATTCTATTATACTAATTTTATGTTTTGGTCATTGGCCATGATTTCATAAATATAGGTTTGTATGGCTTGAGAAGAATTAAATCAAATTGGATATTTTTAGTTGAACATTAACAGAAACTAATGCCTATGGTATGACAATGATGCACCGACTCTCCGAAAACCCTCCGAATCACGCGTCAAATACGTGTCGGACACGGATTCGCGTACGACACGCGCTGGACACGTATTGGACACGGGGTCAATGGTCAAAATTCGTTGACTGAGTTGGACACGGCCTGGATACGGTCCAGACTCGGCCAGACACGGTCCAGACGTAGTCAAAATTCGTTGACTATGAAATGTTTTATTTTCGCCTGATCTTTCCTCCCTCCTCCCACACAGCGACTGAGTCAGAGCAAAAAAAAAAAAAACTCAGAAACCCTAACCCATCGATCGAGACATCAAGATACGGAAGAGAAGAATCGATCGATTTCGATTTTCGACTGACAAACCCTAACTCACAAACCCAAAAAAAGCATCGATCGATTTCGATTTTCGACTGACAAGAAGAATCGATCGATTTCGAGTTTTGACAGAGAGGACTGTAGAGAGATCGACAGACGGAGGAGAAGAGAATTAGGAGCAAAGAATCATGGCGTCCTCTAGGGGTGGGCATCCCATCCCGCGATCCCGTTCCCGTCCCGATCCCGTCCCGTCCCGTCCCGATTTTTCCGGGTCTTAATGGGATTGAATAATTTCATCCCGATCCCGTCCCGTCCCGATCTAGAATGGGATGGGATGGGATGAAGATTTTCAATCCCGCCAATCCCGTCCCGTCCCGAACTAATTTTTTAATATTAATTATTAATATTTTTATTTACTTATTTATTTATTTTATGAACATTTGCATAAAATGTTCAGGTTTCCAGGCTTCCAGCAGCATACGGGTCCAACTATTTCCTCCATATAACCGCATCTCCCACCAGACTTGATTCATTTACGGCACTGCAATTAGTCCGCAACAGAATTTACATCGAAACCTTTCCTAATAACAGTCTCCACAGTTCTGTGATGAAGTGCAGAGTTCCCAACAGCTTCTTCAAGAACCGGAACTGCTGCACTGACATTGCACGATGCGAGTTCTTGACATACATCCATTGGTACTGATCCAATTCAATAGTAGTCCTAACTATCTGCATGGTTTCTTGCATCACAACTAAATCTACTTGAAGGAGAAGTTAGATTAGGAGGACACCCATAGAAGAGAGACAGGCGCTGAGTAGTGTAAACTGAGAAATCGAACATGGTGAAATCAAGGGTAACTTGGTCTGTTAGCTCCCCAGAAAGGGTAACTGAGAAAAGCTTTTGAGTCTTTAATTTTTGCAATATCATCTAAATGTAGAAAGAGAACAATTCCCCAAATATCTAAACTCTGAGAATACTACAACATATTACATTGGGAATATATTGGCGATTATCTCTTACGAAACTCAAATTGCTTGCAGACCAAAGCAACCAAGGCTATTGGTTAATACTCTGATGCAATGAGACGACGAGTTTGGGTTTCAAAGAGTGGAAACACCCTTTGTGAAGGTATTTACAAGTTGGACTTGAGTAAAAAAGAAAATACAACTCCATGACTACCAATGGAAACTTTTTCTCGAACAAATTAATGATAGTCCATGCCAATTTAATGTGCTTTGTATTGGCACAAAAGACTGAATTTATTGCTATGTAGGGTGCTAAAATTGTCACAAAACCTGATTCGGCGAAGCAAGAGGGACCCTAAGTCCATATTGTATCTGCACATGCATAGGCTAATGTTTAATATCATGCCTCCACACTAGAAAAAAAAAATATTGGTTGTTTCTTGGCTAATCTAGAAATGTCACGCGGCTGACTCATTTTTTATAAATCCCAACAGAGAATGGTATGAGGCATCCAAAGTCCAGTTCTAACGCCTTTCCGCTGAAACCAAAAACTCAAATTTTATTCTATAAAAAGTCGCACAACACAACCATTTCACAGAATGAGAAGAGCAGATGAATGTCTGTTGAATGAGAAAAAGGACTGGAATAACATGCACAAGGCATGCAGCAGCTTCACAATTAAACAAAGCCTATTCATCCATATATAGGCAGGCTTCCAGCAGGCCTTCCAGGCTTCCAGCAGCAGCAGCAAGCTTCCAGCAGCAGCAGCAAGCTTCCAGCAGTCCAGGCTTCCCGCTGATCCCGTCCCGTCCCGAACCCGTTTGGGATGGGACGAGGTCGGGATGAGGTTTTTCCCATCCCGTCCCGTCCCGATCCCGTATGAACGGGATGGGATAGGGATGGGCATATCTCGTCCCATCCCGTCCCGTGCCCACCCCTAGCGTCCTCATCGACACCAGGTACGTTCAATCGATCGACAGGATCGATCGATTTCGGTTTGTTTTTTTTTCCCTGCTTATCTGAGTAGAGATGTAGAGTACTCGATCGATCGATTTCGTTCCTGTGATTTATTTCATCGACCCTCAATTGAGATCGATTTCATCGATCGATTATTCGATTTCTTTTTTTTTTTTTTTTCTCTGCTATTCTCTGAATCTCTGCTATTCTCTGCCATTTTGGTTCCTTCGAATCCTTCCTCATTTGAAATTTCTATGATTTCATCGATCGATTCGATTCGATTTGTTTTTTTTTTTCACTGCAAGTAGATGTTTTTCTGCGATTCCTTTTTTGTTTTGCAAGTTGAATTGTTTTGCAATTAGAATTCCAGTTAAAATATATAAATTTGTTTTCCTGTTTTTTTTTTTTTTTTTTTTCCTGTGATTCCTGTTTTGCTGTGTTTTTTCTTTTCTTTCTCTTCAGTCTTCATATATGAAAGTATGCATGATGCATGAAATACTTGCACCTATTGGCTGGAAAGTGAAAACTAAATAAGAAATTAAAATTGGTTTCATTATCAAGTTAATGAAATTATATTGCTTTATGCTTTATGAGTATGACTTGACTACTTGAGCAGTTGAGCTTGACTTTATGATGCATTTGTAAATTTGAATGAATGAATTTGAATGTATTATTGATATGTTTGAATTTGATGAGTTACAAAAAATATATATTAAAAAATTAAGTTTGACCGTGTCGCCGAGTCCTATTTTTTTGAAAATTGCCGAGTCGCCGTGTCGTGTCCGTGTCTGAGTCGGTGCATCCTTGTGGTATGAAAGGAATCCATAGAGGTAAAGCTGTGGCAGTGCAATCATGGAATTATAAAACAGTAATTCAGTAACCTATATATTTCCTCCCTTTACAAGCATAAGGGTAGCGACACATTTCATTAAAAAGATAATTGATTTCAGCATTTGACACAGGTAATAAATTTATTATTGGTATAAGATAAATAGCATGCAAGTACTAACCTCAAAGCGCGTTTCGCCACATGCACATGAAATGGTTACCATCAGTAGACAAGGAGCACAGGAACCTCTACGAGAAAAGTATGTGCAGAAGTTACAAAAGTTTCATAATCACCATCCTTGAAAAGAAGATGTCAAATGAAACCTTAAAGCTTGAACCATTTGCCAATCATATATGCCATTATGAAAAGAAACAAAAGTATCGAAAACATGAGTTTCAGCCCTTTCTTAGAGAGAAAATTGTAAGAATCGATGAGAAATTTCTACACACAAAACAGGAGGAAAATCAACATCTTGTAAAAAGAGTGGATGCCTTCACTTTTTTTATGCATTTTATGATCTCGTCATTTCAAACTCCACCAATACTATTGGCCTATTGCTACTGCTACAACATTGTACCACCACTGCCTTTGCGACTACTTATTACGAGCACCAAAATTATAAGTTCAATAGCTATAAATTTCATAAATGATATGCGTACATACAATAATAAAAACATATAACTATTTATCACTTTAGTGGTGTATCCTTACCCAAATTTTTTAGGATTTGTGGCATCCCTATTTTTATCCTATTAGATGCAATATGAATATTCTTTTATTATGAGAATCAATTTTCGGGTGTCAGTAGAATTGTAGGTATAACTTCTCTGGTATGAATTCTAATTTCATATCTGTGCAATTTATGAAGGAGTTCATGTTTTCATCATTCCAGGTAATTTGACAATTGGATAGAAAATGTGAATCCTCGAACTACTTGCATGCCATTTGTTTGTTTTGCGGCTTGAGAGTGTAATATCTTTTGGGCAAGATTATAATGAGGTGGTGTCACAACATCATTTATGCACCATACTAAGAAAATATCATACCTGTGGCATGGAGAAGGGCATTTATGGTTATTACATCGAAGCTTCCGCCCACAAATCTGAAATTTTGATAAAGTTAAATTCATGACTATGCTAAAGTCCCACAAAAATGAGGAAAGGGAAAAAAAAAAAAAAAAGAAAAAAAAAAAAGGCAAGTACGAAAAATAGTGACATACACCTCTGAGCAAGGTGGACAATCTCCATCACAACAACGCCGTTTACAAGCATGGTGCCCACAATCTCGTAACCGAAGGCACTTTCTTTCGCATGCTAAATCTTGACAACAAGGAACCTATTACAAGTTTAGAGAAATTTTTTCTAAGCTAAATTAAACTGGAGTTCGGGTCAAAGGACTCAATATCATCACATTTACATAGAAATTTTGAAAAAAAAAAAAGAATCTTCTTCAATTTAATAAATAGTTGTCTCTTGAGTTTTAACGCCATAATAATGTTCATTTCATGGTGAAATTGAATAGTTAGAATAGGTTGAATGTTTTTGGGATTACGAGCAATGAATTTGAATAAAACATTGAAAATTTGAGTCCCTTGATCCTACTCCATGAGTCAATGTTAATTATACTTTCATGCTTAAAACATCAAATGGAGTATGGCATTGAGAATTTACCTGTTTCTTCAAGCTTCCACATCTGCAAGACTTGATAATGACAGTTCTACAACTCTCAACACAAGGTCCACGATGACACCGCTCTGGGCATCTATGAAGACCACAACTTAACATCTTATCACAGGTCGATCCACAAGTAGACAATACAACATCGCAAGCAACCCCTTCATGCACTCTCTTCCCACAGGGGCAAGTCCTCTTCCCCTGAAGTGGGCATCCTCCACACAAACCCGGATGACATCCTCAATCACAAACATGCTTACCACACTCGAGAAACTTCTCACAAGGGTTCTCACACCTAAAATTTCTTTCAAAACATTCCTTCTCTTCCTCAGTCTTCCCACATTGGCATTTATACGCCCCCTTTGATCGACAAGGAGGACATTCCCCTTCATGGCAAGTCTCCAAACATCTATGAACCTCGCAATCAAGCAATTTCGAACAAACCCCATTACAAGAGAAGTCCTTAAACCCACACCGACGAACATCTTCAATCCCCCCACAAAAGCATTTCGTCTTCACAAGCTTTGGGCATGCAGGGCAAGGCCCAGGGTGACACAACAACAAGCAATTATGCCCGCAGTTGTGTCTCAGCGGGCGACCGCAGATTTCTCCACAAGAATGCGGAAGAACCCACGGATCATCACTCGGCGGGTTCTCCAATTTTCCACAGAAACATAAATAAGTTTTGGGAATTAGGGTTTTCGAGTAGTCCACCCTACATTTGGGGCAATTCCAATTCGAGTTCTCTAGGGCTTGAGCTGCTGCGAGTGGGAAATGTTCGCGAGAGAGACGAGCGACGGCTCGCTCGGCTGCGAGATCGGAAGCTTGGCGCGCCCAGCTTTGGATGCAAAAGAGGTGGAAGACGGCGTAGCAACCCTTGGTGCAAGACCAGGTGGGATCGGTGAGTCGTACTCGTTCGAGACAGATTAGGCATGAGAGAGCGCCCGATCTGGAGGATGCCAGGAAGGATTGGATCTTGGAGAGATCCGGAGATGACCCACCTGTGAGCTGGAGGTAGGATTTCAAGATGGTGTCCTCGAGATATGTGTGATGGAGATCTTCGCAGCAGCCGGTGGTGCTCTCGTCGGAATCTGACGATGCTTAAGTAATTTGTGTGGTTTTTGAGGACGCCATTGGAGAGAGACTTGAAAGAGAGAGAGAGAGAGAGAGTTTACATTTAAAACGAACGAGCTGAGGTTGGCGGTGGATCACGCTATTCGCACCACAGGCTAAGCTAAGTTTCACCACAGTTGTCGTCAATAACATCTATATCAGCTAATGAATTTGAATGGATTGTAAAGAATTTTAGAACTCTTGAATTTTAGGGGGTATATTCAATTAAGAGTGATTCTAGCCAGCGAGGGGGGACCGTCCATCCCCCGGGATGCGCGCATGAAATCAGATGGCACGCATCCCGGAGGGATGGATGGTCCCCCCCCGGCTGATTTCCTCGCCCACTCCCTCGACATTTAGAATTTCTCTTCAATTAAAGATTTTAATGAATTGCAAGGGATTTTAAAATTTATCGATTTTAGGAAATCCACATGGATTTTAAAGGATTCTTACGGATTTCTTTAGATTATTATGAATTTGTTATTAGTCATAGAAAGTCGTGAAAGAATATTATCTATTGAAATCATTGTTTGGGACACACGCTACTGAAATAAGTTTCTCACTCAATTCATCTAAATTTCAATAGATTTCTACGGCCTTTGGATGATATACGAATAAAGAGAAAAACATGGACTTTTACATCAACCTCTACACAACTATATACACTCAAGTTTTTTTTTTTTTACATTTACATTTTTTTTTCTAATAAGAATGTTAGCAATCCGATGGATTTGGAACAAAAAATGATACAAAATTTTCTCAAAAATCTTTCTTCATTATTGCAATAATGCTTAGGATGCTAGAGTGTGCGAAATCCTTATTATCGAAATCAAATACCTGAGAAGTTAATTGAAGACAGTGACATTTATAATAAGAATCAACCAAAGTGTTGATCTATCACCCAATTTAACAATATGGGCATGAATCTGAATGACAGTATTCTTCGTAGTGGTATTTACATCATAATCAGAAATCAATGTTTCGATAGAAACAATATTTTTGTGAGGCATTTCATCAAACAAATGACATGCTTTAACTACACCATAACAAAAGAACACGGAGAAAATATGAAAAATGCATCAAAAATCACAAATCTGAAAATTATCAATGAAATGTTAAATGTTATGTATTCTGTAGTAATAGTTGTATGCCTATATGGATGTTAATGAGTCCAACTATAATGGGGATGCATGGTGGAAATAGTGGGTGCACCAACTATTTAAATATTTAATTGTAGTATTTGTTCATCTTTTCAATAGTACATATATGAATAAAGAAACTTTTACTCATTCTATTCCTAAATTTATTGTTTGCTTGCAATAAATTCTAGCTATTAGCACTGACATTGAGTTTGGTAGAGGGGTAGATTAGTAACAAGCAGATGATGGGTTCAATTGAGATTGAGATGAGGGAGTTTATTGATCTTGGTCATAAAAAACAACAACCCTATAAGAATGAGAGAGATAATACAAATCTGTTGAAATATGAGGGGGAATGTTTGATTTGAATTGACTTTTGCTATTTATACTTTCCATTTACAAATCCTTCAAAATTCACAACTTTAACAAATTCATCAAAATCCACTATTTTTTTTAATACCCGTGATTTTAGTGGACTTTTGAAAAAACGTGAATTGAATACCCCTAATTTTGATAGATTTTAAAAATCATTTTAAATCTATATTGAATACCCTTAAATTTATATGAATTCTTTCAAATTCTTAATTGAATACCCCTGGATTTTAAAATCATTCACAATCATTCACAATCCTTAATTGAATACCACTGAATTTATATGGATTCTTTCAAATTCTTAATTAAATACCACTGGATCCTTCACAATCCTTAATTGAATAGTAATGGATTTTACAAAATCTAATAGATTCTGATGGATTATAAAGGATTGGAGTTTGATGTATCTTAAAACATTCTTATGGATTCTATGCGTGAAATTTTTAACATCTTTAACCTGCCCAAAACAATCAAAATCAATTTCCCATTGTAAGTAACATAATCCAACCCCTTCTCTTATCAATTTTCAAGCAAAATCAAATCCCCATCAACACAAAAAACCAATCTTTGTACAGATAAAATTTTTGTTTTTTTAAATGCGAATCGTCATAACTAGGGGTGGGCATATGATCCTGCAATTCCGATCTAGAATGGGATGAGATCGGGATGAGGATTTTCAATCTCGTCCATCCCGAACTTATTATTTAATATTTAGTATTATTAATTTTAACCAAACAACTATTCTAAAGGAAAATATAGGATGTGTTGAATTAAATCAAAACATATTATTTGAAAACTCGTTTAATTTGGTACTATATGTTTAGATAGAAAACTTCAATTTAAATATTTTAGGCCAAATATAACCCATGAAAAATTTATATTTTTTCTCATTTTAGATTGGTTATAGGACAATTATTCTTGAAGAAAATAAAGGCAAATGATGAGTTGGTTTAGTTTTGCACTATGAGTTATAGAGTTGGAAATTTGGTCAATGAGCAATATTTTTCATTTTTGAACTTATATTAAGACAACTTGAATACTTATATGATTCATACAAGATACAATTAAAAGCAATGTGAAATGAAATTTTATATAACATTTTATATAATGTTATAATGAAAATTATATGTACATAAATTATGCATTATTGGTGTGTGAGCAATGTGAGATGACATTTTTTTGTTATTCTTTATTGGAAGTCTATTTAGTACATGCTCATCCCTGTTCCATCCTATCCTAGACTCGTTTGGGATGGGACGAGGTTGGGATGAGGTCTATACCGTCCCGATCTCATCTTGTTCCTGAACAAACATGATGTGATAGGGATGAGGTCCATCCCGTCCCGTGCCCACCTCTAGTCATAACTATCTACTTAGTTGCCAAATTTTAATATACGTAAGCTTGGTATGGTTGAAATGCAGTTTTTCAAAAAAATAAACTGTAAACTAATAAACTTCATGTCGTAAGTATTTTCAATATTAAGACAAATTCAAATAAAAACCATGAGCTCCATATTTAGGAAAAACAAAGTTTTGGGAGGACTAGTCGTGACTATTTTAAAATTTGTTTTTCCTAATTGTTTAGAATTTTAACTGAGTTTGACCTATTGGCACGATCCACCTTCTATCATGTCAAACATAGAAAGGGGAGGGGAGGGTGTTTGGCTGAAATGTATGTTCAAATATGACTTAAATACCTCAAGTCAAAGTTCTCCTCCTATCAAACAATTTGAGTGTCGAAGGCACGGGGAATACCATAGTCTATATAATAAATTAGAATAGTGTTTTAGATTTGAGATAAAAGACGACTGAGATTTACCCAAACATAAAGATCTAATGGATCACATGGGGGGGGGGGGGGGGGGGTGTTGGCTGAATTTTATTTTCGCATAGGACTGAAATATTCCTAGCCAAAGTTGAAAATTCTCTACCTGTGAAACAATTTGAGTGCCAAAGGCACGAGGAATACCTTAGTCTATATAGTAAATCAGAATGGTGTTTGAGGTTGGAGATAAAAAAAAAAAAAGGGCTAAGATTTACCTAAACATAATAATGTAATGGATTGCAAAGAGGGAGATTGGAGATATATATATATATATGTAAACTTTTATGTCCCAATCAGCTCTAACCATCATACATCTAAAGGCTCACATTGAATATGAGTGTCGAATGAGAGAAAAATGTGTTTGACTAAAATTTATGTTCGAATAAGATTGAAATAACCTGGGCCAAAGTTGAAATTTCTCCTCCTATCAAACAATGACACAGGAAACACTATGAAGAGAATAGAATGCAATACCCTTTAGTTTCTCTGGTGAAGATGCAATAAGCAAATGTTGTAAACGAAGACATTTTTGCTATCTAAACTTCTCCATATTGTAAATTTTATACAACCAGGGCGTCACATTTTTTTTCTTCTTTCTAATAGGAATATGTTTATAAGAAAAAGCACACATATAACCATGGGCAGACCTACTAAGGGGGGGGGGGGGGGGGGGGGTGGCAGCTACTTTTAAAATATTTTTAGTAAATATATTTTAGTATTAAAAAATCGATTATATAATGTAGAATACAATATGATTATTGTTTATGAAAATATTTAAACATGTCTTTGTTGGTGTAGTGGTTGGAAGTTTATCACTTTTAGCAAAAGACCTGAGTTCGATACTCTTCGTGTGCATTTTTTATTTTATTTTCAATGCAATTTTATTAGTAATTGCAAACATTAAAAAATGTTTAGTTTAATAAAAATTTATTAACATTAAAGAAATGAATTGTTTTTCACAAGTGATATTAAACCCCTAACAAAAAAATATTTAAAATTTATATTTAAAATAATAACGATAGAATTCAATGAAAATATATACCATTAGCCAACTCATATAAAATTTGAGCCTCATATAAACTATTTTTTCTCTAAAATTGTATTATGATTATATTAGATTCGCAAATTTCAAAAAAAATTTAGCTTCACCTAGAACTTATCGTAATTATTTTGTGATTCTCAATTCTAGACAACCAGGCTTTATAGCCACTTTTTGGTCAGGTTTTAAGTTTTTTACATTTCTATCATTTCTATAGATAATGTTTGTGGTTGTATTTTAAAGATAATGGATAAAGGTGTAAAAATGCTCTAGCCTGGCTAAAAAATGGCTTTAAAGTCTGGCTTCCTAGACAAACTCTTTTGTGATATTAGCTATATATTATAGTTATTATGTTTGTTTGCTCTTTGCTAAGGTTATCAATAGTGATCTTATTTTGGCTTAAAATTGACTACACTTGGATTCAATTTGATGATATACATTGTATTTTTTATAGTTGAATTTTTTTTATTAGTTACTAGCTTCAGTAAAAAAAAAATTGGCTTTACCATTGATAACTACTATTATCAACTAATAAGTATTTTTCATTTCTCCCCCCCCCCCCCCCCCCCCCCCCCCCCCCCCCCCCCCGACTAAAATCCTGGGTCCGGCCCAACATATAACACCATACCTCTCGCTCTCATTAGGGATGACGCCATTTACATGTACATAAGACGCTCATGCACTAAGTTAAGGCTGCTTCTACTAATCTTCAAAACATTACGTCCCTGGAAGCATGGATAACACCATTTAATGTTGCTTGACACGTATACATACGCTCATACACTGACTACTACTAATCTTCAAAACATTAGGTCCTGAAAACTAGGGGTGGGCAATGTCGGTTCGGTTCGGTTTTGAGTCCAAACCGATTTCATTCGGTTTGCCCAAAACCCAAACCGAAACCGAATTCTGTATTTGTAAACCGATGAATTCGGTTGAACCGAATTTCGGATCGGTTCGGTTCGGTTGGGCTGAAATTTCGGGCTCAAGCACTTGAAAGACTTTCATTAAAACATGCCCAATTTTTTTACAGGCCTAATTTTTTACAGACCCAATTTTTAGCCCAAAATTGAAAACTTTGAGAAAAGAGGAGCGATTCAGTGCAACAGGGTGTATTGCAGAGCATTTGTTGCACTAATCAGGTATTGACACTCACCTGTTATTTATATATATCTAATTAATCGGTCGGTTCGGTTATAAATCGGTTGGTTCAAAATCGTAAACCGATTTCGAACCGTTTATAATCGGTTCGGTTCGGTTTAAATTATTTTCTTTCTACTCATATTTCGGTTCGGTTACCGAACCAAATTTGAAAATCGGTTCGGTCGGTTAACTAAATTTAAATCGGTTTTTGCCCACCCCTACTGAAAACATTGGGTAATTTGTGAAAATTGTCATTTTGGACCGCTGAGTATACATGTAAACAAAAGGCTCAATGTAAAAATTAGTCCAGTTAGTGTTTTACTTCTCCTTCCAACCACCTGTCTTTCTGGGTTCCAATGTCTCTGAGCTAGGTCTCCAACCTAACCTATTTTCTCTGTCGCATCTTCTCTTCCTCCTACATTAATAAATCAATGGTCCGTGTTGATGTTGAGAAAAGATTGAGCGAGAAATTGTTTTTTTTTTTTTAAAGGCAAACAAGGTTTTTATAGGATCCCGGAACCTATAAAGACCAGAATTGATCAACACACCATAGATAAAGATGCAACAAGCTGAATTCAGTACCATCCACCAAGCTCTAACCATTGAGCTGTCATGCCATTGGCAATTGAGCAAAAATTCAGAAAGCTTTTAATATTATTAGTAAATGAAATAAGGTATAGCGAGAAACTTTATACAGTAATCGCATTAGATGTTCCTGACTCGACACAATTTACATAATCACACACCACACAAATGAACAAATAGTTGTATATATAGTACACACCATTGAATATTTTTTACCACACACAGGCATGTTCTCAAACAGAGACAAACTCCAAGCCCACAAGAAGTTTTACGCATTGGTACTTTTCTCCCTTGCGGCTGTAAAGTGGTACTGCTCGAACCCCTGTCCTTAGTTCTGACACGGGCAAACAAGTTTGGCCTCCAAAATCATCTTTTTCAGACATGTCATACTCATGAACTTCAAGCCTGAGCAAAGCCAGCTCTGGAATAGTCAATGGAAACTCGAACTCTTCATTCCAAACTGGTGACCAGTTATCTTCAATTGTTTTTGTTTTCTTCATTGCTGAATCAGCTGGAACTCCAGCAATTCCAACCTGTAGACAAGTTGATAATTTTTTATCTTGTCATTCTACCTTTCATCTTCACAGATTCGATAGTTGCAAGATAAATTAATTAGCAAAAAAATAAAAATTGCGGCACTCATTAAAGCAGACAATCAAGTGATGAATGTAAGAATGCACGTAACAGTGAAAGTGGGAGAGAGTTGTGAAACTCTCCCAGGAATGCACCTATAAAGATGCTTTAGTGTTCACAAACAAAGACCTTGTCGAAGTTGGATCATTCAGCATTTTTCTTTATTGTTTCCTTTGATTCCTTCTTTGTCAAATCTTCAAGGTGATTTTACATTTTCCCCAGGTGCATCAGTACATCGCACTCAGTTAAGAGAACCTAAACATTTGTAATAATTACCCCATGTTTGGCTGCATCAGAAAATACTCACAGGAAATCCTTCAATGATGGCCTCGCTGCACATGAAAGCCTATATGGAATTCATAGTCATCCCCGAGAGAAGTTCATCTCTTATGGATGCGAGTGAGAAACAATTTAAAAATAACACTGTATTCCATTGCAAGGCAAACTTTTAAGGACTTTCTCATTGAATTTTCCGAAGCAACCATATACAGCCTAAGATTAGTCAATAAATTAATCTAGGAATATAAGAAAAGTTGATTCTCATCATCTTACCCTCGTATAGAAGTCTGGTGGGGAGTATACATCAAAGTGCGTATGATTGAAATCCATGTGCCATCCTTCCCCCATATATATCCTCACCTGTTAATAGTAAAATCAAAGGCTCAGATCAGAATAGATAAGAGAGATCCCCAAGACGAAAAGCTACTCAAAGAGTGCAAGATAAGATCTAGTCACCTTCAAGATTTTCTTCACTGGTAAATGTAATCTGGGGTTAAAGACCTCAGGACCAACCTTGAGTAGAAATTCAGGTTTTTTAATGTATCCACACCCTCCATTGGCCATGAACATTCCATGCATTAGCCATAGAGATCTTCCATATCCCTACCAACGCAAACTCGAGATTTAATTGAAGAAATTGAAGGTATCAAATATTAACAATACCAACTTTTACCAATAACAAGAAGCAAATAATAAACTATAAACTCCTGTGAAATATGCATACAGAAACATACCTGCATATTAAAAGCGACCATCTGAGCACCATGCATCCATGCAATTAGAGGGTTGTAGTTTGATGAGGTAATGCGCGTCCCCTTCGGATACACTCTCAGTATATTCCTCTGGGTGAACCTGGCACAACAATTATCCATATTACAGAAATTTGATTTGGAGGGGGAGGTTCTATGAACTGTTCTGGAATTTCAAAGAAAACGGTAGAAAAGGGAGACAAACATATGATACCTATAAAAACTCAATTAGCATTGATGATAAACCTAGAAGAAACCTGAAATATTATCTCAAAGGTTTGATTTTCTTTATTTACATGCAGTGAAATGAGGAATGGGATCATAACATCTAAAACAGAGATGCCCATATTAGAAAAACATCTGAGAAGTACAAAACTCCCCCATGCCACTTTGTGTACCATGACCCAAAACGTTGCCTTTAGCAAGTAGGTTAATGTCTAGGTCTTATATTACAGTATGCGGCACTTTTGTATGTGAGCATAATCAAGAATTTAACTTGGAGAGGCTTTGGCACGTACTATTGTGCACCAGAAAAGACACTAGAGAATATGATATTGTACTCTAAAGTCACTTGCACAATATAACTATAGAGGACCTTGCTAGAATTACAATAAGAACCTGACTATTTTGGCTCCATGAGTTACTGCAGCCTTTTCGAGCTCTGGTTCACTCATGCTAAGGCGTCTGACCTTTTCTGGATCAACTTTTAATGCTTCTTCTAACCCACCCTTTGGTTTTCCAGCATGAATAGCGATTAAACGCTTATATTCAGGTGCAGTAGTCTGTTGTGACTTCTGGTCTGAATCATCCAGATCTTCCTCATCCCGAGTGTCTTCTACTACATCTAGATCGCTCTGCTACCAATGAAAGATGATATACATCATGACAATGTGGTATGAGGTTAAGATAATAAAAATCAACAGTATTGATCAACACCTTCTCCTCTGCTTCAAACTTGGGTTTAGCGTCTGGGACTTCTTTTCCCCAGGCCTCTTCATCAGGCTCAGTCGGCTTTCCAGAATCATTCTCCTTTCCCTTGACACTCTTACTCTCAAGGTATTCTTTTGGTGGTTTGGTTGATATAATCACCCTATGCTTCAATGATTCCGGGGAAGGGAATTCCTTCAAGCATTCTGACCCAGGGGTAAACAGCATATCTCCAAATGTTTGAGTGACCATCTAAAAATCAATTCAAATTGCAGTCATGAAAATCAAAATTAGAAACCACAAGTTAGAATTAGTTACACTATTTTTCGCTCACCTCCGCTACTTTAGCTTGAAGATCTGAAGTGAGGTGGTCTTCCAAAGTTATGACAACAGGATACGGAGATGCAGAAAAAGCATGCTCCTTGATAGCCCTCAAACATTTGATGAGTTCCACAGGAGTCGTCAGCGTCCTGTTGCATATGTAAAACCAGATTTACTCCAAAAGAAGAGAGGGAGAGGGGGGAGATTATGACAAAAGAACCTACAAATAACTATTCTTTTTTCCTTGTTTTTGGCGAAAGATTCAATCTTTCTTGAGAAATATTTAGATTTTAACTTTTAATCCAGTTAAAACGGAACAGATTAATCTTATCGTGGGGCGATTAGAAAACTTTTAACTTAGAATTAGAATAATTTTAATTGTAGATGGAGTTTATCAGTCAGATCAATACCTTCCGTGAAGCACATCCACATTATCCTTTGTGGAATTTGGCCAAATATCCAGCTCAATTACTCGTACACCTCTCCCAAGTGCCTTCATGATTGGAACTTCACTGCAATCACTGCTGAGCTGATTTCCAGTCAAATAGGAATTATGCCCTGTATATATGAAATAATGGGACAATGGAGCAGTCATATCATGGTGGACCTGGAATGAGTACACTGTTAGGTATTGAATGAGATACACTCACAAATAGCATAAATATGAAAAATTAATCGCTAAAGAGCAATAGAAGAATAAGATAGAGATTACTTCAAGGTAGTGTCAATCTCCAAATAAACCTGCTCTTTTCTAATTCCATTAAAAAAATTCACACCCTAGAACCATAAACAACTCTTTATATTTCATTCAAACCTCGTAGCAACCATGAACAGTAAATGAATCATAACCAAGTTCCAACAAATGCCCAATACCCTTCACTAGTGACACCTTGAATTCCTCATCTAAACACATTTCGGATTGACTTGACAACAAACTTGGATTATGTCCGTCAAACTGGAGATGCAGTGATGAGAGAATCTCCAAAAGGTGCAAGGTGTATTCCTGTTATTGCTCATCACACTAATGTAACACTCTGAATTACTGGTAGAAGGATTTGTGTCTTCCCAACGTGCTAATAGGCAAGGCATATTTGTAGGTTCTGCAGCTTGTTCCACGAATGAGCATGTGGCCACTCCTTTTGCAAGAGAACAATCTTCATCCGTTTCAAATAGAAAAGACATTAGGCATGGTGACAGTTTTGTTTCTTTAAGGGAGAGCATTTCAAAGTTCAATCTTCTTGAGATGTCTCCCTTTGGTGCTGCAGTGCAAGTTGGAGATAAAATTGAAAAACCAATATTTGTGAGTCATCTTTTTAATTATAACTTACTATGTCACGTTTTACTTTTACGTGAGCTTGATTCAAGGAACTTTATAAGTGACTTGCAACAGTTTTTTCTTAATCCCTTAACCCCTCGCATCCCAGATGTTCCATCCGCCATAGGCTTACCGCTGAGCTAGACCCATTGGCCATTTTTAGAGTAGTATAATTAGCATAAATCAAATACCCAAACTAAGAGGGTGTTTGTTTTTGCTTCTGAATAGAGTCAGAAGTTCTTAATAAGGAGGACACCTAAACATGAGTGTTTGTTTTTAGTTCTGATTTAGAGTAAGCAACAGAGGGGTGCTGATCACTTAGCACTGAGTGCCGACTAAAAAATTATTCCAATAGTAACTTTAAAATATTTTGTAATGACAATTGTTGTCCTCGTTTTCTTTAAAACAAGTAGGGCTAAATTTTGACGTCACACCTTCATTTTATTCACCAAGCATTGTCGTTCTACCTACCTTCACAAGGACTCTTCAACAACAATAAGAAATTTATATCGTTTCTCTCTATCTTTGTTTTCTCTTTCTGTATTTTTCAAGCTTTTTTTTCATTTCTCCAACTCTCCCTCTCTGTATTTTGAAGCTTTTTTATCTTTGTATTTTCGATATTCTTGTAAAAAAAGATATTGTAACATTCTTTAGGATTTAGATAAGTATTGGGTATGATTTTAAGCACAATATTAATTCAATTTAGTGTAGGCAAAATTGTCAAACATATCTCATTTAGCACATAAAAACAAACACCTTTTAATTTTATAACTTAGCTCATTCAAAATCAAAACAAATGAACTTTTAACTCCAATTAGAAATTAGCTTCTAAGCACTTACAAAAAACAAACATCACCAAAATATAACTCCACCTTTATATTTTCAAAAGGGTGTGTTTGGCTAGATTACATTGCCTTCCAAGAAAGGCAACTTTTTTCTTTTAAAACATCCAAATAACTAATTGGGGGAAAAACTCAAATAGCATATTTTAAGTGTTCAAATAACATTAAAGCAAACAGATTATAGCTTAAAAAGGAATCCAATTTTTTTTCCCAATACAGAAGCAAAGAAAGAAAGCAAATCAAATGTGCAAATAAAACAATTACCCCAAGAGGTGCGAGAGGAGGATTAATGTCACCGAAGAGATAACGAAAGAACCCTTCAAGATTGAGACCCTTTCGAAAGATATGAAGATGTTTCGACTGATCAATAATGGTCTGAGCATGCTCAACAGTAGCTTTATCTTCGCGTTGGTAGTCGATCAAGAACCGGTGGAGATGTTCAGCACTCATGATTCCATTCTCCGAGTAAGTATCGAAGAGTGTTTTGATCTCTTTCGGTGCTTCAGCTACTGTGACCTTGAACCGTCTTCGGAAGCAAAAGCAGACCCTGTAGTTTTGCTTCGAAGACATTGTGTTAACGATTTCGAGGCAAACGTCAACGGAGGAGAAGACAGAAAGTTGTGAGTGAAGGAAGACTAGAATTGCAGGTCTCCTGTTTGATAAAATGCCTGAGAGCGAATGAGTGGGTGAATTTGGTGAAAGTGCGTTTGGGTTCAGGTTTGTGCTTTTGCCTGAAATGTGGAGAAATCGCGAGATAGATTGGTTGAAATGATTGAAACCCAAAACAAGTGTGCAAGTTTAGGAGTATCTCGGTGCACATCTACGATGCCTAATTGGTCCAGCATCAAATCAGGCACCAAATCCCGGTGCAACAAAGAATTTTCCGTAAGTTTAAGGAACGGGAGTGTCACAACTCATCCCCTCGAAATTCGCAAAAGTGCGCATTTCGAGGAGATGAAGGGTCACAACTCCTTCCTCACCCATTTTCTCGCGCGTTCCTTTGTGAATCTCAAAAGGGATGAATTGTCACACTCCCCTCGCCCATTTCCTCGCGCATTCCATCGACATGTAGAAGGGCTCAAGTTTAGGTGCTTCACATGTTCCTATGTTATGGATAAACTTACTTGTTTTGCTGTGTTTGGTCCACGTTCTCATTATGTGGGGGTAGTGAGATTAAATGCAATAATTTAATGATTCGATAACTCAGACTTTAAATGTTGGGTTAAAACTTTAGGTATTTTTCCATATTTGATCTCAAAATTTTGAAGTAAAGCATCGACAGTTGACTCCCTCTAATTTAGCAACCATAGGTATGGGCAGAATTTACGATAGACTGACATGACAATAAATTCACAGCACCGATGGAATCGTTTATGGCTACCCCTTGCCCATTGTAGCAGAAGCAAATAGACTGTGGATGTGTGAAAAAAAATACACAAATATAATTATATGTTGAGGAACATGACGATTTCAAAACTTATTATATCTTATCATTAAAAGAATGACTAATCTCATGCACTGTCATTAAGAATAGGTAGGTGGATAGAAAAATGGATATATACTTGAAACTTAAATTTGAGATATTCTTTACTTAAGTAATCTTGAAGTTAATCAAACATATCAAGCTCTTCTCCTTGGTGAAAAACCAGACTCTTTATTCAGTTCATCCACCCAAAGTAATAAAGATACCTGTTTTCACCAAATTTCAAAGTGTGTTTTGAACAAAACAATAAACAAAATAAAAGTTACCTTATTTGTGTTATTTACTATGTATTCTTATGAGATTGAAGACAAGTCGGATAT
Organism: Berberis vulgaris; assembly: GCA_963556465.1. Taxonomy (NCBI): domain Eukaryota; kingdom Viridiplantae; phylum Streptophyta; class Magnoliopsida; order Ranunculales; family Berberidaceae; genus Berberis; species Berberis vulgaris. The sequence continues at coordinate 8,417,255 of OY747130.1, read as the reverse complement.
TCTCGAATTTTATCCACTAATTTTTTTCATTGGGGTACTGCATAACTTTAATAAAAAACTAGGAAACATGAGGGGCTAACTGATTTCTAGTGCAATTATCAAACTAATCATGGTTGTGCAATTGGGTTTTAAAAGACAAGCAACATGTCTAAACTTGGTCACACATGGAGCAGCTCAGCTGAACCAAACACTTTTCTTTCTTTGGAAAAAATAATTGCAGACAGCTCAATTAGGTTTAAGAATGTGATAAACTAGCTTCCTATTGTGTTACTATTAGGCCGATGTATCATACATAAGGAGGGACATTTCCTTATCAATGGGGTTATATATGCAAGCCTTGCTTATAATACAAATCTATAGATGCCCCATTTTTGTATTTATTTTAGTCTATTGTAGGTCAATTTGTTAAGGAAAATTCTAAATGGCAAGGAAATGGGCGAGGAAACGGGCGAGGGGGTGAATGTGACCGCTCATCCCCCTCGAGATGCATGCATGTGCCCTTAAAATGCACAGCTGCACGAATCTCAAAGGGAATGAGTGATAATACCCACCCCCCTCGCCCCTTTCCTCGACAGCTAGAATCACTCATTTGTTAAAGGTGAGAGCCCCCTGTATTTTTGTGCATATGGCACTTTACAATATGAGCGATTGATGTAGATATGTAAATATTGATTTTTGACAACCAGATTGTTAAAAGAGTGCAGGTCATTCTAAAATCTTAAACCTACACAATATGTACAAGGCATGTTGATCCTACTCCGATTGCAAATAAGGTACTCCATTGTTTATTAATAATATGGTCAACGCAACTACACTAATGTTTCATCATCAAGCATATTCGCAACACCTATACAATACAATCAATTTCACGATGTTATAATATCTATTCTAAATTCAGGGATCATATCTTATCACCTTGCTCACCTCATTATCAGAGTATAAAAGTTGAATAAAGATCACTTGGTTGTTGGTTACTTCATTACAGGAATGCCACATGCATTTAGCAAAGTCTAACATTATTTAGAAGCACAGAGGAGTCACTTCTGTGTTTGAATAGAGTGATTCTATGGAGTACTCCCACGCTCCCTAGAATTTTACGTTTGAATATTCCAAAAATGAGCATAAATTTTGACCAAAGATGCTTATGCTTATTCTGTAGTGATTATTTGGCTTCACAACTTACATTCACCCACATCACTCATCTTTTTTTTTACATGCCACACCACCTATAAAAATCACCATTCATCTTCTCCTCTCATCCTCTCTTTCTCAAGAACAAGAACAACAGTAACAACCTGGAAGGGGTAGCGAGGAATGGAGCGATTGCGAGCGACGACCGGCGATGGCGAGAGATAGAGAAAATGGAGCGACAACCACTGTCGCCATTTTCCATCTTCTCCTCCTTCCCCTCTCCCAGTTCTCCCACTCTCTCCCAGTTCCCCTCTATTCTTCTCCCTCTATTTTTTCTTCTCGCACAGGCTGTTGCCCCTCTCCATCTCCTTATTTTCCTTCCCCTCGCGCACACTCTATTTTTTTTTGCCCTCATGGCGAACCGTGCGATGATGGTTTTTTCACGCCCACGTAGCAACTTGTGCGAGTGGGGAACCCATCCTCGCATGGTTCACCGCGAGGGCAAGAAAAAAAAGACAAAGTGTGCACGAGGGGAAAGAGAAGGAAATGGATAGGGGCGACAACAAAATCGAGGTCGACATCTTGTAAAGGTTCCAGATCTTGTGCTTATTCAACTTCGTCTTCAATTTCGATTTTGAGATAGTGGAGAGAATATGTGAGGGGTGCTTTAAGGGTGCATCCAGATGGGGAGGGAAGAGAATAAGATATAGAGAAGAATAAGACCAAAAAAGAAGAAGAAGGGTGGTGGTGAGAAGAAAAAAAGTCAGATATCGATACAAGGAAGATTGAAAATAATATGTAAATTACACACTGTATGCGTACATTTCTTCTTCATTTCATCGCCTTTTATAGCGAGTGTTCCCTCTCCAATTGTCCCTAAGATCGAGGGCGTGATGGAGGAAAGAGATCTCGCATAAGATCTTACATGTGCATGACTGAGTATTTTCGACACTTGGCTCTATTTAGGACCCAATGCTTGATTGGGCTAAGAGCCGATTTTGTATGAGTGGATCCCGGGCCTATGGCAACTCTGATATCCATGTTTGGGCTTTATTGTTCTGGGCCAAGCCCTAAGACTCGTGCCTTTTGGCCTGGCGTGTCTTGGGCTTGGGCACCTGACTTACAGGCTGAACAACGGGTTATGAATGGGTCCGCTTTGGATCGCACTGAAACCTTTCTCGTGTTAGAGTTAGCCTATGCCACTTGTACGGTTGTGATCGTATGAATGATTGATGTCTTATCAGCTACTCCCCCTAGTTAGTGGGTCTGCGCACCGGGCCACTAACTGACAACGTGCCACGATGGCATATTTTTGGGCTTTTTCGGCTTCCGCGCTGCATTTAATGTTTTGCTAAGTAAATGTTTCTCCTTCGCACCAAACCTATATAAGTTTGTTTTGGGGAAGTTTCTGTCTTTACCTTCTCAGAGCTTCTTTATGTTCTATACTTTGCTTTTTCGGCCTGATTGAGCTTGCGCAACTCAACTTCTCGAGATAGCGATACCAAAGGTTGTTTGGATTTCTTCAAAAGGTCATTGTTACTGAGAAGGACCTGACTGCCATTTGTTGGCAATACGAAACCCCCAGTGATTTGGGAGTGCTGCTCCTTTCGAAAAATGTCTCTTATTTTGTTCCAATGGATGGCCGCATCTGCCTGTATAAGGCCATGTTGAGACTGATATGCGCTTCCCTGTTCCTAACGTCATCTGGCGCTATTTGTCTTTTTTGGGCATTGCTCCGACTGGCTCAGATAATGCCGAGTGGGTGGAGCATACTGGTTGTTACTCTGATCAGGCGAAGGATGCAAGACTCCACTTATCAACGAAGTTGCTTCATTATCTTATTTCCATTCGAATCAACAATCATGGTGTTTGCTGGTTGGTAAAGCCATGTTGTCTGACTGGTCGGTTCGAAGACCTGGAGGATTGGCAGATGTACTACTTTTTATACTCTGTGAAGTTTGGGTACTTTTTCTTCGATGGTTTGCAGGCCATCTGGTGCTTTGGGGACTTTCGTAAGTTCTTTTTGCTTTTCTATTTAATATCTGTGAGTGTCTTACTCATTTGATGTTTCTGACAAGGGATACATGATTCTGTCGTCCTTTCTTTTTAGGAGGAAAAAAAGAAAGTTAGCTTTCTCGCTTTGCCGCCAATGTCTATTTTACAAGTTATTCATCTAGATAATATTAGGCGGAGTGGTCTATTTTTTGGTGCGACTGCCACTGGTGTCGTGGGGCGGGCCCTGGTCGCACCTACCGGTTCTTCTTCGAACGCCGTGGCACGAGTACCTGGATCTCAGAAGAGGAAGGTGTCAAAGATGACTAGCCTGTCTAAGAAGAAAGCTTTAAAGGGATTGTTTTCTCCCTCTCGTCGTTCTAAGAGGCTCAAGTTGGGGTCCACTCCTTCTCCTGCTGCAATCCAAAGCGTGGAGAAGGACGTTGTGGACCTGACCGCTGATGAGGAGTTGTCGGAGTCCCTAGCTCATGCTGAAGTGGGAACATAGCGGGCGGCTTTGGAGGCCTCTGCATCCGACCTACCTACTGTGGAGGAACAACTCGTTCCTGAGAGCACTGCCCATGATTCTTCCGCTGGTTCGAAAACTGGAGTACTGTCTGAGCCTCTTCTCATTGTTGTTGATAAAGGGAAGTAGGTCGCTGAGTCCTCTCCCTCAGGAAGTGCTTGGGGAGAAAAGGGATTGGCTCCTAGTCCTGGAGTCCCCTGTACTAACGTTGAGATCAGTTATTGTGCCTCGGCGAGTGCTATCCTAAGTTCTGGCGAACATGTGTGGCATTAGGAGGTGGATCACAGGTCTGTTACTGTTGATTTGCTGAGGAGAAATTTCTCTTGGTTGGCTGACCAGCTGCCATTGGAGAAGGTGGCCACGAGGACACACCTCAACCACATACAACAACTTTTGATGTTAGTAAATTAACAACTTAGTTTTTTTGTCACTTAGTTTTCTGTTGTGCTTTATCGTTTATATCGTGCGTTGTTTCCAATCAGGCCAACCTGACCCATGTTGGTATGGCGGATACCAAGGTGAAGTATATATGTGACATGTTTTTTGCCTTGGAGACGAAATTCGTCGACAAAAAGGCACAACTTGCTAATGCCCATAGAGAGGTAGGCTCGTTGACCGAGCGAATGGCCACCCAGACTGATCTGGAGGCCCAAATGTCTAAATCCCAAAGGGGTATGACTAGTATTCTGGCTACTCATACGTCCTTAGAATCCCAGCTGAAAGGGATCCAGAGGGTCTGAATGAGGCCCAGGCTGCCCGAGCCGAACTGTTGTCTGAGCTAAAAGACGCCTAGGAACTTGGGACAGGGCAATAAACGAGCAGGCTGTATTTGCTGAGAGCTTGTCGAATCTCACGAAGTTTGCTGTTGACTCCCAGGGTGCACTGGACACTGAGCGCCCTGAGGCAATTCGCCTAAGGCGCTTCAAGAGACCCTTCAAGTCATCCAAATTAACTAATGAGAATGTTCTAAGATCCATTGAAAACAAATTCATGATTATTCAAAGCTTGGATAGTGCTTGTAATAAAGTCATCCAAATTTTTTTTGTTGAAAAGGGGTCGGGGCAACATAAGAAATAACTATAATTTAGCTGGTAAATTAAACCATCAAAAATTTGGAAAATTAAGCTCAACTAAAGAACTAAAAATGCTATAAAAATCAATTAATGGTGCGGGTTGATAATATGCAATTTTGAAATTATAAATTTTATCTTTTGATGAATTTTTTTTTTCCAAATTGAATAAGAAAGTACCTAAAATCTTCTAACTTCAATTTATATCAACATTGTAAGATTCAAATTACTAACCTTGGTTGATAAGTAAGCTATAGTTGAGATTGATGTGAAATAATACTTTAATACTGACAATAGTTGAGTTGAGAGGCCCAACTGTGTAAATCTTAAAGGGGTATGACTAGTATCATGGCTACTCAGTCATACTTAGAATCCCGGCTGAAAGGGATCCAGAGAGTCTGAATGAGGCCCAGGCTGCCCGAGCCGAGCTGTTGTCTGAGTTGAAAGACGCCTAGGAACTTGGGATAGGGCAATAGATGAGCATGCTGTATTTGCTGAGAGCTTGTCGAATCTCACGAAGTCTGCTGCTGACTCCAAGGGTACGCTAGACACTGAGCGCGCTGAGGCAATTCACCTAAGGCGCTTCAAGTGCAACTTTCTGTGCTCACTCAAGAGTGTGGCTTCAAGCGTGCTCGTCATGACGAGGTAGCTCGTAAGTTGGCGGATTATGAAGAGACCCTGGCCAAGGCAGTTGGGGAGTTGAATAGCTCGAAGGCTCAGTGGTCTGCTAGAGAAAATGAGTTTCTTGAGGCTGCCGATAAGGCTCGAACCGTGATGTCGTTTACAAAGGCTGGATCTATTGGACTATATTGAACAAGACTGTAGGGGTTGGGATCTCTTTGCTTACAGGCCTCTTGCTTACGCTCAATTAGAGGAGGCAGATGACTTTTCCTCTGATCCGCGAGGTGGCCCGGAAGTAGGTTCAGGCATTGTGGAGATGTTTACCCATCTCGATGTCCCAGAGCCTACTTTAGATCCTGCTGCCCACCAGGCTACTGCTGATTTTGCTCATGCTGAATGAGCGATTTTTTTTATAATGAAAGCAAAATTCATTAATGAGAAAATTTTCTTTCTTTTCCTTGTTTTTGTTTTTGTTTTCGCTTGTAGCTGTCGTACTTGTCATTTCCAATTCTTGCTTGGATTAGGCTGGGTAAGCTAGACCGAGTGGATGAGTATATCTACCCTCGCTTGAAGTAGGGCTTTAATCTGGATTGGAGCCCTTTCTTGGCTTGCTCGAGTTCATATCCTGTTGACGGTAATAACTTAATCTTCTGTGAGAGTTAAGTTGTAGGATAGTCACCTTAGTTTGTCTGGATCGTGTTCCCTTTTTGACGTAATTATTGTCTCCCTTAGTAGTTGGGCGTGCACAAGAGTTCCCTTTGCTTCGAAGACTGGACTTCCTTGTTGGTCTCTTACCCCGCGTAGTGATTTGGTTGCTTGAGAAGCCATAAACTGAAATTCAGTTTTGTATACCTGTAGTCTTGTCCGTCTTGAGAATGAATCCAAGTTGAATGGAAATTACCTCCGCTTTTATGGTCCGGGCTCTCATAATACGCCCCACTCCCGAATGGGAGTTATATTATTGATGACTTGTCTTTGCCCGAACGAACTAGACTCCCTGCATTTACCTGGCTCAATCCTTGAGAGGATTTGAGCTGGGAAGAAGTCGTCTATGCTCGTCTAGGCTAGATTTCATAATATACCCCAATCCTGAACAGAAGTTGGACTTGTTGAGGAACTGACTTTGCTCGAACGGTACTAAATCCAAGTGTATATCTTGCTCAATCCTTGAAAGGATTTAAGCGGAGGAGAAGTCCTTTTCACCCGTCTGGGCTAGACTTCACAATATGCCTCAATCCTGGATAGGAGTTGAGCTTGCTGAGGAACTGACTTTGCCGGAACGGGCTAAGTTCTTGTGTAGCGAACTAGGTCACTTATTGGGCGAGTCATCTGTATCCTGAACAAGATTAGACACGACCTCTTGCCTCCATTTTGGTCCCTCAGACTGTACTATCCCAATGATGTGAGGAGTCAATAGACTGGACTCGGTCCATCTTATGGTGTCGTGGTCTATTAGGTGGCCTAGGCTTCATTTGATTGGTGAATTGTTAGTGTACTGGGCTTGATCTGATACGTTGTACCTTGGCTCCTCGGCGGACTAGGTCACTTGTGCTGTGAGCCGTCATTGCCTTCAGTGGGGCAACGCTCAGCTGCTTGTGCGTCATTTTGGTCCCCGTAGTCGGACTAGGTTATCTTAGGAGCGGTTAGTCGTCCATGGACTAGATTGCATGCTTGCAGTGAACTGTCCATGGACTGGGTTTGGCTTGCATGTGTACCATCACGGTCCTGTGGTCAGACTAGGCTACTTAGAAGTGGTGAGTCGTCTGTGTACTCGACTTGCCTATTTGCGGTGAATTGTCCATGGATTGGGTTCAGTATGCAAAAACACTGCCTTAGCTCTTGAGGCGGACGGACTAAGTCACTTATGCAACAAACTGTCGACATCCTAAATAGGACTAGGCTCAACCGCTTGTGCGCCATTTTGGTCCCCGTGCTAGGACCATACTTCGTTTGAGCTGTGAGATGTCCGCGGATTGGATTCGACTCGTTGTATCATACCTCAACTCCTTAGGCGGGCTAGGTGACTTATGCAACGAGTTGTTGTCCCCCTTACGGGGCTAGACTTGGTCTCTTGTGTGCCATTTTGGCCTCCCGTATTAGGATTAGGTCTTCCTCTGTAGAAGGAGTTTAGTGTGGAGTAGTCATTTTTAAAGAGATTACATTTATTGATAGTTCTTCTTCAAAAGTTCTACATACTACTCTTGCTACTCCTTACTAGTAAACCCTTGGCCTATTAGTTGATCTCTTTTCAGGGGGACTCAAGCCTTCGGGGTTACTTACCCGATATCTTCATTGTCACGTAGTGGCATTATCTGGCGGAAGACTCATGATAGTCCATGTCTCTCCGTTGATAGGGTATTTGAGGCACTGGTGTCGTGTGGAGACCAATGCTTCCATCTGTTGAACCTAAGGTCTTCCCAGAATTATATTGTACGGATGGGCGTCTACCACAATGAACTTCGCCATAAGGAGATTTACTTGTTCCGTTGCTCCTACGGGTAGGCGAATGCACCCGACTGAATAACTTCGAGTACCGCTGAAACCAACCATCACCTAGTTGTCCGGTTTATGTTCCTCATTTCTCAGTTGCAACACGTGGAATATTTCCAGGAAAAGGATATTGACGAAGTTCCCCATGTCCACCAACGACCTTTTCATGCCCCATTTCGATATTGCAATCATGATAACCAGAGCATCGTTGTGCGGGGAATAGACCCCTTGCATATCTCTATCGGTAAATGTCAGGTTCGAAGTCGGGTGTTGTACTAGGCAGTTTCCATCATGGAAACCTGTCTGCAGTTCTCGGATCGCCTGCTTTTTTGACCGGTTGAATTTTTTCGGTCCATTGGGTGCGTTGTGCAGGTCGTAGATGACGTCTTCAATTTTTTTTGACCTCTGAGGCCGTTTCTTCCCTTTCATTTTTTGGGGTTGTTTCTCTCATAATTTTCAAATTCCCCGAGTTTTCTCCTTCGAATCCAATACTTTATCTTGTTCTTGAGACACTGACAATCTTGGACATGTGACTGTGGTATTTGTGATAGGCACAATACTTGCTCCTATCACACCTTGAAGGATTAGTCTTGGGCTTGGAAGGCCACTTAATGTCGTCCCAGTTTTTTGTGGCGGGGAGGATTTTGGGCAAGCTGGAGTTGATGGGAGCGAACTCAGTAAACCTTGCATTGACGTAGTTGGTGGCCTTGTCGAGTTTGGCTTTGTCGGACTCGATTTTGTTGTTTATTTTCCCCATCTTTGACCTGACCTTCTCTTCGTGGCTATTTTCCTTTCCCCTGTCCCGACCCCTGAGGTCTGGTTGGCTTTGTTTTCGTCTCCTTTCTTGGCGACCAACATCTCCTCTAGAGTGATATATTTTTTGCGCACTTTTCAACAAGTCTGCCATATCCCTCAGGGGTTCTAGTGTGAGGAAGTTGTAGCATTGACTTCCTCAGAGGCTAGAAGTGAAGGCGGTGACCGTGTCATCGCTCCAACCGTCAATTAAAGTCAGTTTGTCATTGAAATGAGTGACGTACTCTTTGAGGGTCTCGCCCTGCTTCTTGAGACTTAGCAGGTAGTGACACTTTTTTGATTCGCCGACTTCCAACGAATCTAGTGGTGAATGTCTTCACCAAAACTTGGAATAAATAGATAGATCTTGGCTTGAGACTGTGGAACCAGGTTAGTACAACCTTCTTCGGGCTGGTGGGAAAAATTCTCTACAGGACGGCTTCTGAACTTTCTTTCAACGCCATTATGTGGCGGTAATGACCCAAGTGATCTTACGAATCTGATGTTTCGTCATAGAATTCGAGCTTTGGAGGGACAATAAGGTCGTACAAGACGTCCAGATTGGTTGCCCCAGTCGGAGCGAATTTCTAACCGTGGTACAGTATGTTTTTAGGCCATGGTCCTGTGATCCCCGTCATCACTTAAGCTATCATGTCGGCCAGTTCTTTGTTCCTCCCTGAGGAGGTTCTCACTTTTCTAGACGCGCTCTCGGGCGTCCTCTCTGGTATGTGATCTCTCTGAATCTCTGCCACTTTCGGGTGGTTGTTGTCAATCCCGAGTAAGCCTTTCCACCACCTGTGTTAGATGATCCATGTGAAGAAGGATCTGATCCATGCGGGGTCAGCCATGACTGCTTCAGTGGCTAGGTCGTGCGACTGCTTTGCTACCTTGGTTGGATCGCTTTGACCCTGTGGTTGGGCTTCTCTAGTCGGAGGGTTGTTTGGTTCGACGTTGTTGAACGCTCGAAATCTGGTGCTGGTGACCATTTCTCGATGCTATGCTTAGCTAGCAAGAGCTTTGTATGTTCGTTTCAGGAAAAACTTATCAGACGGTGCCAAACTAATGTGTTCAAATCTGCCCTTGCTGATAATGCTGATCTCAAGCCTGCAAAAATGAGCAGCAGTTAAGCCATGCACAATTGTGGTGGCCGAAGACACTTCGATGCTTAAGTCAGATAGTAATGCAAGGAAGAGTTGCGTACATTTCTTCATCCTTTCATCGCCTTTTATAGCGAGTGTTCTCTTCCCAACTGTCTCTATGATCGAGGGCGTGATGAAGGGATGCATAAAATCTTACTTATGCATAATTGAGTCTCTTCGACACTTAGCTATGTTTAGGACCCAATGTTTGATTAGGCTAAGAACTGATTTCGTACGATTGGATTTCGAGCGTATGATAGCTCTCAAATCCATGTTTTGGCCTTGTTGTCCTAGGGCAAGCCCCAAGACCTATGCCTTTTGCACTAGTGTATCTTGGGCGTGGGCACCTTGGGACCGCGTTGAAGCTTTTTCTTGTGATAGAATTAACCCATGCCACGTGTACGATTGTGATTGTATGACTGATTGATGTTTCATCATATACATTCAACCACGATACTAAATACCTAAATGGATAAGCAATGGACTTCTATACACTTGGAAGTTTTTGACACTAATAATAAGCAATGGACTTTAATAGACTTGAAATGCATTACCTTTATAATGTTGTTAGAAAATGAATGGGCCTTTATACGTTTAAAACCAGGCCTCAATCCCGTGCCATGAAAATGTTGCCTGTAATACCTACAAATCATCTCTAGTGAGCTCCTTGTGCATTAGCTTTTGGTAACAAGTGTTCGTTGGGCGAAATACACGAGGACATAATACATTTCAGTGCATTGTACAGCTGATTATTTTTTTATCCAATGCACCTCACCTATACCTCACAATGGTCCATCAAAATCTGAGAAAGGTGGTGCAGTTACACATTCCTTCCCCTTAACCAAAGTGACCAAAATCCTCTGCTTTGGTCAGCATGCCCAGGCTTCATTCGATTTTAATAGACAGTATCCCAGAAACGAAGAAATGGACCGTCCAAAACACTTGTAACTTCGACAACCTTCTTTTAATGGCTATCGACCAGTCTTTACAGAAACCTGACAAATGCTGCAACCAGTTAGTATATGCGGACTGATTGACAGTCATATGGATGAAAGCGTGCCTGTTTTGCCATCAATCACAGATGGCCTCTTACGACCAATTTGACGTTGTCTAGCTAACTTCATCTGGGAAAATTCTAAAGTGCCTGGTGTTGTGCCAGGCACCATCCATCTGCCTCAAGATGTTAATTATTTCATATCTCTATGCATATGGACGGTGCCTGGTGCTCCATCTATGATTTTGTAAGCAATAACCATCAACACACATGGGTAGAACTGTAGAAGTAACAGTCAGATACGAAGTAACGAGCAAAAACATTACTGCATGAAAGTGAAAATGTGTAACACAATCTGGATCTGATGGAATTTTATTCTGCAGAAGAATTTGACTTCCTGCACTTTGAACATTGCATATCTTTCTTAAAGAAACACTGTTCTCTCTGCAATTTGTCTATTTAACTTCATCGTGAGATTGTCTTCTTCAGCATCACTGGATCTTCTGATTAAACCACACAACGAATTCCAGCCACCACCATTCAAACCGTCTGGAATACAGATAAGCTTCGACTGGGAACCCTATTGTGACCAAACCCTCAGAAAAAGAACAATACGTGATGATCTCAAATTCATATTCATATATTGTTCTTTAAGGTCTACACTCTCTTTGGGCCTTTAGGCCAAATGTTCCTGCTTTTTATAAGATCAAGTCCTGACTCAGTTGGACCAGACAGAGTTGGTGTCATCTGTGCAGAGGTGATTTGAACGCTTCTCAGATATGATCTAGCTACTCTCACATCTAAAGGAATGGTTGACATGCATCACTTGCTAAAATCCTTGATCTCTACCCATTTCGGAGAACCTACCAAATCCACACCATACCTGTCCCCCTTCAATCCTCATCTTTCACAATACATGTATAGTTTACTATCTAATGGAATCACATGATCCTTCACAGTACCTAACCTTGTTCAACAAAGTTGCAAGCTTACTATTCTAAAAAAGACCTACTAGAGCAATCAAACTAATGAGAAAACAATGATAACAACATACACAAGGAAATATCTGGTAAATGAGCACGTTGAGGAACCAGGATTGATTTGGACATAAAAGATTTAAAATAAAATGAATCCTGAGAACAAAGGAGTTTGGCTAGTGATCAGCGATAAACATGACTAAAGATGGATATAACATTCAACACATATCACAGAGAGTGCTCAAAAGACTAACTGAAATGGTAAAGGAACATGCTAGAGTAATGAAAGGTGATAGGAATACTAAAAAGGGAATGCAGATTTCGGGAAGAATACCTGAATCTGAATGAAAGAATGAACGAGGATGTGCTGGGTAACTCTATACATTGAAGTGAAATATAAGATAAGAAATTATCCAAAGTGACAAACTTAAACCCATTTCACAAATACGACACACATCCAATAATCAACAAGACTGTAGGTATGAAAATGCATGGATGATACAAAAGTAGGTTTAAACAACATCGCCAGTATCTAAAATGCATGGATCATACAAAAATGGGTTCAAACAGAGCATTAGGAGCTGTAGTGCCAACGGGATCACATGCACCTTTAAGATCCTAACCATACGTCCACAACATTGCATTTCAAATAACCTAAATTACCCTCTTAATATCCTAAACAAGCCTTGCATAACATTATGCTCAGAATATGGTCATAACATTATGCTCAGAATATGGTTTCTCTGAATAGCCATTGCACCATAATATTCTTATCAAACTAATGAAAAGAAACATACAACGGCAATCAAAGATGACAGGATATCCGAGAAGTTTTGAGTTTGCTAAAGAACGAGGATGGAAATGGAAATAATTGGCAATAAACGTACATAAAAGTCAGTATATGCATCATTCATATTATGCAACCAGAAGGCCGTATATGTCAATGGTCGGTAGGAACATACAAATTGCTGATACTAAAATCAAGAATCGAGAATGCAATGTAGACTGAGCTGAGTGATGAATCTAAACTAAAGAGCGGTTAAAATGACGAAAATAGACTTGAAGCTTGTAACAAGTGTTTTCTATACCCTGCATTGTCTATTTACGTGAGGTAAGTTACCTCAAAAAAAATGTTTTGGGGAGGGGTTGAATTAATGCCTGTTAAAAAGTTGAAACAAATTCCAGAGACTAATGTTTGAGGGCAAATGGAATGGAGTACTGAGTGGGTTCCAGAGGTAGTGTTCATTTGACTAATATGCCTAGCTCCATTTGTAAGTTCCAAAAGAGAATGAAACACAACTTATTTTAATCATATTAAGAGCATGTTTTACTAATTACTGTCGGCTAGGAGTGGGCACGGGACAAAATGGACCCCATCCCTATCCCATTCATTCAGGACTGGAACGGAATAGACCTCATTCCGACCTCCACATCCCAAACGAGTTCGGGATGGGATGAGCATGTACTCTCTCCAAATCAGATTGTTTGGAAAATAGAAACTTTATATAGTCGGTTTATAAAACGTGTCACTAATGGAGAAAATGTATTTCTTTTAAGTTGTTTAATGAATGCAAAGAGAAGACACTGGATCTTGATTCTGTACAAATAGCAAGCATGTTTTTCAATATGAGTTATCGGGAACCATGGTTGAAATTCAAAACACAAAACTTCCACAAGAATCATTGCCTACCAATGTATGCTAATCTTGTATTCAAAGGTTTCATCCATGCATTTTTTTTCTGGGGTAGATAAGTTTCATGCCTAGGATTATTTTGCTAATATGTTTGAATGGAATATTAGATGTCAAGTAATTAATAGTTAGAGACTTTAGGATGGTTAATAAAACCTTAATTTTTTTCAATGAACTAAGGTAGTTGGATGGTTTAATCCTACAAGTGCCAAAGAAATATCTATAAAATAACGAGTTATTGGTCAAAGTATCTTCTTTGTATATTTGTATCATTGCTATGATGACTTATGCCAACCAACTTTGATCAACCATAATGAATGCGAAAATCTATTCATGGGTTGATATTAAAATTACTCATAATAAATATTTAAAAACCATTTCGAGATGAGACGGGACTGAACAGGCAGGATTGAAAATCTACATCCCGATCCCATCCTACTTTAGATTGTGGGATGGGATGCCCACCCCTACTCCGGCTTGTCTCAAATAGATAAAATAAAATGTGGTCCTAATAAGTGAGAATCGGTCTTTCATTGTCTTATTTTAAGCTCAATATATATGCTATAATCTTATCTCCTGTATAATTTGGAACAAAAATACTTGAACACCACTTGTGTTTACATGAACAAGATAGTGATGAATAAGTAATGTCTCCAAAACATGAAAGTGTTCTAATTAAACATTTTTATATTCAACTGTGACAAGATTCCCAAGTTTAGGATTAGCTACCCAACAAAACATGAAGCAAGACATATATTGTAAAACAAAAATCAAAGCATCCAGAGAGCCTTGAAAGGTCACCTTTTACTCGGATCTTTTTGCAAACCTCTCAACCTTTTCGTCATTGAGATTAATCCCAACCATAGCTTCACCTAATCCACAGCTCACATCAGCCAAAACATCTGGATCACTATAATGTGTCACAGCCTGAACAATTGCCCTAGCACGGCGAGCCGGGTCACCACTCTTGAACACACCGGAGCCAACGAAAACCCCATCGCAACCCAATTGCATCATCATTGCAGCATCAGCTGGCGTCGCAACCCCACCAGCTGCAAAATGAACCACAGGGAGCCTTCCAAGCTGCTTGGTCTGCATCACCAGATCATAAGGAGCCGCAATCTTCTTTGCAAACACAAACACTTCATCATCATCCATGTTCCTCAAAACCCTAATATCACCCATCACCGACCTTACATGCCTCACGGCCTCCACGATGTTCCCCGTTCCGGCCTCTCCTTTGGTTCGAATCATTGCTGCTCCTTCCCTAATCCTCCTCAAAGCCTCACCCAAGTTCCTGCACCCGCAGACAAACGGAACCCTAAAATTATGTTTGTTAATGTGATGTTCCTCATCAGCTAGGGTAAGAACTTCGCTCTCGTCGACATAATCGACACCAATAGCTTCAAGAATCTGTGCTTCAACAAAGTGGCCGATTCGAGCTTTCGCCATAACGGGTATAGTGACTGCTTGTTTGATTTCTTTGATGAGTTGAGGATCAGACATCCGAGCAACACCCCCTTGGGCTCGGATATCAGCCGGGACTCGTTCGAGTGCCATTACAGCACAAGCTCCGGCTTCTTCGGCGATTCGGGCTTGTTCGGCATTAACGACGTCCATAATGACGCCGCCGCGGAGCATCTGGGCTAAGCCGACTTTGACGGAGAATGGTGAGGATTTGGTAGTCGCCTCCGTGAGGGCTCCATTTCCGTACACGGTCACAACTCCGCTGCTTGCCGACATTATTCTTGAATGGATGGATAGAGACTTAACAGAGATTTCAGAAGTTGCAAAGCGAAGATCAAACAAGAAATGGTGGGAATCAGAAAACCCTAGAATGTAAAATGAGAGGTCGAACGAGAGATAGGGGCGGTGGCTACCTTGTTTGGGAGGAGAAGAGAAGATAAATAGGAGAATTTGGGGCTGAGACGGTTTGACACTGGAATGTTCTCCACGCTGAGGCTAATGCCATTTCTTTTTGGCAACGATACTCCGCACCGTTAAAATCGCTTTCTCATCGTGTTTTTTTTTATTTTATTTTTCTATTAACCCACACCACCACCTTTCAAAAAATTGTTTTTAAAAATATCAGTAACTTAACTTAAAAATAAGATAACTTTCAATTAATATAAACTCTTAATTGAAATCCACTTTCAAGCTCATCAACACGAAAGTTGTAGTATTATGAGTTATCTAATAAACATAATTTGAATCACTTGAAAATGTTTAGAAAATAAGCAAGTTATGATTATTTTACTAAAGTCGAGCAAATCTATCTCGCAATAAAAATGGAATAGTGTCCCTAACTTTCGGCCAACTTATATGCTTGATTAAGATTGATTCTCAAGCTCATTTAAACACAAAAATTGTAGTACTTTGAGTTATCTAATAAACACAACTTGAATCACTTGAAAATGTTTTGAATTGAGTAGGTTATGGTCATTTTACTAAAGTCGGGCAAAACTGTCTTGCAATAAAAACTAGATAGAGTTCCTGACTTTTGGACAACTTATTTGCTCGATCGAGACCGATTCTCTAGTTGATCAAAATACAAAAATTTTAGTACTCTGAGTTATCTAACAAACACAACTTGAATCTCTTGAAAATGTTTTGAAATGAGCAAATTATGGTCATTTTACCAAAGTCGTGCAAATTTGTCTCGCAATAAAAATGGGATAATGTTCCTGACTTTTGGCCAACTTATGTGCTCGATCGAGACCGATTATCAAGTTGATCAAAACAAAAAAGTTGTAGTACTCGGAGTTATCTAATAAACACAACTTGAATTACTTGAAAATGTTTTGAAATGAACAAGTTATGGTTCGCATTGTTCCAGGTGAACAATGCGAGTTTTTGCAAAAACTCTCAGAGTTTCGGGCGAACAAGAAATTTTAGGAATTTTTTTTACTGTTCGCCTAGATCAATGCGAGATTTTGCCAAATCCTCGCATTGTCTCAGGAGAACAATATTTTTTTTTTTATGATTTCTGAAATTTTTTCTGAAGTTTACTTTCTTTTTGTGATTGAAAGTGTTTCTAAAGTTTCCATGCGATTACTTTATTTTTCTAAAATTTTGGGAGATGTTGCGATTTGGTGTTCGATTTTTAAGGATTTCGATTTTGAAGGAGATGGAAGAGATTTTAAGGTAGATGGAAGAGATTTTTGAAGGAGTGGGAAGATATTGGTTTCGATTTTGCAAGAGATTTGAATGTAGGGAAAAATTTACAAGATATTTGAATGTAGGAGAGGGAAGAGATTCGAATGGGGGAGGGAGGAATCACGTTTTGGTTTGAATATGAAGGGAAAAAATGTTGGTTTTTTGTTTATATAGGTGGTGTGGAAAAGAAAGTAGGTGGTGTGAGAAAACATTTATGGTGGTGTGGAGTAGCCGTTGCCTTTCTTTTTTTCATGCCTTATTTTTAAGGGCTATTGCTAAATAAAAACCCACCATTTATACTTAAGGACACCATTACCCTAATTTATTTATTTTTGGATCTACTGAAATACACCACCATCTTCACCTTCTCTTTTCTTTTTACTAGAACAACACCACCCCGAAGTAGGAGGCCGCGAGGTGGAGGAATGGTGGTGATTGAAGGAAAAGAAGAAAAAACGAGGGGAGGAGGAAGATGAGAGGTGACGGTGGTGGGGATTGATGGAGGAGAAAAATAATAATAATAAGAAGATGTCATGGGGAGGAAAAGAAAGAAAATAAGAAAAATAGGAAGAAGAGGGGAGAAAAAGGAAAGGTGGCGTTGGTAGAGATTGATGGAGAAGAAAAAAAAAGTGATGTCGAGGAAAATAAAAAAAGGAGAAGAGGAGGAGGATGAGGAGAGGTGGTGGGATGGTGGTGGTGGTTGATGGATAAACAGAAGAAGAGGATGAGAGGTAGCAGTGATGGGGATTGATGGAGGAGGAGAAGAAGAAGAAGTCGGGAGAAGAGGTGGCGGGGTGGTGGTCGAAAGGGGAGGAGGATAAGAGGAAAGGTGGCGGGGTGGTGGTGGTGAAGGGGAATAGGAAGATAGGAGAGAAAAGAAGATAGGTGATATGGTTTTTTTGTTTATATTTGTGGTGTCATTTATAAAGGCGGCAATGTAATTAAAAAAAATAGGGCACTGGTGGTGTCTTCCAGCATAAATGATGATGTTATTTAGCATCAGCCTTTTTAAAGATATGGGTTATGAGCTCTCCATCTACACCATTGGATTAAAGTTAAAATATTCCACTAAACAACCAATTAACTATTCTGTTAACTTTATATTTTATTCTCCTAGTTTTTCGCCCTTTATTTTTTTATCTTTGGTACGTCCTAAATAATATCTCTCATAACTTCATTTGTTTTTCTGCAATTCTCATTCCATTATTTTTCTTTCTCCTTGTTCCATTCTTCATTTATTTACCTCATGTAATCGCACATTCTATATAAGTTTTCATTGTCATATATCAAGGAATATCATGTTTGATGATACATTGAAACGTCATCTTTTCTACACCGTACACGTGTCATGATGATCTCCAGAAATAACAGGCTCAAGCGTCAGCCCAACACTGATCTGACCCAAGCGGTTTCAAGCCTGCACGACACAGTCTGCCAGACAGACCCAAATCACTACAAGTTAAGCACACACGTCTCACAACTATCCCCAATATCCGTAAGTTCTATTAAGGCAAGTATCTCGGGGATTAGCTTCTGACAAACAAGACAACAACACTTTGTTTCCAACTAGGAAGCAAATACTAGAGTATACGTCGCACATAAAAACTTCTATCTATGGACAACACTCTGATTGAGAACTATCTTCCGCATATCTAGGAGCACAAGTCTAACAGGGAAACTTCCCTTCACAGCACAACTCATAATTAAAGAAGGATCTCCAGGAAGATCTTCTTCCCTAAACTACGCCACCGATTACCTAGTCGAACCAGGACTCCAACACTATAAATAAGACATGAGGTTGGTAAGCTAAGGTATGCTACAAATTCTCTATTTATAGCATTACACCTTTCTCAGATCCCTGTCTGACTTTAAAATCGGAGTGCCATCGGCCACCACAACGGTGTTTCATGGCTCACATGTGTTCCTTGTGCAGGTCAACATGTCAATGTCAAGCAGGGAGCAAAAATCAACAGCATCAATTTGAAGCCATCCGTGGGGACGACAAAATTCCTAACCATTTACTAGTGTCATCTCTCTTCACAATTCAAAGATATGGTGACCACCAGATCACGCAACAATGGATAATAAGGGGACACGTCAAACGATCAGACTAGCGTTATACCATTGCTTCCAATGATGCCGGTGACACAGGGACAGCGGGCTCACACTCTCGCGCCAGCAACAACAACGAAAGACCCATGATAGATTTGTTGTCATCACAAATACAACAGATTGCTAAAGCAACGGAGATTCTAATATAGCAGAACCCTCCACCCACCGATGGAGATCAGGAACAACACAGACCCCAATCTCTAGAGGACAATAGAGAGCAGACACAGGAGACTCAAGCCCCTGTTGTTCTCACACGACTAGAGGTGTGGAGATGCGGTCAACGCGGACCCGACCTTCAAGGTAGATAGACTCGCCTCACAGAACCCCTTCCGCCGAGGGGCTTGCAACCTAGACGTGTTGTACCGCTTTTGTTCCCCCGTTCGTGGACCACATCATGAACAAGGCTCTGCCAAAAAAGTTCAGCCCTCCAAAACTCGATTTCTATGACGAGGCCGACGACCCGTTCGATCACTTGTATCATTATCAACATGTAATGGCGCTCAAAGAAGGTTCTGAGTCAGTGATGTGTAGAACATTCCCTACCAGTATGAAGAAGTCGGCACTGACATGGTTCCAAAGCCTCCCGCCAAAGTCGATCGACTCATTCAAGACACTAGCCAAAGAATTCCTGACATGTTTTGTCGGAAGCCAGCAGATCAGGAAATGCCCGTACTACATACTCTCCCTAAGGCAGAAGTCTAACGAAACGCTATGGGAATATGTCACGGACTTCGATGATGAGCTGACACTCATTGACGGCTGCAGCGATGACACAGCCATGACAACTTTTACCATGAGCCTAAAAGAGGGAAAGTTTTACGACTTCTTCACCTTGGAACCCTTTGGATATGACAGAACTCTTGAAGGGCGCCCAAATGTACATCACCCTGGAGGAGATGAGAATAGCAAAAAAGGAAACTGAAGCAGAGAAGAAACCTTCCACTTCTAGGGATAGAAAGGAGGGAAAAAAGTGAGAAGACGAAGAAAGGAACAAAAGAAAGCGCAACGATAACAGGTCGGAACGAACAGGTCGGACTCTAGCCGTTCCAGGCTAGAGAAATTTTCCTACTACGTTGAATCCAGATCCATGACCCCTTCAATTATAGCTTATCGGACATCCTTAATTCCATGAAAAATTGGAAAGATCTGAAGTGGCCCTCAAAGCACTGCATAAACCTTCCAAATGCGACAATAAGTATTGCTCATACCACAAGAAGGGTGGCCACGACACCAACAATTGCAATAGTCTAAGGTATGGGATCGAGTACTGGATTCGCAAAGGCAAGCTAAAGGAATTTTTGGATTCAGAGAAACGATAGGACCGAACCAAGGGAAAGTCGGAGACAATCAAAGAGATTGAGAAGGAGACTCCGAGCATAATACATGTCCTTCATGGAGTTGGATCAGAAGAAGAACAATTGAACAGGTCCCGCAAATATACACTACTGGAGATGCGGACACAGCCCGCAAACGAGGACAGACGCGTATATTACCTTGACCTTCACAAACAAGGACCTCGAAGGCGTTCACGCACTGCACAATGACGCTCTTGTCATTTCGGTCTCTATCGCAAGGTGGGAAGTGAATACGACTTTGGTTGACATGGAAAGCTCCCTCAACATCCTGTTCTACAACGTGTTCCGCAGTATGGACCTCAAGGAGGAAAACCTGACATCCTTCGACTACCCGCTGATTGGATTCAGTGGAGAGAAATGCTTATCTATCGGGAAGATAAGATTAGTAGTGGTGGTAGGAGAGCCACGACTAAGAAAGGTCTTGTTCTTGGACTTCATGGTGGTAGACGCACCGTCTACCTATAACCTCATCCTGAGAAAACCTCGGCTTCATCAGATGGAAACAATAGTCTCCACCTTTCACCAGTGCGTTATGTATACCGCTAACCACTCGGAGGAAACAATTCTCGGGGACCAACTAACGGTACGTGGCTGCCATTATGCTGCACTAAAGCAGATATAATGTTCCCAGATCTAGCTGGAGCCCAAAGGACAAGTTGAATAGAAGCCAGACTCAGAAACTGTGGAGAAGTCACTCCTTCCACATGGAGGCAAAATCCCAGCCGCGGTTGCTCAACTTAGCAACGGAGAACATTCCAACATTGCAGGAGCAGTCCTATCTTCAACCCGACAAAGCATCAAGACCAACGTAAAGGTCATTGCAAACGGGACTATCAGTAGGCGCGGAAGGACCCTCCCACACAAGGTTTACTCTTCAGTAACCTTAGCAGCGTCAGCGAAACTTGGCAATTCGCTGAAGGTACTCACGATCCAAGCAAGGGCCATGCAAATTCACTTCAGGGCCGGATCAACCTCTCCCCGCCAACAGTCAATCTATTCAGTTGTTTAGTTTTCTTTTCATAGTCAATGTAGAGTTAAATTTTTGTAGCTTATGTGATTTGCAATCATCTAAGAAATAAAAGAGAATTACGCAAACATACTCTATTGATTACGGGAAAGATGTAACAACGATCTCCCAGAGGTGGGTACAAAAGACTACAAACTACAAACATCCGACTCCGATGCAACATATAGTAAATATTCGCTTAAATAGTCCAAATTCAGAGGAGGACTCAGAAGCAACAACAAAGGTACCCCGGGTAAAGTACGGAGCCCTCTAAGAGTTCCGCTCAGCAACTTCTCCATAGAAGATGATAAACAAACAAGGGCAAATGTACAAAAAGGGGCTGAAAGGACAAGCGCGGCTCACTGCTCCACCAACTCACCTTGAAAGAACGACCCACAATAGGAATATGGACCTAGCAACAAGTTGTAGACATCTTCGATCTAGCATCCGACTTCCCGAAGGAGGTAGAAGAGGACAGACAAAGGTGCCCCAAGTGACAAGACAATTAAGGTCTCACAGTGATGCCAAGCAAGGACGCTTTTCCCATGCATGATACTCGGGGTGACTCAGAGATACCATTCCCTGTAGCAAAGACACATCTGCCAATACTTTGATCAACCATAAACTAGCCGCAGGGAGTGTCTCCCGACAGATAGGATAACACAAGGTATCACCAAAGCATTGGCTAATAAATGACAGACTCATCCCAATTGGGTGCTCACCCAGAGCAAGTGACCACGCATAACAAAAAGTCTTATCATGACTCATGTCAGAACATTCGAAGACTTCAGCATTGGAGATCTCCCTTCAGCCTTTGGAAAACTCAAAGCATATTCTATGAGTAAGATCATCTGAAGAAGTGCACTCTGTAGAAGATAATGCCTACAACGATGAAAGAAAACCATTATATAGACATAATGATTCACCAAACAGTCGCTTCGACATTCACTATCAGCATTGAATACCGTATGGGAAACGAGGAGATGACGATTCCCAAGGAAACCACACGGGACCACGTTCATCCAATTAATGATGTTGCATACAACCTCATTAATTGGGGGGAGTAATTGATACTCAACCGTCTCGCGATCTATGCCATTCGTGTGTCACCATGCAATCTACGTTGTACATGTGGCATCTTGATCCTACGACATGGCCTAGATCTTCTTTTACGGGCCCATGGGCTTGACCCATTATTCGAACGATATTCTACCACGTGTGTTAACGCGGGTAGTAGAAACCAGTCACTTTTGATACACGGATCACACCAGCATATTACTAGCTGATTTAAGGTACTTATTTCTTTTTTTAAAGAAACTAATCCGCACAATGCATTACGCCTACGGAAGTAGGCCCGCACGCCCGTAACAAGCAAAACCCGACCTAACCAATAGTAAACTTAGTCAGTTTCGATTGATGACGATGACTTCTGGTTCATCACGACGCCTAGTTAGCTGCGTGTGGATGTCGATGGCTTAGGAAGTGGGAGTCTAATTAGCGCTCTCACGCCTAATGACGAAGACTCGCCAGAGACTGTCGCTCCCTTCATGGACAATGGTCGCCAACACGATCAGGTAAGCCTAGCCAGTGACGCCTGACAACGACAGCTTCTGGTCAAAGCCTAGACATGTAGCTGATATTCATGTAGTTATTACATAATATATCCCTTAATTTATATATGTCAGTGTTTCGATTATTATATTTTATTCTAATTATTTCGTTTTCATGTTTTTGTAAGAATTTGAGCATAAACGATGAAATCGTGTTAAGGCGACAATTCGAGGAATGATCAATTGGTTAGTTCAAATGACAGTACAAAGTAACGGGTGACAAGTCGATTATCACATGTCTAAATCTAACCCGAATACCCAAATCCATCTAATTTAACCTAAGCCCAAGCCAAACCTGACTTAAAATCTCAAACCTAACCTAATCAAGAGAAAGAAAGAGAACCCAATTTAGGCTTCCTCTCTCCCTTTTCCTCCTCCTCTCTTTCCTACGTTCCTTGGCCGCCTCTCTTCCACATTTCTTTTCTCCTTCTCTCTTTTTTGTAACCACCGAACCACATCCACCCTACTAGAGATCCTCGCTCGATAGGAGGACCGACAATGCACCTCACCTCGCCATCACCGCAGTCCTCCTCTTTTTTTTTCTCTCTGGTCCTTCATTTCAACCCTTACGTCAACACAACCACGCACCACCACAACCCTACTTCATCACGCACACAACACCACCATCCAGTACGTCCCATAATAGAGACGCAACAGGGAGGACTCCCAGTCACTTTCTCATGTCTCTTTCTTCCTTCGTCTTCCTTCCACGATCCCTCTCTCTGCCTGTTCTTCTTCTTCTTCAGCAGTGCAACCACCTCGCAACAAAGTAGACCACCACGCCATCTCGCAACAGATTAGACCACCATGCCATGTTTCTCTCCCTCGTTCTCTTCCTCATCGTCTTTCTCTTTCTCTTTCTCAATTTCCCCTCATTTATTTTTCTCTCTATTGCAGGCTCAGTAGGAAGGCAGAGCAGAGCAGCACATAAACATAACTCGCTCGCCACCGTTGAGCCACCACTCCGCCATCTCTTCGTTCCCTCATTCTCTCGCTCATTTCTCTCTCTATCTAACTGATTTCTCTGTCTTTCAGGTGAGCTTCATCGGAAAAGAAGAAGAAGGACGCAAGCAAGAACAGAACATGACGAAGATTCTTGAGGAAAGGGACGAGTTTCTGGCGGGAACCAACATATTTTTGAATTAGTTGGCTATTGGCACCCCAGCCATTATTCTGAGCCACCATCGAGCCATTTGCAACCCTTTTTCGTGATGCGTGTTCGTGCTGAGATGAATTTCACCTACGCCAGTACTGTGATCTCCTTCCCTATGATCTTCTAGACCTCGCCCCAAGGCGAAGATGAAACCACATGGTTTCCTAGAGTTTGTCATATTTGAATTATTATTTTCTATATGCTTGAATGTTAACTACAATTGATTTTTGGATTTCAATAATTTGCTTTCACTGATTATATCCGAAATAATTATCTAGACTAATCAGTAGTTAGAAGTTCCATTTTTTGATATTCGAAGCCTGTTTTAATCAATTAATTTAAATCTGTGATTGCGTGTGTCGTAAAAAGACATGCAATGCTAGGGGTTTAGAATTAATTTAGTTAAACCTGTGATTGTGTGTGCCATAGAAAGACATGCAATTCAAGGGGTTTATGCTTTTGCTGAAATCAATTGTGAATGTGGATTAATCCTTAGATTAGTCGTAGTGAATCTCAAAAACGGTAATTTAGGTCACACAAGTCTCAAAGAACCTGTAGTGGATTCGATGTCTCAGTTCAATCTCTCATTGTCTTATCACTTTAAATTTTAGTTAATTTAATTTAATTCTCTTAACTTAGTAATTTACATCTGCTGTAACCCCCAATTTAAATTAATTTAAATAAGTCTTAGAATTCAAATGTCTCGTATTTGCCACTGTCCATTAGTTCGATAGTCGTGCACTTGCGGTATTACAAGTAATGTTTATTAGCTTATTAATTTAGGTTAATAAAATCTTCATCATAGTTTTGGCGCTGTTGTCGGGGATTGTAATGGTACAATAAAAATCTAGGGTTTGTTTTTACTAGTTTATAGATTAGGTATATTTTTCTTTGTTTAGGAACAGTGTCAGGAGTCGTTTTCTTGTTTGTTTTATTTGCTTGAGTTTGAATTATTTTTGCATTTATTTTGCAGGCGGTCACACACATAGAAGTTCAAGTTGGAACAAAGTGAAAAATTGTGATTCGCGAGAAAACTCTCAGAAATCAACTTCTAGTTGGCGTCGCAAGCAACCCGAAAGAGGTTCGCGCCGGAGGTAACTTCTACCCACCGCATCTGCACGCGGTTTCTGTGTGATCACTTGTGTTTTGGTTGTTTTAGGTAGCATTGAATGCAAAATTTGAATAATGGCATGATCGATTTGTAACTTCCGTGCCTTCTCCCGCGGATAGTTTAACCACAATCTATTTTCGGGTTAGGAACTTAAGCCAAAACTATTTAAAATTTGTAGTGAGATAATTATCTAGGATTGGTTTGATGCTCATAGGGACCCTTTTTGGAAGTTTGACAGCTAAAAGTGGTCGAGTGAAGGAACATATCCTATCTAGGAACAGTTCTTGAACTGACATTTCACTTTGAGCTAGAAAGTGGAAAAAGAGGTAGAACAACTCTTTAGTGGCATATTGATAGAAAATTACCATGCCTCTCCCACGGTTAGGTAAATTGAATTAATAGCCCTGCATTAGTAAAAAAAAACTCTAGGGTCGTTTGCCATTCATTTTGTTTGTGTATCATTTAGGGTTCCGTTGTTTTTATTTTTTAGAGTTAGGTCATTTTCATAGAGCGGTTAGGCTTGCATTTTAAAAAAGTTAAAAAAATCTTGAGACCAAAGAGATGGCTGAGGAGAAGGCCTTTAAGGATTACTTCTCCCCTCTTTCTAGCAGTGTTTCATCTTGCATTGTCTTGCCTGAGACAACTGCAAACAGTTTCAAACACAAACCATCTATTATACATTTGTTGCCCTCTTTTTATGGTTTTGAGAAAGAAGACCCTCATCTTCATGTCAAAGAGTTTCTTGACATCTGCACCACCCTGAAGTACCAAAACTTTTCTGATTATTCGGTCCGTCTTAGGTTGTTTCCATTTTCTTTGAAAAATAAGGCAAAATCGTGGTTAAATTCATTAGAGACAAGATCCATCACAACGTGGGATGCATTGTCAAGAAAGTTCTTGACAAAGTATTTCCCCATTAATAAAATGAATGCCCTCCGATGAGATTTATCTAATTTTCAGCAAAAAGAGGGTGAACATTTCTATGAATGTTAGAAAAGGCTCAATGACATTACCAGGTGTCTCCATCACGAATTTGAGAAGTGGCGACTAGTTCAATACTTTCAAGACGGTTTAACCCCTCAAAACCGTCGTATGATTGATGCCACTAGTGGTGGGTCACTAATGAAGATGCGCATCAATGAGATATGGAAATTATTTGAAACGCTTTCCGAAAATTCTCAGCAATGGGATTATTCGATAGAGTCTAATAGGCGAAACAACAGTATATATGAAGTTAGAGATACATCTTGTAACATCTGTTCTCTTTTTCTTTGTACCATCGAGGTAGTATTTAGAACTTGGTGGTGGCATATAGCCATTTTCCTTCTATAAAACTCTACAAAAATTCTCCACCCTTTTGCTTAACTCTTCTCATCAGGTCTTGGGTGGTTTTATCTTGGTCAACCAGCTCTAGGAGAGAGCTTGAGAGGGAGGGATCCTAAAAGATTTGCTAGAGGATTTTGATGCATGTTGGGGAGGAGAATTCTTATGCTTTGAGGATTGCAATAGCTGTAGTTGGTGACTAGATATGTCATTTCTTGAATGATTTAACATATTAGATTACATGTTTACTCTTTCTTTTTGTAGATTTTGGGGTTTGCTAGTTTGGGTTAAGATGGGTAACCAAGTGTCTTTTCGTAATGATATTTTTTGATTCTGTCAGTATTTTTGTTTTTGATTGCTTTCATTTGAAAGATGAAGGTGAAATCTTTCTATAGGTAGCTTATAGGCAGAATTTGGATAAGTATTGAAAAAGTTATAGGTGTTTGAAGTTGGTGTGTTGAACTGTAACTTGCTGAAATTTTAAGTCTAAGAATCGAAAAATACCATTACGAAAAGACTTTTGGTTACCCATCTTAACCCAAACTAGCAAAACCCCAAAATCTACAAAAAGAAAGAGTAAACATGCAATATAATATGTTCAATCATTCAAGAAATGACAGATCTACTCACCAACTACAACTATTGCAATCCTCAAAGCATAAGACTTCTCCTCCCCAACATGCATCAAAATCCTCTAGCAAATCTTTAAGGATCCCTCCCTCTAACTGTGATACCCTTGTGTGGGCGGACCTGAGGGTGAGGGAAAGGCTCGTGATGGCGAAGCCCAACAGGCCCATGGATCCCAATAGGGGTTGGGCGAGCTACCAAGGAGAGATTATAGTCCCACATCGCCTAGGTGAGGGAAGGGGATGTGCTATATATGTACGAGTTTGGATCTACAAAGTTTACGCGATTTAAAGCCGTGCGGGCCTTGGGCCAAAAGCGGACAATATAGTACTCTGTGGATCGGGTTGTTACAGAATGGTATCAGAGCTATGTAACATCTGTTCTCTTTTTCTTTATACCACCGCGATAGTATTTAGAACTTGGTGGTGGCATATAGCCATTTCCCTTCTATAAAACTCCACACAAATTCTCCACCCTTTTGTTTTACTCTTCTCATTAGGTCTTGGGTGGTTTTATCTTGGTCAACCAGCCCTAGGAGAGAGCTTGAGAGGGAGGGATCCTTAAGGATTTGCTAGAGGGTTTTGATGCATGTTGGGGAGGAGAAGTCTTATGCTTTGAGGATTGCAATAGCTGTAGTTGGTGAGTAGATATGTCATTTCTTGAATGATTTAACATATTAGATTACATGTTTACTCTTTCTTTTTCTTGGGCCCAAAGCGGACTATATAGTACTCTGTGGATCGGGTCGTTACAGAATGGTATCAGAGCCGGACCTAGCCAGAAGTGTGCCAACGGGGACGTTGGGCTCCCTTAGCGGGGTGGACTGTGATACCCTTGTGTAGGCGGACCTGAGGGGGAGGATGAGGGAGAAGCCCGTGATGGTGAAGCCCAACAGGCTCGTGGATCGCAATAGGGGTTGGGCGAGTTACCAAGGGGAGATTATAGTCCCACATCGCCTAGGTGAGGGAAGGGGATGCGCTATATATGTACGACCTTGGCTCTACATGATACAACGCGTTCTGGAGCCCCAGTAGGTGGGTGGAAAGAGCAAAACTGTGAGAGGGAGGGTGAGGGTTGGTGCCCAACATGCATGTGGATCCCAAAGCAGACAATATTGTGGATGGGTAGGGCCGGTTGTGGGCCGTTGCGCCGCGCATACTCGGAAACAACGCATTTTAAAGTCGTGTGGGCCGGATCGTTACAGAATGGTATCATAGCCTAACCCAGCCGAAAGTGTGCCGACGTGGACTTTGGGCTTGTGTGGCCAACGGGGACGTTGGGCTCCCTTAAGGGGTGGACTGTGATACCCTTGTATGGGCGGACCTGAGGGGGAAGGTGAGGGAAATGCCCGTGATGGAGAAGCCAACATGCCCGTGGATCCCAATAGGGGTTGGGCGAGCTACCAAGGGGAGATTATAGTCCCACATCACCTAGGTGAGGGAAGGGGATGTTCTATATATGTACGAGTTTGGATCTACAAAGTACTACGCGTTTTAAAGCCGTGCGAGCCTTGGGCCCAAAGCGGACAATATAGTACTCTGTGGATCGGGTCATTACACATCTGTTCACCCCCATTCTACCTCAAAGTTAGAGAAAGTTATTATGACTATGGCTCAAAAGATAGGTGCATTTTTTAATGTGACTCAACCTGCACCTCCCGCAAACGCTTCATCTGAGGTCTGTGCTGCATGTTCGAGTCCTGGCCATTCAATAGCTAATTGTGACTTTCAAAACGATTATCCTACGTACTATGCTGAGCAAGTCAACTCTTTTAATACTATGCGGCGACCTGGTAATAATTCACAACCTAACTATTACAATCCAGGATTCACCCTGCATTCAAATCTTCCCTGGACCCATGGCCCACACCAAGGGGGACATGTTGTTGTCTCCTAGGCTCCTCAAGCCTCTAGCCCTGTTAGGCCTCACTTTAATCAAGGCCCTCCATCCAACACATCCAATATAGAGGAAACGATTAATCGTTTAATGCAGCGCACAAAGAGTATAGTTGAGCAACACTCTAAGGATATATCATAGTTGAAAACCACAACTCAACACCAATCTCAACCCATCAAAGGACTTGAGATAGTTGTGAGTAAGATTGCTCAGTCATTATCTGAGAGAGAGCCAGGAAGATTTCCTAGTCAACCTGTTCCAAACCCGAATGGTTAATTCGCAGTTGGTAGTACATCTGAGTCATGCCATGAAGATGTCCAATCTATTACTACCCTTAGGAGTAGAAAACATGTTGACAATCGGGTACAAGTGCTCGATTCAAGTGTCGTTGCATCCCCATCTAAGTCAAAGCATATTGCATCTCCATCTGACAAAGAAGCTGATAAAACCTCACCTTCTAAAGATGTTTCTCTTGACTTTGACCACACTCAGGCATCTTATTTTCCTAGGGCACTGTTTCCATCACAGTTAGCTCCGGCAAAGAAAGGAACAATGCTAACAATGTAATGGAAACTTTTAAACAAGTTCACATTAATATTCCATTGCTCGATGCTATTAAGCAAGTTCCTATCTATGCCAATTTTTTCAAGGATCTTTGCACACAGAAGCGAAAGTTCATGTGTAAAAGAGAGTCTTCCTCGCCGAACAAGATGCTTGAGTATAGGGATCCTGGGTGCTAAACTATTTCTTGTGTTATCGATGATCATATGATAGATAAGGCATTGTTACATTTGGGGGCGAGTGTTAATTTGTTGCATACTCTGTTTATGAGCAATTCGGTCTCGATGGGCTAAAACCGACTAAAGTAACACTGCAATTGGCAGATAGGTCAATCAGAATTCCCCGCGGTGTTATAAAGGATGTGATCATTAAGATTGAAAACTTTTATTTTCCTATGGACTTCATAGTACTTGATACAACTTGTTCACAACCATTCCAATCACATTTCAGTTATTTTGGGTCGCCCATTTTTTCCCACATCTAATGCTATTATTAACTGTAGGAATGGAATCATGAAACTATCATTTGGCAACATGACCGCCAAACTCAATGTTTTAATGTAAGCCAACAACCTCCTGAGTCCGAGGATGTTTGTGAAGTTAACATGATTGAGAGTTCAGTGGAGAATCCCTTTTTGCAGTCTGCATTAGACGATGCCTTAGCAGCATGTTTGACTCACTTCGGTTTAGACTTCGATATTGATGATTCCATTATGGAAGTGAATGTTTTGCTTGATTCAACTATTATGGATTTGGGTTACACATGCAAGCCTAAAATGGAACTCCTTCCCCTTAGTGAGTCAAAACTGACAACTTCTGTTGAGACTATTGTGTTTTCCGACCCATTCCCATCCTTACCTATTCATGTTGACTCCTTCGACATATGCCTTCCTAGTGACTCTTGCATGAAGTTTAATTCTTAATATTCTTTGGAGTCCTGCCTTGACTATCTTTACGATACGAATGATCCCATAATTCAAGAAAAAGTCAAGTTGTTATCGGAAAACGCGTCTAATGAGAGACTATGTGCCATAGGTAGTGTTAATTCTAGGTTTAGGGGTGTTGTTGAGTTGTCTAGCTCATCATCTTGGTGTAATTCATTTTGTTATGATGAGCTTGTACCACCCGATATATCTATAGACATACCTATTTCTATCCCTTTAATATTGACTGACGCTACCTATGTGGATCCCTTGTTTTTAAGGGATGAGTTCAGCTTTGACCATCCTATTGTGATACATATTCAATTTTCTGATTTGCAACTGACTTAGGATGTCCCTTTTTAGGAGTAGGTAGGAGTCATTAGTTGGATATCACTGTTTGTGATCCCTGTCTGCTCAAGGTCCCCACACGGAATGCGAGTTCATTTGCATTTTCTCTATGATTTTGCACGACGCCATCATAGCTTTCGGAATGTGTTAGTATATGTTGTGTCACATGTGGTTGCTAATATTTGTCAGTGTTCTAAAAATCGGCCTAGACGGTGCCTAGGCGCTAGGCGGTAGAAAAACGCCCAGATTAATGGCTGGGCGGGTTCTGGGCAGTCTAGGCGGGTCTGGGCGATCTAGACGGGATTTGGGCGGCCTAGGCGGGGTCTAGGCGAGTTTTTATTTATTTATTTTTATTTTTAATAAGGCTGATTGTGTTCTTATTTTATTTTTCTTTCCTCTTTTTAAAAAATAAACAATTTTTTTATTCAGTATATGTCTAAATGTAGCAAATGATGATTACTTAATGGAATTCTCAAAGGATCTATCGGTACCAATTTTAGTAATGTAGATTTTATCAAACATGACTGAGGTTATTCATACAATTTGAAGAAAAATAAAAGAGTAGGTTAGGATATTTGTCTACAAATTCAACTTTATACAAAGTACCCATCATGACCAACTTCATTCATTTGAGTTTTAATAAATTTTGTTCATGATTGTTAATTTTTCATGTTTTTAATTTTTGCATATGTATCTTGGCATTAAATTGGATGTAATTGATAAGGTATTATGCTTAACTTTTGTAAATTATTAAAGTTATAATACAAAACCTAAGACCGCTTAGGTGTCGCCTAGGCCCCTGGGCGCTAGGAACCTGCTCGCCACCCGCCCACCGCTTAGCACTTTTTAGAACACTGCTATTTGTTGGACGGATCCTCAATTTTTTAGGTTGTTGCTATATGATTCATTGACACTTTTGGAGGAGGGTGTTTGCTATGTTCTTCCTTTTCACTTTATGGTACATCATTTATGAGGAAGAATATGCGTCGGGCTAACGACGTTAAACTTAGCACTCTTGGGAGGCAGACCAGCTTCAGTTGTGCATTATGGTTAGTCTGGATTGATTTTCGAGTTATTTCTAGTTGCATTCCACTCATACTCGTTAGCTCTGTAACAATTTTGACTTACAACTGGTATATGCATTTTTTTTCGTTGGTGCATTTTTATATGTTTTTATCAATTTCTTGTGCTAAGTCCACAGTTCTTATCTTTTTGAACATTCATAGTGGATGATTTCATCGAAATTGGTAAAAACTTTCCCATGTTAATATTCCTCTAACTCTCGTCTTTACCTTTTCCTTCATTTTTCATGATTTTTTTTTATACATTGAGGCAATGTTTGGTTTAGGTTTGGGGGTGAGGTTTATGAGTTTTTGTGCATTTTTCAAAATTTTGAACTGAAATGGATTTCACAACTCTATTGATTGACTATTGTATTCTACTCAATCTCCATTGAATACATAGATAATTATGATTGGGTGAAAAATTTGAATTTGAAAATGCATTCAAAATCTGAATTCCTTTTCGATGAAGAGAATGTGTTTTCAATTATGCTTTTAAATTTGAGAAATACATGCTATCACTTGTCACATTGATATCTTAATTGGAAAACATAAAGTTTGATATTATCTTTAAGTTAAATATATTTCATGAGATTTCTCAACTCGACTATTCTTGTACTATAAGCCAAAGTTGGCATAATTTGAAGTTAATCAATAAGATATTAACTAGAATTCCTTAGAATAATAGTGGAGACTTAACCCTTGTGAGTTTCGAGACATTATATTTTTCTTGAGGGTTATTAAATAAATAATGACTTTTCTAAAGTCTGCATTATCTCGTTGATGATCTCATTATTCTTGTTTCTTTTATTGATTGCTTTGAGAATGACATTAAAATTGAATTATTACACTAGAACTTCTTGGTTTATTTAGTTGAGATGTCATAATACCGACTAGAGCATAAGAAGTGATATAAACAATTTTCTTGGAACCGTTATTTAGCCTTTTAGCCCACCTAATAATAAATATCCGTTTGCAACCCTTTGAGCATTCGAATAACTTTTTACTTTGCTAACCTTATCTCCATTACCTACTCCACTTAGGGAGTAATATCCCATATTATTTTTATCCTTACTCAATTTCTCTGAGAATGTGTATGGTTGATATATTTTTGGAATGGGCAAATAAAAAGAGCTGAAACTAAATATTTTATGAATTTTGAGGACTAAAATGTTTCATTTTTAGAAGGGGAAAACATGTCATTGAAAAAAAAAAAAAAAAGATTGATGCTTCGAACGAAGAAAAAAATTAATGGTGTACAACATTGGTTTATTCTTCAGAGCCTCATGTGTTTATTAAAAGGTGTATCCATTATCAGAGAATTTTTGCATATCCTTTTCCATTCTTATTAGCCATAATCTTAGTCTCATTACAACCTAATGAAGACCTGACTAATCTTAAGTAAATGTTTGGTTCATAGATGTGGAGATTAAATAGAAAAGAATTATGGTGTGTGATTCGACATTTTCAAAGTAATTAATATTCATGTCCATGAGATCATATTTATTTCATTATTTGAAAAATCTTTTTTTCATTATAATTATATGTGAGATGTTTGTGGTTTCATAAATTATTTTTTTCTTCACATATAAACTGAGTGATAAATAACCAATCTATGAGTGATTCATTTTTTAGTGACAAAAGAGATTTGTAGTCGAAACGTACTTTTTAAAGGTGATCTAGTCGTATCTTTACTATGAAAAGGAAAGTTATGTTGATAAAGCCATGCACACACACACACACTTCGAGTTGAGAATGATTGATGAAATTTATTTAACATTTGGATACTATTAAATCGTTGTTAGACTCTTTGATATATTATTGTGACACTGTTAGTTGTTTTCTGAAATTTTTGGCAATTAGATTATTACTCTGAGGATAATAGATAGAGTGATCAAGTTACCATGTTTTTGAAATTGATTGAGTCACAATGTTTGTGGGTAACATTTCTAGAAACCCTCACGAGACTATAACTCGACCATTAGAGGTAATCTAGGGGTTCAAAGGCTTGTATCACGTTTAAGGTAAGTGCAACCGATGATTCCTGCGAAAGTGAGTTTGGATTTTATTTTTATTGTTTTGCTCGAGAACTAGCAAAATATAGGTTTTGGGGTATTTGATATTCACGTAATTATTACATAATATATTTTTTGATTTATATATGTTAGTGTTTTGATTATTATATTTTATTATAATTATTTCGTTTTCATGTTTTTGTAAGAATTTGAGCATAAACGATGAAATCGCGTTAAGGCAGCAATTCGAGGAATGATCAATTGGTTGGTTCAAATGACGGTACAAAGTAACGGGTGACTAGTTGATATAGGGATGGCAACGGGGCGGATTGGGGCGGATTTGAGTGAATCCATCCCCAATCCGTCGGGAAAAGCGGTTCCCCAAATCCGCCCCGCCAATCCGTTTATAAAATTAATTAAAAACCATAACCGCCCCGTGCGGATTGGCAGATATCCACCCCGCCCCGCCAATCCGTTTATGGTTTGCGGTTCTGTTATTGAATTAGCGGAAATCCACCCCGCCCCGTCTTTGATCTCAGAAATTATACAAGTTACAAAAAATATTCTTGATCTTAGGGATTACAAAAAATTTGATATCAGAGATTACAAAAAATATCTTTGATATCAGAGATTACAAAAATTACAAAATATTACAAAAAATATTTTCAGAGATTACAAATATTACAAAAAAATTACAAAAAATATCTTTGATCTCAAATTTGCATCAAAGATCAGAGATCTCAGATCTGTGATCAGAAATCTCAAAGCCTTCGACCATCCTGCAACTCGGCCACCCTTCGACCACCCTGCGACCACCCTTCGACTACCCTGCCTGCGACCACCCTTTGACCACCCTGCGACCACCCTTCGACCACCCTTCGAGACCACCCTTCGAACACCCTTCGAGACCACCCTTCGCACCCTTCGACCACCCTTCGAGACCACCCTTCGACCACCCTGCGACCACCCTTCGACCACCCTTTGCACCCTGCGACCACCCTTCGCACCCTTCGACCTCGCTGTGAGAGTGAGTGAGACCCTGAGAAATGAGAATGAGGGTTTATTCCCTATTTATATGTTAAGGGCATTGTAGTAATTTAACCAATTAAACGGATGTCCGTGGGGCGGATATGGTTAAATCCGTATCCGCCCCGAATATTAAACGGATACAATTTGGATATCCGTATTCGCCCCAACCTCCATATACCCTTAACCAAATCCGCCCCAAACGGGGCGAATGGGGCAGATATCCGTAAAAATTCGCCCCACTACGATCTCTAAGTTTATTTCACATGTCTAAACTTAACCCGAATACCCAAATCAACCTAATTTAACCTAAGCCCAAGCCCAAAAGCTGACTTAAAATCTCAAACCTAACCTAACCAGGAGAAAGAGGGAGAACCCTATTTAGGCATCTTCTCTCCCTTTTCCTCCTCATCTCTTCCCTATGTTCCTTAGCCCCATCTCTTCACGTTTCTTTTCTTCATCTCTCTTTTTCCAGCCACCGAACATCCACCCTGCCGGCGATCCTCGCTCGATAGGAGGACTGACAGCACACCTCACCTCACCATCACCGGAGTCATCCTCTTTTTTTTCTCTCTGGTCCTTCATTTCAACCCCTACGTCAACACCACCACAACCCTGCTTCATCACGCACACAACACCACCGTCCAGTACGTCCCATAACAGAGATGCAACAGGGAGGAATCCTAGTCATTCTCTCCTGTTTCTTTTTTCCTTCGTCTTCCTTCCACAATTCCTCTCTCTGCTAGTTCTTCTTCTTCCTCAGCAGCGCAACCACCTCGCAACAAAGTAGACCACCATGCCACCTCGCAACAGAGCAGACCACCACGCCCTGCTTCTCTCCCCCGTTCTCTTCATCCTTCTCGTCTTTCTATCTTTTTCTTGTTTTCCCTCATCTATATCTTTCTCTATTGTTGGCTCAGAATGAAGGCAGAACAGAGCAACATAGAAGGAGAGCTCGCACACCACCGTCGAGCCACCACTCCGCCATCTCTTTGTTCCCTCTTTCTCTCGCTATTGTTTCTCTCTTTCTCACTGATTTTTCTGTCTTGCAGGTGAGCTTCACCGGAGAAGAAGAAGGACGCGAGCAGGAACAGAACAGAGCGAAGCAGCGCGAGGAAAGAAACGAGTTTCTGGCGGGAACCTACTGATTTTTGAATTAGTTGGCTGTTGGCACCCAACCATTATTTTGAGCCACCACCAAGCCATTTGCAACCCTTTTTCGTGATGTGTGTTCATGTTGAGATGCATTTCACCTGTGCCAGTGCTATGACCTCCTTCCTCATGATCTTCTAGACCTCGCGCGAAGGCGGAGATGAAACCACAGGGTTTTCTAGAGTTTGTCGTATCTGAATTATTGATTTCTAGATTTCAATAATTGGCTTTCACCGATTATATCCGGAATAACTATATAGGCTAATCGGTAGTTATTAGTTTCCTTTGTTGATATTCGAAGCTTTCTTTAATCAATTAATTTAAACCAGTGATTGTGTGCACCGTAAAAAGACATGCAATTCTAGGGGTTTAGAATTAATTAAGTTAAACCTTTGATTGTGTGTGCCGTAGAAAGACATGCAATGTTAGGAGTTTATGCTTTTGCTGAAATCAATTTTGAATGTGGATTAATCCTTAGATTAGTCGTAGTGAATCTTGAAAACAGTAATTTAGGTCACGCAAGTCTCGAAGAACCTGTGGTGGATTTGATGTCTCGGTCCAGTCTCTCATTGTCTTATCACTTTCATTTTTATTTAATTCATTTTAATTCTCTTAACTTAGTAATTTACATATGATGTAACCCCCAATTTAAATTAGTTTAAATAAGTCTTAGAATTCGACTATCTCGTCAATCCTCGTGGGATAGACTCGTATTTGCCACTATCTACTAGTTAGATAGCCATGCACTTGCAGTCTTACAAGTAGGGTTTATTAGCTTACTAATTTAGGTTAATAAAATCTCTATCAGTAGCCCGCTCTGCGAGGGTGTAGATGGTTTGGAAGGTAGGAGCCTAATTAGTTCCAACTGATGTCGACGGTTTGCCACAAGGCCATTGCTCTTCTACAGACCATGGTCTTCGAATTACCAACTCCTAGACTTGAAACCCGCTCCGCGTGGGTGTAGATGGTTTGGAAGGTGGGAGCCTAGTCAGTCCTGAATTGATGCCGACGGCTTGCCACGAGACCACTGCTCATTTACAGACCATGGTCGCCGAAAACTCCCAGGCTTGCAACCCGCTCCGCGGAGGTGTAGATGGTTTAGAAGGTGGGAGACTAGTCAGTCCCGAACTGATGCCGGTGACTTGCCACGAGACCATTGCTCTTCTACAGACAATGGTCGCCAAAAAATCCCAAATTTGTAGCTCGATGCGCACGGGGTGTCGATGATTTGGAAGGTGGGAGCCTAACCAATTCCATCTAATGTTGACGGTTTGTCACGTGACCACTACTTTTTTACAGACCATGGTCTCCGAATTTTCTCATCCCAAACTTGTAGCCTGCTCTGGGCGGGTGTATATGGTTTTGGAAGGTGGGAGTCTAGTCAGCTTCGACTGATATCGACGGCTCGCCACGGGATCATCGCTCTCTAACAAAACATGATCGCCAAATTCTCACATTCTAAACCTATAAACCGCTCCACGCAGGTATAGATAGTTCGAAAGGTGGGAGCTCAGTCAGCCTCGACTAATGTCAATGGCTTGCCACGCGACCACCGCTCTTTTTCAAGATAACGGTCGCCAAATTAAATTACAGCTCAAACAACGTCTTTACGCTCACACAGGCTGACATTCTATTATCAACAATGACCATTTGAGCCAACTCAAAAATCAATCCGCTAACGCGTGGACTAATGCTACATGGGATGTCAGTCTGAGCTTACGATACCTAACTCGGGACAAACGCTCTAGCTCAAATACAATGCATGTGCTCGGCTGCAACAGTTCACTCAGGCTAGCAACCGCAATCGATGGTCAGATACACAACTTAAGTCTCCAACGGCTTACCTTAAGGATGAGCTACGGCCTGGGTAGCATAACCCACCATCAAACCATCCGCAGAACGTCCACTAGTGGACGACCACACGATAGCAACTCTGGGACCTCACAGAAGAGCGGGTCAGAATCATTCGTGACATGAATGGTCAAACTCTCAACAACAGACAGACCACCCAACTTCCTGCTAACCCAACTAGACTTGTGTCAAAGTAAAATGACAAGGCAAAATGGAAAATGCGCAATAGAGAGATCGACAAAATACGGGTACACAACATACTCAAAATAAACCTGTTTTCATTAACAATTGAAACAAAAAGTGCAAATGTACAAAATTTACTCCTCATCAAGAGAGGATACAAATATGAGGGAACTTAGCTTGATAGGAGAAGGAGAAGGAGTTGCATCTGTGTGTGCCTTAATCTGAGCGCCATGATTCAGATTGCCATATCCTTCTGACGACTCATAGACCA
Organism: Berberis vulgaris; assembly: GCA_963556465.1. Classification (NCBI taxonomy): domain Eukaryota; kingdom Viridiplantae; phylum Streptophyta; class Magnoliopsida; order Ranunculales; family Berberidaceae; genus Berberis; species Berberis vulgaris. The sequence continues at coordinate 8,379,094 of OY747130.1, read as the reverse complement.
TTCCAAAGTTTGCATAAGACATCTTCTTGTAATAAGCAAGGTCCCATTTCGGATGCTCTTCCTTCATCGGCGCCAACAGTTCTAATTTCCTATGCACGACCCATGGGAATTTACACTTGCCTTGCGCCTTGAGAAACTCTTCCTCGTGCGCCTTTGCTTCAACAAGTTCACGCAACAACAACTCCAGCTTGTCTGTCAGTGCATAAACCTGAAACCACCGTAACCAGGCTACTCTTAACTGTGCTAAGTTCATGTTGTTCCAGGAGATGTTGGTCCCCAATTTTTCTCGCTTTACGAGTATTGAATTCCACATCGGCCTCTAACTTTTGTCCTTGGGCAACCCACTCAGACTCTTTCATAGTGTTTTCCTCAACAAAAGACTGCAATTCAGAGTGCATCTTAACCGCAACTTCCAGATCACGGTGGACCAGGTTCAGCTTTTGTATGGATCTGTCCCTTGCGGACACCACCTCTGCTAAATCAGAATCAAGGGCTTCCAGACAAACCCTCTGAGTCTCAGCATCAACGGCTGACTGTTCCAACCTCCTCTTCTCAATCTGTTTTCTCAGCAACTCAATCTTAAAAGTGCATCAGAATACGACTTTTGCATAGTCGAGAAGACACACTCCATGGTACACCCTCTCACGAGCCGCCTCAACTTTCGTCCCAGCGACGACCACCTGACTCAATTGGGACATCCCCAACCTATGGTGTTCCAACCCCTTATCCACGCGTTCCTCCTACGCATCCTCCTCCACAATCATTGTCAACCTCCTGGTGCCAGACCTGGTTGCTCATTTTCACCACGTCTGGATTAAATAAACTCATCGGCGCATTCAGATGGAGTTCTCCCGGATGCGGGATCACGCCAGCACTACCCTTTGTAGTCTCAACCGCACTTAGGCCCTCATCAACAACCTTCACCCCGTACCTAGGAAAAAAAAGGAAGCGAATTGTCTAACAGACATTCCTTTAACTTGATATGCGGTCTGAAACGAGATGGGGGACAATGCGAACTACAAAAGGGACGACCCACACTACCATGACCATTGTCGGACGATCCATCAACATGATGATTGAACTCTGGGACCACAGGCAAGTCCTCATCAGAACCTTCCAGTAAAGCAGGTCCGGATTGGCTAGCGCTAGTAGAAGCCGCCACATCAGCAAATATTAGCTTCTCACACAAAGCCTCAGCATGCTCAGTACTCAGCTGCGATGCATCATCAACCCCTGCTAATCGCAGGTGGTTCTTCTCCCAACTAGATACTACAACCTCTGCCCCGGTGGGCTGGTTGGGTTCACGCTCCTTCCTCATTGGAACAAACCATTTGGGAGCCGGCTCGACCCCAACGTGAAACCTCTGCAAGCTTATGAAGGAGGCAAACATCTCAAAAGGCTCCTCTGTGTCAAGCAAGGCAAGAGCCTTAACTTTGGAACCCTTCCTCTTCCTGTAAGGGCTCCACCTTTAGACTAACCTTCGGCGCTCTGTAAAGAATGGGGCCACATGCCAGTTGGCCCACAAACCACTGTGGCTGAAGTTGGTAGGACAGATAACATCCTCCACACTCATCCATGACATGTCGTGGAATGCATTCATAGTGGCTTGCTCCTTCGAAAAAAGTGGAGTAGTGATAAACCTCCCTACAAACAAACACATGTGACGATCAACATACAATCAACTTAACGAAATCAAAGGGTGGAACTATACTTACGATGTGGCTTGAACTCCCGCTCAAGCGGACGACCCTTGAACTCAAAATACTTCAAATCCGAATGAGCCAAGAAACAATATTTCTGCCAGAATTTAAAGTCATCTGACAACTTCCCGAAGCAAGCCTAGGAAATCATCTTGCATACGACGTGATCATTCTGCCGAGGGGAAGTCAACAACTGGATCACCCTCGGAGTCACGCGGACACCAACATCCTTCGCCCTAATAAATACGAGAAGGATAATCCTGTACCCATTCAGTACCAACTGGGTAGGAGGGATTCCAAGAAATTCCAGAAAGCCCTAGATCTTGTCAAACAAAGGAAAATGGACTCCAGTTTGAAGCATCTCACGGTGCAAACAGATGAATCCTTCCGAGGAAACATCAGCATATGATCATCATTCAGAGTATAGAATGAGAGGTATTCAGTGACCCGAAATGTCTTTTGGATATCAGCAAAGCTCAATTCGGAAGCCGACCTATCTTCAAAGAACTAAAGGCTTTTGGCTAGAAGCTCATCGTCAAGGTGATTTTGGCGAGCCATGAAAAAGGTGAATAAACTTTCAATAAAAGACGAACAAAACAGAGTCTCTAAAAGCAAAGAAATGGAAGAGTCAATCTCTGCAGAGAAAGAGATTTATATAGGGATTGGTTTTCCTCCTCTTCTCCACAGAAACTACGCATGCTTAATTAATGAAGTGCGATGCTTAAGTAATGGTTCAGACTCAATCATCATGAGCGGTGTATCATTTCAAGAAGTGACTTAGTGAACTGATACGATGGCCCACTAACTCGAGGGGAGCAGCTGATGATACACCGAAACATCTTTTCTTCTACACTGTACACGTGTGATGATGATCTCGACTATTAACAGACCCAAACGTCAGCCTAACACTGATTCGCCCCAAGTGGTTTCAAGCCCACACGACGTAGTCCGCTAGACGAACCCAAATCACTACAACCTACTAAGCCCACATGTCTCACAATTATCCCCAATACCCATAAGCCCTATTAAGGCAAATATCTCGCGGATCAACTTCGGATATGCAAGAAAACAACACTTTACTTCCAACAAGGAAGCAAATACCATAGTATACATCGCACATGGAAACTTCTATTTATGGACAACCCTCTGATTGGGAACTATCTCTCGCGTATCTAAGAGCACGAGTTTAACCGATAAACTTCCCTTCACAGGAAAACTCCTAATTAGAGAAGGATCGCCACAGAGATCTTCTTCCCTAAACTACGCCACTGATGGCCTGGTCGAACCAGGACTCCAGCATTATAAATAAGACATGAGGTTGGTAAGCTAAGGTACATTACAAATTCTCTGTTTACAACATTATGCCTTTCTCAGATCCTGTTGGAATTTAACATTGGAGTGTCATCGGCCATCACAACGGTGGTTCGTGGCTCACGTGCATTCCTTGTACAGGTCAGCAGGTCAAGGTCAAGCAAAGAGCGAAAATTGACTGCATCAATGTTAATTTTAACTCTTCCAATTGGAAGTTTTATTGATTGTCAATGGGTAATAAAAATTAGGAGTCAAATAATTAAGTTATGCATGAAACACTATATGTTGCCTCAAAAGAAACTTGTTACTTATATATATTTTCAAGACTTGTATTATTTTATTAAATGTTGGAAAACATATTTGTAATTTTTGTTCTCCATAAAGAGACCTTAAGCCATAATTTGAGCCATGAAAGAGTTGGGGAATTCTAAAAGTTCTGAATTTTATTTTCTCTATTTTAGTGTTAATAAGGAAGTAAAATAAAGAGAAAATCAAGGGACAAAAAGTAGGAAAATTTGTTAAATGGTGGATTAATTACTTGTTTAGTGAGACCTTTAATCTATGGGTGGAAATGAAGTGCTCACAACCCTTAGTTTGTGATATTAACTTGTGATACAATTTCACTTTTTTTTTTTTTTTTTTTTTTAATTTATCAAAATCAAAATTTGTGATTTTAAAAACTTTAAGAAGATGAGCAAAAGAAAGTTGATGATCACTTTGAAGATGGTGAAAGTGAAATGTAATTTTTCATTGAAGCTGATTGTAATGGTTTGCTTATCTTTAGAGGTTCTCATAGAGGTGGATTATATGTCCAAAATTCATTGGTAACTGTTTGGATCCCTGAATCCTCCAAAGATAGATTATCTGAAACTTATTTAAGAAAAAGGCAAGGCTTATTTGCCATTCCTATATTAGGAGATGCATATTTATTGATGTAGTCGAATCATGTTCTTCTTGACCTTGATCTTGACTTTCACAGGGAGCACACGTGAGTCAAAGACCACTGTTGTGGCGAGCAATGACACTCCGATGCTAAAGTCAGACAAGGCTTGAGAAAGACTTAAAGCTGTAAATTGGATTCTGTAGCGTACCTTTGTTCATCAACCTTGTGTCTTATTTATAATGCGAGAGTCCTTTTTCGGCTAGGCCTTTGGTGGTGTAATTTAGGGAAAAATATTTTGCTGGAGATCATTTCTTTGTTAGGAGTCATCCATGTAGGAGAGTTTCACTACATGTCTTGTGCTCCTAGATCTGCGGGAGAAACTTCCCTTTTGGAGTGTTGTCCATGCCAGGAGTTTCCATGCACGAATTATACTCCGGGTATTTATTTCCTAGTCGGAACCAATGTACTGCTAGTCTTGCTCATCTTAGATCGATCCCCTAGATGCTTGCCTCATTAGGCCTTACGGATATTGAGCCTAACCATGTGACGTGTGGGTTTAGTAGGGCGCTGCAATTTGGGTTCAACCTCCTGGATTTTGACAAAATGGGTTAGTGTTGTCTAGGCTTAGCCAGATTGGGTGGGCAATCAGGTCTAGTTGCTTTATTGACAAGATTACCATGACATGTTTACAGTAGATTAAAGGACGGCTTGGTGTACATCAGCTACTCCCCCAAGGTTAGTGGGCTAGCCCGTCGGTCCACAAGTCATGTCATGAAGGACCTAAGCTGTCATGATGTTTGAGTTTGAATCCTCTCCTCGAGCAGCGCGCGTCCGCTAAAAAAATAAGGCAGGAATTTTGCTTTCTATATAGATCCCCTTCTCTGCAGAGTTTAGCCTCTTTACTCTCTCGATCTAAGAGACTTTGTTTTGTCATTTTGCTTTCCGCGCTTTTGACTTTGTTTAATTTTCGTGATCGATAGTTTGTAACTTCTTCCATGGCAGGCCAGAATCAACTTTTTGATGAATTGTTCGCTAAAGGCCGTAAGTCCTTCAAGGAGAGGTCAATCTCTGAGTCAAATCTGGAGGGCCTTCGCGAGATGCATGGGATTCTTGATGATCTAGTGCTCTTTGCGTTTGTCAAACGCCATTATCTCCTCTAGAAGGATTTATCTGTTTGCATCAAAGTATGCTTCAATCAGGCATTCATTTTCCTGTCATCAAGGATATTTGGAGCTCCTTGGGTACCTCGGTATTCCGCCTGCTCAGCTGGTGCCAAATGAGTATAAAACAGTGATCGCCATTCTGATTAGGGCGAAGGACACTGGTATCCGAGTGTCTTCGAGGGTGATCCAACTGCTCACCTCTCCTCGGATAAACGAGCATGTTGTGTGTGTGTTGACGTAGCCATTTTGCTTTGGCAATCTGCCTAACGACTTCAAGTTCGGGCAGAAGTATTGCTTTATGGCCTCTGCGGACTCGAAGTATTTCGAGCTTGATGGTTGTCCAATCGAGCGGGAATTCAGGCAACTTAGTAAGTTTGATTTTGTTTTTATTCCGCTAGTGTTGATTGCATATTGAATCATTATTCGTTTTTTCTATAGGGAAATTTCCAACTACGCCCCTTTCTTCTGAGGACAAAGTAGCCATAGATAAATTTTGTGACATGTCTCAGATGCGAATGGAGGTTTCCGTTCAACCTTCTAATATCAAGCACAACGAACTGTGGGCTTACTGGCATGAGGCCCTACTCTTTTCAGAGTTTCGAAACCGAAATCTGAATGCGAACTCTCTTCGAAGAAGGGGAAGCTTCCGAAGGTTAAGATTCCGAGCCCATCAAAGAGGGCGTAGTTGAATGAGGCACTTTCTTTTTCCATGTTTTAAAAGAAGCCTCATGTTGAACCTGAGCCTGCTCGTGAGCGTTTAGCCCCTTCAAAGGGGGGACACAAAGTTGTAGGGTAAGATCTTGATTCGTCTGCCGGGGTGGAGCTTTTGTGTCTGAGGGGCGTGGTCCTCAAACAAAAGCCCCTATTTCTCTTTCCGACTTGGAGAAGTAGTATTTGCAAATGGTGGGGGTCGAAGATGCAATGAAGCTGAGTACTGAGCAGGCAAATGTCATGACAAACCTGTTGCTACAGGCGGGTATGGCAGTTTCATCCGATGCGGGTTAGACTCGTTCATTTTCGTTGAAGGATTTTGAGTATAACCTATCCTTGGATCACGAGTCTTCTAGGCTTGCTGAAGACTCGCCTGACCGTCGTCCTTATGGCAAAAGGTCTCCTCCACGTCGCCCGTACTGTCCTTTGTCCTGCTCTCGACCTCACATTGAGGTGACAACGGGTCCGAGAGATAACTCGCTTCCTTCTTCCCCGTCAACTGTTTCAGAATCAGCTCATGAGATATCATATCATTGTGAGTAAGGGGAACGCGGTGGAGGAGGGCCCTGATGCGGTGAAGGCAATAAATGGCGGCGCTGGATTGATTTTGGTCCCTGAGGACCTCCATCTGGATGCGCGGATCAGTCTATTCACTCCGGATGTGGTAAAGATAAGCAATCGGACATGACACAAGGAGGTTGATATTTCTTATGCCTCCAAGAAGCATATTAGTAGATAGAATGATTGGCTGGCGAGTTGTGCTCCGATACCAGAAGGTGATACGCTAGGAGAACGTATGGACAAAGGGCTGAAACATCTCATGCTGGGGATGTCATATCTGAACCAAGTTTTCATCGCTGGGATGGAAGTTGAGGCTGCTTGTGAGAGAGTGTATACCATGGAGCGATTCTTTGCGAATTTGCAGAAGTCATACTCCGATGCTCTCCACGAAATTGAATAATTGAATAATCAACTTGAAGAAATGAGGCCTGCCCAATCGGCCGTTGATCCGAAAGCCTGATAGGCAGGATCGGAGGCTCAGAGGATTCACTTGGAAATGCTTGAGTCCGATTTGGTAGAGGCAGTGTTTGCGAGGGACAGTTCTGAAGAAGGGATGAACCTTGTCCGTCGTGACTTATAATTTGCTCGGGAGACTGCAGCCAGGGCATAGGCTGAGGTGCAGGCTCTGAATGTGGAGAAGGCCAAGAAGGAATCTGAGGGGGCTATCCGATGTTAGCAGCTGGAGGTTGATGTTGATTTTAATGCCAAGAGTGTGACGACAGCAGAAGAGATGCTCATTCTGACGCAAAATGAACTTGGTGTTGTTAAGGACAACCTAAGTGTCGAGCAGTCCAAAACTGATGTGCTGTCAGGCAAGTTGGAGCAGCTGGAGCGAGAGCTCGCTGAGTCCAGAGTACGTGAGGAAAAGCTTCGCAAGGCCTAGGGCACGTTCGAGTTTAGCAAAGTTGTGTAAGGAAGACTGGAGTTGTTGCAACTGATGAAGGAAGAACATGCTGATTGAAACCTCTCTTACTACAAAGAGGTGTCCTTTGTGGAGTTTGGAGAAGCCTTCGATCAGTTAGAATAAGAGGATGATCAAGATCAGAGTGTCCGAGCGGCAGCCATGCGGACACATCCCCTGCTTCTTCTCACGCCAAGTCTTGCTCCATTGTATCTGAATCTCCTCCTAACGAGGAGTAAACTTTGTATTTTTCAAATTATCAATGAAAGATTAAATGTTGAATAGAACTTTGTACTTGTGTACTTCTTTGAATTTTCCTACCGATTCTTTTCTTGCTTTGTCTTATTGCGGTGTTAGCTTTTAGAAAAAAGGTTTTGTTGAGTCAGGAAACCGTAGGATTGATCTGCTAATGAGAGTTCTGACCGCTTATATTGCGATAGTTCAGGTAATCCTGGTTTGTACTCTTTAGAAATTGAGAAGTTGTAACGGCCAAGTCTTGTAAGTTGGCTAAACTCCATGTGAGGGGATAATCTTGGCTGGTAATAGATTATTCGGACTAGGCTATTGTCCACCTTTGTGACCGGCCATTGTAATTCCCCTTTTGCGGATCGGGTTGTAGATCAGACCAGCATTTGTTCTTCCTAGTATAAGCGAACTGGTCAGACTGTGGTCAAGTGTGTGCATCACTATGAGTGGTCGGACAACGGTCCTTGTGAGTCGACTAAACTTAGGTCTGGTTCGGCGACCATTGTCTATGGTTGGATAATGATCACTGGCAAGTCGTCACGATCAGGCATTGAGAATGCTGACTAGATTCCCACTTTGTACGCCATTTTTACCCATGCTCAGCAGATTACGGTCTTAGAGTGGACCAGAAGCTACTGTCATCAGTCAAGACTGACTAAACTTTGGTAGGGTTCGACGATCATTGTCTGTGGTTGGACAATGATCCATGACATATCGTAATCAGGCGTTGAGAACGCTAATTAGACTGCCACTTTCTAAGCCATCTTCACCCGCGCTCTACGAACTACGGTTTTAGAGTAGACCAGAAGCTATCGTCATCAGTCGGGACTAACTAAGCTTTGGCAGGGTTTGACGATCATTGTCTGTGGTTAGAAAATGATCCCTGGCAAGTCATCGTAATCAGGCGTTGAGAACGTTGACTAGACTCCCACTTTCTAAGCCATCTTCACTCGCGCTCAGCGGACTACGGTCTTAGAGCAGCCTTGAAGCTATCGTCATTAGCCGAAACTGACCAAGCTTTGGTAGGATTCGTCGATCATTGTTTGTGGTTGGACAATGATCCCTGGCAAGCCATCGTGGTCGGGCGTCAAGAGCGCTGACCAGACTCCCACTTTTTAAGCCATCGTCATCCGCACTCGGTGAACTAGGCGTTAGAATGGACAAAACTTATCGTCATCAATCGTCACTGACTAAACTTTGGTCAGGTTCAGTGACCATTATCTGTAGTTGGAAATGATCCCTAGCAAACCGTCTAGGTCAGGCGTTAGAGCGCTTACTAGGCTCCCAATTTTTAAGCCATCTTCACTTGTGCTAGGTGGACTACAGTTTTCGAGCAGACTAGAAGCTATCGCCATCAGCCGGAACTAACTAAGCTTTTGTTGGGTTCAACAATGATCATTGTCTGTGGTTGGACAATGATCCTTGGCAAGTCATCGTGATCACGCGTTGAGAGCGCCGACTACACTCCCACTTTCTAAGCCATCGTCATCCGTTCTTGGCGGACTAGGCGTTAGAGCAGACCAGAAGTTATCATCATCAGTTGGGACTGACTAACCTTTGATCGAGCTGGGTCTCCGTTTGGCCTTGGGCGTGTAAGTCTGACTTGGGTGTCCTGGCTTACTTACTTCGCCTGATAGTCTGACACATAGGTCTGACTAATAAGTCTGATTATGGAGTCGGATAGTCATTGATTGACCAAATTGAGTTTCATCTAGATTTAATGAACAACAACGAAATTTTAATAGAGTGGATACCTTGGATTTATTGATAATATCTTTGTAGGCATGCTTTGCATTCCATGGGTGCTTAAGGCCTTCGTCGTTTGTGTTTTTACGTATCCTGGGCCGGAACTGGCGGTGCATTCGCTTTGGCCCACTGGTTGGTTGGGGCCTATTAAAGAGATCATTGTTCCACGTGTACGACGTAGATTGCGAGATGGTTTAGCATCAGTTACTTCCCCAGTTAATGGGGCTGCGTGCAATGCCATTAATTCAATGAATGTGGACTCGTGCAGTTGCAATTGGAACTGTCGCGTACTTATTTTTCGTACGACATTTAATGCTGACATAACTGTTAGTTGACTTCATTTCGTGAACCGTCGCGCCTATATATAGGCTAGTATTTATCATTTCAAGCCTTGCCACGAGTGTTGTAGAGCATGTACTTCAAATGCGTCTCTCCAAAAAATATGCTTTGGGTTCTCCAAAGGCTAAAGGAAAATCTTCATTGTTGGAGTCTTCAAATGTCCTGACATTTGTAGTAATGAGTCTTGACAAGACCTGCTATTATGTGATGCCGCCTGGTCTTGGTGAGCACCCAATTGGTTCCATGAGACCTTGTAATTTCTTCTTGCAATGCGAAGAAGAGTTACAGACTCCCCTTCAAGGGTCGGGTTTTTCTTTCATCTTTCGGTGCTCCGAGGGCGTCTCACGCTACCCAATCTCGGAGATAATACCCGCAATCAACTTTGGGTGGTTCTTCCTACTGTATCTAGTGGACTTCACGCGTGATGCCACAACTGGAATGCAGATTGGCGACGTAGAGCTCTGATGGATGCGACCTGCGATCTTGGGGTGCTAACTCTGTGTCACCCATGCATTCCTTTTTTAGAGACATCCTCATCTGCCTTCTTTTGCTATCTCTTCCGAATCCTCTTAGTAAGGCAGATTGGTGGAGCAAGGTGTCTTCAGTTTACTTTGAGTGACTTTGCTGCCACTTTCAAATCATCTTTGAGAGGCAGATTGGCGGAACAAAGAGTCATTTGCGTACATGCAGTCTGTAGCCTACTTTGGGTACTTTTGCTTTTACTTCTGAATCCTTGTCCGGAGGCAGATAGATGGAGCAAAGTCTTGATGTGCGTTTCAACAGATTCATACTCGTGTCGAACTTAGATACTTGTAGTGTGTAAACTTTTATACTAGTCAATTTGGCAAGTTTTGTAACAACTTTCTTAGTAATCAATAAAGTTTGTTTTCTATAATTCGTGTTTTATTCCTTGAATGAATATGTATCATATAGGCTTGTGCGAACAAATCTTCTTAACAGAAAAACAAAAGAAATCAAAACATTGAGATAGTTTGACTTTGAGTGGGGTCTAAGCTAAGTTGTCCCTAAATGAGATGTGCATTGTCCTGGCTCAGACTGTGTAGCTCCCTTGGCAAAGTGTCACGTTTCGCCAATGCTAGCTGAGTTACTGAAAAGTGAAATTCGTGCAGGCGGGTTGTTCCTCGTTGGTTGCCAACTTTTGGAGTAAGCATCTGTTTGTTGAAGTGTTGTTACTTAGCTTTGTATTGGACTGGATGGTGTCTCCAGTGTTGAATTCTGGCTCGTTGCATGGTTGAGCCTCGGTTGTCAGAGCTTTGTCTCTATCCGTGCTGGGTGATTCTTCCCCCTTATCTGGGCCCGGTGTCTTATATGTCTATCCCTCGGGCCCGAGCTGTAATTGCTAACAATTCAGTTGTTTCAGCACTGCGTAGTGGCAGTCTTTTGTTGAAAGTTGGTCTCTTCGAATAGTTCCTTGGGTGTGGTTGTTAGTGTACATGATGCATTGGTGCAGAATAGAAACTACTGCCTCCATATGATGGAGCCAAGGTCTTCCTAGGATGATATTGTAGATGGACTGGGCATCAAACACCATGAACTCCTGGACAAGGAACTTCCATGATTGTGACTCTCCCGCCACTACCATTAGACTGATCTTCCCAATAGGGAAGCATTTCTCTCCGCTGAACCCGATCATGGGGTGATTAGCGGGTGTTAAGTTCTCCTCCTTGAGTTGTATATTGCGGAATGCGTTGAGTTCACTCCACTTTTTAATGAGGACGAGATGATCAGGGCGTCATTGTGAGGAGAATGGACGCCTTGGAGGTCATTGTCCGTGAATGTCAGTTATGAGATCGAGCTTTGAATACGTGCGCACTGCACTTGTCGGTCCTCGCAGGTGGGTTGCGTCCACATCTCGATAAGCGTATTCTTTCGGAACCTATTGGACTTCTCACCTTCCGATCCGACTCCGTGAAGTGCATATATGATGTCATGAGCTTCTTTTTCTATATCCTTAATGACATCTTCCCTCTCTTTTGCCCGGTCCTGCCTTTTGTCCGGGCTCAGGAACTCTTTGAGCTTCCCTTTCCAGATCTAGTAATCTATCTCACTCCTGAGACTTTTGCAGTCCTCAGTGTCGTGGTTGCCATCTTCGTGAAATGAGAAGTATTCGTTGTTATCGCGTCGGGAGAAATCTCCTCGCTATTTGGCAGGCCAATCAGTTCTCCCCAATTCTTAATGGAGTTGAGGACATCAGACATATTGGAGTTGAGGGGAGTGACAGAATTAGACCCGAGGAAGTTGGATGCCTTATCTTGCCTTGCACGGCCAGAGTCGGGCTTGCTGTCATTGTGCTTCCTTTTTTGTCGCGTCTTCATGTTTCTTTCCCTCATTCTTGTCTCTAGAACCAAAGGGTTTCTTTTCCGACTTTGCCTTATTCTCGGTGGCCAACATCTCCTTGAGAGTGATGTATTTTTGGGCACTTTTCAGCAAGTCTGCCATATTGGTTGGAGGCTCCAGAGTGAGGAAATCGTAGAACTTGCCTCTTATCAGACACAAGGTGAAGGCTGTGACCGAGGTGTCATTACCGTAGTCGTCGATGAGGGTCAACTCATCATTGAAGCGTGTGACGTATTCCCTCAGTGTCTTGTTCGGCTTCTGTTTGAGGGTAAGCAGGTAATGCAGACCCTTTTTTATTAGTTGGATGCCAACGAAGCGGGTGGAAAATGCTGTCGATGGACTTTGGAGGGAGGCTGTGGAACCAGGTCAGTGCTGACTTCTTCAGGCTGGTAGGGAATGACGGATACATCACTGTTTCAAATCCTTCTTTGAGCACCATTACATGATGGAAGTGACGTAAGTAAACGGGTGGATCTGATGCCCCGTCATAAAACTCTAACTTTGGCGGGGTGAATTTCTTCAGCAGTGGCTCATTCATGATATGATCCATGAACGGGGGACAGTGAGATTGAACAACACGTCAGGATTAGTGGCCTCAAGTCGGAGAGGGTTCTGCGAGGCGAGTTTGTCGGCCCTAGACGTTGAGTCTCTGTTGGCCGATCATTCGCCTTTGGTCCACTGAGAGCCCACAGGGGCAAAGTGGCTTTCTTATACATGTTCTCTGGTGTCTTCTGGGGACGGGGCTATTCGCCGCTCCAGATCTCCTTTTGTGGGTGGGGGATTTTGCTAAGTGAGTATCTCCACCACTCATGCGATTGTTGCATCTGGGTTGACAGTATATTTTCCCTGGGGTCCGTCGTGGCTGCTACCGTCACGGGGGACTGAGGTTGTTCCCCCCGCGGTGCCGGGGCCGCCGAAACTGGTTGCGCTATGCCGATTTGAGGGCTCAATGATGTCTCCATTATTGTAAAATCTCGTGGTTATCATCTTTTTGGACTATAAGGAAGGGTGATATTATTGTTTTCAAAAGACTTCGTCGTTCCTTTCGGACGACGCCAAACTGATGTAGTCGAATCCTATTCTTCTTGACTTTGACCTGCACAGGGAACACACGTGAGCCAAAGACCACCGTTGTGGCGGTCGATGACACTCCGATGCTAAAGTCAGACAAGGCTTAAAGTTGTAAATTGAGTTATGTAGTGTACCTTTGTTCATGTCTTATTTATAATGTGAGAGTCATTGTTCGGCTAGGCCTTTGGTGGCGTAGTTTAGGGAAAGATATCTAACTGGAAATCTTTTCCTTGTAAGGAATCGTCCATGTAGGAGCGTTTCCCTACATGACTTGTGCTCCTAAATCTGCAAGAGAAACTTTCCTTTTGGACGACATATACTCCGGTATTTGTTTCTTAGTCGGAACCAACGTACTGCTGGCCTTGCCCGTCTTAGGTCGATTCCCCAAATACTTGTCTGAATAGGTCTTACGGGTATTGGGTCTGACCATGTGACGTGTGGGCTTAGTAGGGCGCTGCAATTTGGGCCCAACCTCCTAAATTCTGCCAATGCCAAAATGGGCTTAGTGTTATCTGGACTTTGCAAGATTGGGTGGGCAATCAGGCCTGATTTGCTCTGCTGACGAGATTACCATGACACGTGTACGACACAGATTAAAGGATGGTTTGGCGTATCATCATTTATGAAGTTTGATCAACGATGTATCATCTAGAAAATACAAAGTTGTGGCTATTTATGCATTGGGTACAAATGTCTTATGCCCCCTCGGGTCTTCCTCATCTAAAAGAAAAATGATTGGAAAGAATTGGATTCCATTTTCAAGAATTCCAAAATGAAAACCATGTATTGTGGCAAATAATGAATTGCATTGGCTTACTCAAATAGTTATACACATGACTGACCCTATAGGGTTAACCAAACCAGGCCTGAAGGCTACAATATTGTTGCCACTTAATATCCTCGTCGCCTTCATCTCGCACAGAGACTTGCTTTCGCTTCGGTCCATTACCTCCACCTTGCATGAAGACTCATTTTCGCTCCGGTCTAATCCATTTAAGCAGCTGCATTCAATATCCGAAGGCTGCATTCAATATCCGAAGGCTTAACAACGACGGAGCAAATGTGCTCCTAATAATCGAGTGAAAACTAACAAAATCCTAACTGGTGAGTCTCGAACTCACGACCTCTCACAAGGAGAGTGGATGTCCGACCAACTGAGCTACAATTGGTGGACTTATTCAAACATAAGACGAGCTATATATTCAGTTGATGAACTTCAATAAAGAAGAATTCACAGTTTTGGATCTTCCATCAAGTCCAAGCAAAAAAAAATTCCTATTTATTTCAAATAGGTAAATGCTTGCATGTTGCAAATGTTACATCTAATGGTAGACTAGATATATGGGGTTTGAAGGACAAGTTGAAGAGCTCGTGTCTAAGATCTACACCATCACTTTTGCATCAATTATTGATCAAAATCCGAGATCAAGTTCTTTTAATTTATGGATGATCGTTTTCATATTAAGCTTGACAAAATTTTTATGATAAGCCTCCAATTAAAAACAAGATAATTTCATTCGACATACATATGTTATACTTATGATTATGGAAAAATGCCAACGTATAAAATAGTTATACACATGTTAATGGTTAAAAAATGCAAGTAGCAAAAAATCCCCTGCATAAGGAAATGGTTGTTTTGTTGTAGTGAAACTCACCTCATGATGATAAACTAAGAGTAGAACAACTCCTCCCACCATTAAGATGAAGAAAATGCCACACAATATAGTTGTGTTTTTTTTTTTTTTTTTTTTTTTTGGTATGCAAAATATAAATTCGGAAAAAAAAAGTTTATACAAAATTATTAATCACTTGCATACGCACGCATTGAAAAGGGTATTATCTAACATATATGAAAAAATGAACTATTTCAGAGTTGATAAGAAGGATTTGAGGGTCGTGGAGTTTGTTATGCAAGATATTGGCGTAAGTTGCAAAAATATGTTATACTTCTGATTTGGAAAAAATGCCAGCATTTGCAAACGTTATACGCAAATTAATGTTTAGAAACATAAGTCGCAAATATTTTTGTGTAGTTACTAGGTATTTCGCATTAACAAACCATTAAATCCAATGTCCTTCATTTGAGTAAAAACCGTACTAGAAAAAAAGAGAGGAAATTGATAGTGAGTATAAACCTGCAATGTTCGATGGAAACACAATAAATGCATTACCTTGATTTTCCCTAAGAAGTAGAAGTGAATAAATTTAAGATGCAAGAACTCGTAAAAATGAAGAAAGCATTTAAAGAAGATATAGTTTACATACCAGAAAATCACAATGGATAAACCATCCGAACATTGAAACATAACCAAATACAATAGCCAGAAGCAAAAGAAAATAGTCGTCATACAAACCCTTCTTGGATGCCATTATCTTCTTTGGCCTTTGTGCTTCTTCAAATCTTGATTCAATCAACACTACTTGATGTTAGGGATGGCAACGGGGCGGATTTGAGCAAATCTATTCCTGATCCGTCAGAAATAACGGATCCCCAAATCCGCCCCGCCAATTCGTTTATAAAATTATTTAAAAACCGCCTCCACCCCGCATGGATAGACGGATATCCGCCTCGCCCAAAATATCCGTTAAAATTTTTTCTTCATTACACAATAAGAGATAGGTAAACGATCATTTATACATACAAAATACCATACAACAAATTTAAAAAAAAAAATCGATCTAAAAATTATAACAAATTCAATCTAAAATTACAAAAAAAAAATTCGATCTAAAAAAAAATTACAACAGAGATCTGATCTCAGATATGATCTGATGAGATCTGATCCCAGATCTAAGATTGAGATCTAATCTCTGATGGGGAGAGGAAGGTGGGAAGCTTCGATTTCGATCGACTGAGAATCTGATCTTGGCCGTGAGAATTTCGATCGACTGAGAATCTGCTCTTGGGCGTGAGAAGCGAAACTGAGTCTGACTTGAGGCTACGACCCTCATTCTCTCTGTGAGAGGCGAAACTCTGGTGTGAGGGAGGGAAATCTGTGAGAGGAGGTGATATCTCTGTCTGAGGGAGATCTGTGAGAGGAGGGGATATCTCTGTCTGAGGGAGGGAGATCTGTGAGAGGAGGTGATATCTCTGTGAGAGGAGGAGATCTGTGAGAGGCGGTGTGAGGGGAGGGAGGTGATATCTTTGTCTCTTTGAGAGGGGGTAGGGGAAGGGAGCGATTCCGCGAGTTTGTGTGTGAGTGAAATTGTGAAAGGGTTAATCCCTTTATATACTCGAAGGGTATTTTTGTAATTTCACAGGTTAAACCGATATCAGTGGGGCGGATACGGATTTATCCGTATCCGCCCCGATTATTAAACGGATGCTGAATGGAAATCCGTATCTGCCCCAATAATCAGGGACCCTTTACCAAATCCGCCCCAAACGGGGCGAGTGGGGCGGATATCCGTGAAAATTCGCCCCACTGCCATCCCTACTTGATGTTCTTTTCTGTCAGTTGATTTGAGGATGTAAGTGAGGGGAGGTAATAGAATTAAGAGAGACAATTTGGACAACTAGCTAGCTAACACTATTATATAAATAGAGGGAACGACGCTGGATAGAATAACGATTATTCTGTAGGCTATTTCAACAGACAATTCACAAGAAAAAGATACAAGAGATTCGCCCAAAAAAAACATAAATAAATAACTATAATGTTCAATTAAATTATTCAAATAAAAAATGTAACTCTAAAGTCAGCCCACAAGCCGGGCTTTATAGCTAAAACTCGTGATCATTAAAATTTTATCAAAATAGTAAATTCCAATAATCATGCTAAAATAAAATACGTAATAAAATTAATAATCTGTAAAAAATCTGACCCAAATCGAATTCAGAATCACTTCCTAAACAATGAATGAAATATTACCATAAAGGAAAAAAATTACTAAAATTGTAGATTCAAAAGGAAAACAATGAATTTTGGCCTCGAAAAGATGTGCAATGAGTGTGGCTTGCTGGCTACGACATGCGCGCCGAAAAGAACTTTCCGAATTGGGGTCATATGCGCGATTCTGATATCCGTAGTTAAAGTTATGACTAAAATATCGAAACGCACCCAAAACTGCCTTAATTAAGAAAAAAATCACGATTTTCTGTTATCTTTGCGCTGATCTGCCAACTCATGGTATCTCAGCGCCAACAATGTGCTATCTGACTGCTCAGCATCATCTGAATCAAATCCTCCTGCATCAAGGAATGGGTGAATGCTAATGTATGAATGATCGAAAATGCTAGGAAACCTTGTTTTTGTAACCATGGTGACGTGGCATGATCTTGAAAGAATGATGAAATCCCCAAAGTGTTTATGTGTATCTCGAGATTGTAAAAAAAATCCTCTAACAATACCACATCATCTTGATTATAAAATAGATTACAAAACCTAATTTCCTAATCTCACTCAAGAATGATACCATGGATGGAATATGAGTTGATGATGGTGGACCACGTTGTTTGAAATTCACCAACAACTTAGAGAGAGAGAGAAAGTGAAAAAAAAAACAGCGAATCAAGTATTGAGATTGTGTCGTCCCATTGTAACTTTGTAACGCCCCGTCCGTTGGTCGTGCGTGCAAAGGAAAGTGAGAACAAGAAACAGAGCTTTGTAGATAAAACTCAGCACTGAAGTTCATTAATGACCAAATGAAGTATAAAATTGTAGATAATATTGGCTAGTCAAAATAAAAAATAGATATCCTTTAATTATAATAATGACTTGGCAAAATCAAGAGTAGCTATCTTTATGAGAAATTCTAGTTGGCCTGGGAGGCGCGCCTGGGTCGTTGCTTGGGAGGCTCCTTGGCACGCGTCTGGGAGGCTGTCTGGCACGTGCATGATGAAAATTGGGCGGGGATGAAAATTCAGCAGCCAACTTTTTTTTTTCTAATTTCAATTTCAGAGATTGGTTTGGTTTATACTCCCCATCGATGAAGAAGACCGAAATCAAGAGAATCGAGAGAAAAAATCGAGAAGAGAAAAACAGAAGAAGAATTGAGAAAACACCGAAAAGAAATCAAGAGAAAAAAATTGGTTGCTCCTCCCTCCCCATCGTCGACTCCACCAAGAGAAGAATTGAGAGAATCAGCATCTCATCTCACTTAGAAACCAGAGAAGGTAAGTGTCAAACTTGATTTATTCTTGACTTGGGGTTCTAGATCTAGGGTTCCTGACGAATTATTTTTTTTATTTTTCTTTTTTTGTATGTGAGTTTTAAGAGCAGTAGTTTTTCGAGTTGAAAACTGGGTTAATGTGAAACTTTGCTTTGAATTCATGCTCATTTCTTTGTAGTGAATCTTGAAATGCATATATACTTTGTAGTTTTTTGTATGTTGAAGCTTTATTCTTTGTGTACAGTTGTTGAAGTAGGACCAAAAAAAAAAAAAAAAATTCAACCAAATTATATATTTTGCAAACTCAAGCAAAAAACAAGGGTATGTCTCAGATAATTTTATTTTGGTGATTTGTTGTTTGAGAAGTTTCTTTTCTTCTCATCTTTCTGTTTTGAATATGGTTGTTGCTCATGTTGTTTGTATATGTAGACATCATTGGAGAATTTGGAATCTGTTCTAAGGGAAGACATTCAGAAGGTCTGGTATACTTGGAACCTAGTGGATAAAGAGCGAGTACTAAAAGGAAGGACTGGTATAGAGGTATTAGATGATTTATCTTGGCAGTTCATCAAATTCCAGCCAAAACAAATGATATAGAAGGATATTTAATTTTTTGCTTTAATTTCTTTTTTTATTCACTCTAAGTTTTAGAATAACACATAAGGTCAACATGTGAATTCTTAATGAGATAGGAAGTTTCCAATATGCTTTTATAACAAGCACCCACGAATACTGCAGGTTTATTTTGACTTTATGAAAAACTTCAGGGTGGAATTTGATGATTTATTCATATTGGGATTAGTTTCTGCTATTGAAATTGGTCTTGGTGCTTCTGGAGAGCTAAAGTATCCATCCTTCCCCGAAAGGATGGGATGGCGATACCCTGGCATCGGTGAGTTTCAGGTAATTGGTTTGAGTTGGCCACATAATTCACATTCTCTGCTCTTTTGCTTATGGTTCTCCATAACAGTAGATACAAGTCCCATTTGTATCATGTAAGCTAGTAGGGTTATTTAGGTGACTGTATATGAATGAAATCTATGCAGTGCTATGATAAATATTTTCAACAAAATCTACGGAAAGTCACACTATTTCTTATTACTGTTGCAATTATTTATATTTTATTTTATTTTTTTTGCAGACACCACCTTCAAGATGAGTTGCTGAAAATTAAAATGTTGTGAAGATGCTGAAAATGATGAGTTTAAGCAGTGAAGATGCTGAAAATGAATGCCGAAAACTCTGGGAATGCTGAATGCTGAAAATGAATGCTGAATTTGCTGAAACTTTTTAAATTCTGTCAGACTTTGAAAGTTTGATATCGAAGTTAAGTGGTTGAATTTGCTGAAAATTTGTTTTCTACAGATTTCTGTCGGATGATTTGTCAGATTTGTTAAGTTAAGTGGTTAAATTCTGTCAGATTTGTTTTCTACAGATTTCTGTCGGATGATTTTGATTTAAATTCTGTCAGATTTGTATGCAAGAGCATTCATGAATTTGCTGAAAATTTGATGCTCGAAAATTCTGTCAGATTTTAATTCATGAATGCAGTTTAAAATGGGTCTCTTTTAGTTTTGTTTAATTTGCTGACATGCAGTTTGAAGAAATAATGAAATGTGCAGTTTTGTTTGAAGAAATAATTCATGGAGCATTCATGAATTCAGTTTTGTTTAATTTGCTGGGTGAGATGGGTTGCAGACTGCGCCAATACTAAAATTGATGTTGCTGAAAAAGATTTCGAGAGTGCGCCAATACTAACATTGATGCAATCAAATTGATGTTGCTGAAAATTCAAGGATTCAAGGATGCAATCAAATTGATCTAATTCAATTGATGTTGTTGAAATTCAAGGATGCAATCAAATTGACATTGCTGAAAAAATGTTGCTGAATTTTAGGTACAATACAATCATGTCAGGAACTCTCAAACTACTTGTCTGACATTGCTGAAAAAATGTTGCTGAATTTTAGATACAAAACATCAATACTACTTGTCTAACATTGCAAATTTAAAGTAAAGAAAATCTCTCAAACTCTCAAACTCCAGCCACCGAACACCATGTCAGGAACTCTCATTTGAGCATTGTAATTGCAGCCACCGAACACCATGTCAGGAACTCTCATTTGAGCATTGTAATTGCATTCAACCTGCAGTTCATATGGAACTACAACACAACAAATTGAAATGTGAATCAGTTTCTAAAACAGAGAGAAGGTTCAAAGTTTAATACGTCAAACAAACAAACAAATAAACAGAGAGAAGGTTGCATGCATTAAGTTGAACCTAAAGGAGCAGAAAGAACACAAATAAACAGAGAGAAGGTTCAAAGTTTAACACGTCTTGAAGGATGAAACTGACTTAATAAATAAACTAAACATTGTGATAGATGCAAAAGACTCAGAAAGAGCATGCATGACCAACCAAAACTGCTAAACTAATTGACAATTCTGCCACCTTACACAATTATCTGGGTGTCCTCAAATGCAAGGTTAGCCATAGACAGAACATTATCAGCATGCTTCATTAGGGTCTCTGCATACCAGTGGAGGAAGAAGCGCCCATAGTAGCTGTCATAATCACCCCGATCACAAAAAAATCCAGTCTCATGTGGCCGGGAATTATATTGACCAGCATTATCAGGTCCCCTTGCCCAAAGTGAATGTCCACGCAGTTTTGCTGCTTTCCGTAGATTTTGTTGAGAATATTTATCATAGCACTGCATAGATTTCATTCATATACAGTCACCTAAATAACCCAACTAGCTTACATGATACAAATGGGACTTGTATCTACTGTTATGGAGAACCATAAGCAAAAGAGCAGAGAATGTGAATTATGTGGCCAACTCAAACCAATTACCTGAAACTCACCGATGCCAGGGTATCGCCATCCCATCCTTTCGGGGAAGGATGGATACTTTAGCTCTCCAGAAGCACCAAGACCAATTTCAATAGCAGAAACTAATCCCAATATGAATAAATCATCAAATTCCACCCTGAAGTTTTTCATAAAGTCAAAATAAACCTGCAGTATTCGTGGGTGCTTGTTATAAAAGCATATTGGAAACTTCCTATCTCATTAAGAATTCACATGTTGACCTTATATGTTATTCTAAAACTTAGAGTGAATAAAAAAAGAAATTAAAGCAAAAAATTAAATATCCTTCTATATCATTTGTTTTG
This sequence comes from Berberis vulgaris, assembly GCA_963556465.1. Classification (NCBI taxonomy): domain Eukaryota; kingdom Viridiplantae; phylum Streptophyta; class Magnoliopsida; order Ranunculales; family Berberidaceae; genus Berberis; species Berberis vulgaris. Next base: position 8,357,807 of record OY747130.1, on the reverse strand, counting down.
GCTGGAATTTGATGAACTGCCAAGATAAATCATCTAATACCTCTATACCAGTTCTTCCTTTTAGTACTCGCTCTTTATCCACTAGGTTCCAAATATACCAGACCTTCTGAATGTCTTTCCTTAGAACAGGTTCCAAATTCTCCAATGCTGTCTACATATACAAACAACATGAGCAACAGCCATATTCAAAACAGGAAAATGGGAAGAAAAGAAACTTCTCAAACAGCAAATCACAAAAAAAAAATTATCTGAGACATACCCTTGTTTTTTGCTTGAGTTTGCAAAATATATAATTTGCTTGAGTTTTTTTTTTTTTTTTTTGTCCTACTTCAACAACTGTACACAAAGAATAAAGCTTCAACATACAAAAAACTACAAAGTATATATGCATTTCAAGATTCACTACAAAGAAATGAGCATGAATTCAAAGCAAAGTTTCACATTAACCCAGTTTCCAACTCGAAAAACTACTGCTCTTAAAACTCACATACAAAAAAAGAAAGAAAAAAAAAATTCGTCAGGAACCCTAGATCTAAAACCCCACAAGAAGAAATTAAGAATAAATCAAGTTTGACACTTACCTTCTCTGGTTTCTAAGTGAGATGGGATGCTGATTCTCTCGATTCTTCTCTCGGTGGAGTCGACGATGGGGAGGGAGGAGCAACCAATTTTTTCTCTTGATTTCTTCTCGGTTTTCTCTCGATTCTTCTTCTCTTTTTCTCTTCTCGATTTTTTCTCTCGATTCTCTTGATTTCGGTCTTCTTCTTCGATGGGGAGTATAAACCAAACCAATCTCTGAAATCGAAATTAGAAAAAAAAAAATTTGGCTATTGAATTTTCATTCCCGCCCAATTTTCATCATGCACGTGCCAGGCAGCCTCCCAGGCGCGTGTCAAGGAGCCTCCCAGGCAGCGACCCAGGCCAACTAGAATTTCTCATCTTTATATCCAAAAAACAAAACAAATGTTATTAATGTGGGGAAATTAATGTGTATACAACTAAAACTTATCATCGTCTCCAACATCTGTGAACTCTCATGATCAAAAGTACTGGTGGGCCTGATCATCCTAAAGATATGTAATATGGACCCACGTCCATTATTACCAAAGGCAGCATCTGCCAGCATCACTTGCCAACAAAATTGCTTTCGGTCATAGTCTTCAGACAAATCCGGACAACAATATCTTCCTTTTCTCAAAAGCATCCCATGTGAAGCTACAGTTCTCAAAAGCATCCCATGTGAAGCTACAGTTCCTGCCGACAGTTCCTGCCGACAGTCAAAAGGTGAATAGTTGAATCAATTTCAACAGTCCACCTCCACTCACACAAAGGACAAGCAACAGCTCATCCTCCACTCAATGAAGAGTCTTATCTCTTCTCCCTTCCTTATCTATAAATAAGTGTAAGCTCTCAAGAGCAAAGCAGACGAGATTAGAACCCCAAACCTACTATTGTAAATCCTAAGTGTATTTCTCTGTAAGCTTTCCTCTCCTCTCCTTCTTGTACATTCCTTACCTGTAAGTCTCTACGACTCCTCTGTAATTATTTTCACTTTATCTTCTTAATATATAAGCATCTTTTATTATCTATCTGTTTTATTTAAAACCTTAACTCAGACCAATCTCTGACAAGATCTTCTAGTTAATCTCTAAGTGTAAAGCAGGAAACTGTCTTAGAGCTAGATCGATCAACTGATTAGGTCATTGTTAAGACTTTCAAATGATTTTTATTATCGTTTTAGCATTCTGGTGTTATATTATGTTGTTCCTATTCTTCTTCTCTCCTTTGTTTCAATGGCTTGTATGCTAATTCTTCTTCTGTTCATTTTCTTTTGGTGTAATCTGTTTTGGATTCTCTTTGTATTCTTCATCTGTCCTTTGATTCATCTTCTTTTTGAGTTCTGTAACCTGTAAAACTGAAAACTAAAGGTCCTGAGAGAAAATTGGTATCAGAGCCAGGAATTGGGGCTCAATCAAACAGATAGGGTCTATGTTAGACTTATTGATGTATTGGAGAGGTGCCTGATTAGGCTTTGAGAAGCTTATCAAAGATGAGCTTAATTCTTCATTTTGTGCCAGAGGAGAGAACTTCTGGGACAATTGAAGGGCATAAGAAAGAGGGGCTGGTTGCGAAGAAGCAGAAGGTTTCTTCGCATAACTGGCCTTTGATTTTGGCTTGGGAGATGAGTTAGAAGAGGAACTCATCTTTGGAGAAACTCACGGGAGAGGAAGTCTGCCAATGAGTTGTCTGCTCCCTTAATATATTTGATTTCAAAATCAAATGCAGAAATCAAACCCTGCCATCTGGCGAAAATCTGTTTGGAAACCAAATTGAGGACATCCTTAGTTAAAATGTCTTTTGCAGATTGGCAATCAATTTGTAATAAAAATTTTTGATTTATCAAATCATCTTGAAATTTCATGATGCACAATACGATCGCTAAAACTTCTTTTTTGACCGTAGAATAATTCATTTGAGTAGAATTCCAAATACCAGAATGGTATCGGACCAGTTGTATAGTAGAAGACTCAGGCAGACGCTGTTTGAGGATACCACCATAACCTTGGTTTGACGCATCTGTTTCTACTATTTTGAATGCATTGGGATCTGCAATTCCTAAACAAGGAAGATTTTTGACTTGACTTTTGACTTGGCGGACTATGGAAGTATGGGCTTCAGTCCATGGGCCTGGATTTTTCTTAAGGCGAGAGTATAAGGGTTTAATCAAAACTCTAAGGCCTTTATAAAAATCAGCAACATAGTTTAAAGATCAAAGAAATCTTTGCAATTGGGTTTTATCCCGGATTTCATCTGGAAATTTGTCTGCAAATTCAATTGTCCTTGAAATTGGGGTAATCATCCCATTGAAAATCTTGTGGCCTAAAAATCTTACATTTGTTTGAAACAGATTGATTTTGGTTGGAGATAAAACCAATCCATTCTTTTTTATACAATTTTCAAATTGATATAAATGTTTCCAATGGGCTGGAACAGAATCAGAGAACACCAATATATCATCAATATATACAATGGTGAACTGAGAGAATTGGGATAGAATATCATTCATGATATTCTGGAACTCACTTGGAGCATTTTTGAGACCAAAGGGCATTACATTCCATTCGTAATGACCAAATGGGACATTGAAAGCGGTTTTATACCGATCTTTGGGATGGACCTGGATTTGCCAAAATTCAGATTTAAGGTCAAACTTAGAAAATACACAAGCATTGTGTAATCTTTTAAGAAGATCTCTTTGAGAAGGAATTGGATATCTTATCCATTGGAGAACCTGGTTTAAAGGTTTATAATTGATAACAAGACGAGGGCTTCCTCGTTCAAGTTCAGCGGCTTTGTTAACGTAAAAAACAGCACAACTCCATGGAGATTTAGAATCTCTAATGAGTCGTTTTTGTTTTAATTGATGAATCTCTTGTTTACAAAATTCCATAAGTTCGCTATTCATTTGAATAGGGCGAGCCTTTGTAGGAATTTTTCTTTCATCAAAACCTGGTTCGTATGGAAGACGAACGACATGTTGAGATCTGTACCAAAATGCATTAGGAAGATTAGAACATAGTTCTTCTTGCAGATGTTTTTGGTATTGAATAATTTGAGATTGGAGTTTAGGTTCACTGATTTGATCAGCTACCCTTTTGTATTCAATTTCTTGTTTGAGAAAGTTTAATTGCTGTTGTTTGCTAATTAAACGATTCAAAAATACTTTGTTTGTAACTTGATTAAGTTCATAAACTTCTGGTTTAAACAAGAAAGGAAATTCAAGTTTTGTACCTAAATAGGTAGTTGAAATTCCTTGTTTAGACACAGAGAATGGTGAAATTGAATTGATAAAGGGTGTTCCCAATATCATTTTTTGTTCCATATTTTTGACAAGAAGAAAATGTTGTTTAATACAAATTTTATCCTTGCAAATATGGAAATTAGTTAATTTATAAGCTATTTGTAGCTTAGAATTATCAGTTGTGTAAAGACTTTGGGTAGTCTTCTTGAAATATTGAGAAGGTACAATACCTTCTTGGATACAATTCATGTCAGCACCTGAATCAATCAGAGCGATGGCAGATATGAGAGTTTGTCCATAAATGAACAAATCTATTGCCACAAACCATTTTTGAATGGTAACAGTATGTGGAATGATTTGTTTTTTATTCAAATTATTGAGAAAATCAGTTTCTTTCTGCTTGGAAGAAGATGGTTGTTGTGAAGAAGGAACTTCTTCGTCTTCTTTGTCAGAATAAACATGATATTGATTTTCTTGCAGAGTTTGAAGTTGGATGTTTACCAAAGTTTGATGTTGTTTTAAGAGATTGATCTCTTTTTTCAGATTGTTAACTTCATACTGTAAGTCAGCTAGACTAACAGGAGAAGCACTTATTCGTGATTGATTAAACCTACTTATGATTTCTTTGTGATCATAGAAGGAGGTAATCACATCAGGAGGAGGTTTTTGTTGAGTTATAGAATTCTTTATGTGCTGAAGATATTCAGTCTTTGTTTGCGGATCATCAATTTTATCTATAAAATCTAACAGAATTTGTGATTGTTTAGATTGAGATAACATATTGATTTTGGGTTTAGAAAGATGGCATAAACATGCACCTGGTATGCAATCACAAGATTGCTCAGAGGAAGATGAAGAGTCAGATGAATAGTTGAGATTACCCATCTGTAACTCGGGTTCAGAAGAATCAGAGTCTGAATCAATCAGACAATTGAGAAACATATGTTTTATTTTTTTGGGAATATCAAGGGCTTGAACCTTTTGGGCCGTTCTGCATTGTTTTGCATAATGGCCAGGCTGACCACACTTAAAGCAAACGGGCTTTGAAGTGGATCCTTTCTTAAAAGGCTTGGGCTTATGAGTCCCGTGTCTTTTGGGCTTGCTATAGTACTGTTCTAAGTGCTTAGCAGGCTTTGGGCCATAAGGCTTTTTCTTCTTAAATTGTCGGGCTGGATGAGACCGATATTTTTGTTTGGAAGTCAGATGGGTTGGATATCTGAAATCATCAGACCCATACTGTTGACAGAAATCACCTAATTCTTTAGGTCCATTGATATGTTGTTTTTTTAATTGTTTTTTTAATTTTAGATCATTACAAATTTGTAATGCGCATTTATTGATAAATGCAATTAAATCACCAAAGGTGAGAAGTTCATACTGGATATCTCCACAATGATGTTCTTGGAGTTTGGTACGAACTGTCTCAGCAAAAATTTCAGGAAGTCCTGAAATAAACTTGCGTTTCCAAAAAGGATTTGCTGCGTCAGTCTGAAGCATTACTCTTTTCAAGAAAATATCTTTATAATATCTAAAATGACTTAGAGTAGGGCATTTATGCGACATAAGCAAATCTTTAGCTTTACCTTGATATTCATTAGGGTTTCCAATGAAATGCCTAAGAACACATTGAATCAAGGTAGGCACACAATCAGGAATAAATTGATCTTCAACCTTAATAGGGTTGCCATCAGGACCAATTTTTCTTGCAAAGAGGATTTCTGTTTTTTCAGAAGTGGTGAGGTAATTATCCCACCATCCTTTTAATAAACCAGAAAATCCATTAATGATTGTTGAGGCTATGGTATGGTCATCCTTGCCTTCAGCTCTATGAGTGGATGCCATCATAACCATTTCTTGGGTTAATTCAAGAATAACATCCTCAGAGAGTCCATCAATATTCCAAATATAAAGTTCTTTAGGTGAAAAAGAACCAAAAGTTTGAAGATTACGTTCCTCAAATTGTATATCTGGGAATGATGGTCTAGGATAAAAATTCCTAGAAGTTGGCATTGGATTTCGCCATTTTGGAGGTTTAGATGCTTGTTTAGCATGTCTAATTGGATTGGCCTGATATGGGATATAATTTAGTCTATCCAATTCAGACATTGGATCAAAATCTGCACTAATATCCGAATCATGCTCAGACATATAAGGATTAGATAGTGTATTAATTTTGAGTCTAGAATCCAAGTTTAAAGCTGCTAATTTTGCATCAATTTCTTTTAGCAAATTTGAATTACTAGAGGAAAAGGTATTAGGAGCAAGGGGATCAGGAATCTGAAAGAATACATTTTGTTTCTTCTTTTCCTGTTCTTTGCATATCTTTTCTTCTACTTGTTTTTTCTTCAATTCATTAGTTACAAGTTGATCTTGTACTAATTTGTCACCAAATTCAGACAATAATAAGTTAGTATAATTATTCTGTTGAATAATTGAACTAACATAGCTCTCGTTAGGATGTGCAAAGGGAGAGGCTACATAATTATTTTCTGAAACTTTGAATTGAAGATCTACCATGGGTGGTAGAACAGATTTGACTGTTTTCTTTTCTGGAGTAGTCCATATTTTAGGTGTTACATTTAACACATGAATTTGTGGGATGTGAACATTGAAATACCAATCTAAGAAGGGTAAATTAGATTTCAGTTCTTCACAACATTCATAAAAGATTTTACTAAGTTCTTTTCGTTCAGACTCTGTTGTCTGGGATTGGAACTTAGCTCTTCTTTCATCATTTTCTAGAGATAAGAAATCTCTTTTGATATGTTCTTTGTCTAATTTAAATGATGTAGTTAAACATTGAACTCTGGGAATCTGAAATTCCATTTCAGATTGCGTTGGAGATTGATTTGCTTCTAAAGTCTCAGGTACTTCAGTTTGATTATAAATTGGTTGAGGAATTTGAGGGTAATTAGGATTTGTCCTAATATTCCTAAATTGAAGATGAGGAATTTCTTCAGGAGTAGCAACTCTTGAAGGTAATCTAGTTGGAGCAGTTCTGAATGAAGATTCTGATCTTCGTCTAGATTCAAACTTGGATGGATCAAGAGTCGTAACTCTTAAGTCATTGAATCTGAGTTCTACTGATCCATCAGGAAAAGATAGAATTCTATCAATCTGACTTTGAGGAAATTTCTTTGGGTTTGAAACTCCTTCAATGATCCATGAATCAGGGAGGGTAACCTGATCCCATTGAATCGTTCTGGGTACGATTACATTGGTCTTCTGGTCATTGATTTCAAAGAGGATAGTGTGTCCTCTTTCATCTGTATGAAGGGCACGAGGCCTCAATTGAGTTTTCATTGCTCTATAAGTGATCTTATAGATCAGAGCAAAAGGTTCAGAACCTTCAGCCATGTCAAAACCAGAGGTCTGAATATTGAGGGTGAGTGTCTCGAGGATGTGTGGATCACAAAAAGACACAGAGAAGTTAGGGTAACAGTTAAAATAAACTGGACCCATTGAAAGTGAAGATTCTGCAATTCCAAGCAGAGAATCACTGAATTTGTTATGCCTGCAGTCACGAAGAGCAACCAAGGCACAGGTATCAAGTCCTAACCTAGTTAAAGGTTTTAGGGCTACTTGTATTAATCCTAAATGGATATATTTGTATTTGTCTTTTAATAAAGAATTGATTGTTTGAAAATTGAGAAGTTGTTTTGAATCTAAAGATTTATTGATCGGTACTGTCTCTTCAACAATACTAATTAAATCTTCAGTTTTTTGAGAAAAAAATGGATTGAGACATTTGATAAATATCCTTTTGGGGTATTACTGGTATGGACCAGTTTTGTAAATCTTGTTCTACCTCAGAAATTCTACCTTCCATTTTGGTTGGTAAACTGTTTGACCTAGAACTAGAAGTTCTGGAAAATCTTGAAAACATTGACATCTTTTCAAATTGCTTAAAGGATTGGGAGGAACACTATCTATGGACCACCTACACCTGGAACACCTAGATGGGACCACCTAACCTAGATCACGGGTTGCGCTATCCATCGCGACTTACAGAAGATCCTAGGTTCCAACGGCTGACCAACACCTATCCGGCTTACCAACGGTATCAACGGCTGACCAACTAGATCTTGGACTCACTACCCTTCCCGGGGCAAAAAGAAAAGGATGGCTCTGATACCAATTTTCTCTCAGGACCTTTAGTTTTCAGTTTTACAGGCAAATTACAATAAAGGGTTTAGACATATCTCCTCACTGTTGATTCGAAATTAGTGATACCCCCTAAAAAAAGTGGAGTTTAGGGATAGCAGTGGGGCGAATTTTTTTTTTTCTGATATCCGTCCCACTTGCCCCGTTTGGGGCGGATTTGGTAAAGGATCCCTGGATCTTGGGTCAGATACGAATTTTCAATCTATATCCGTTTATTAATCGGGGCGGATACGGATTTGGCCATATCCGCCCCACGGATATCCGTTTAATTGATAAATTTACAAAAATATCCTTTCCCTGTATAAAGGATTAAACCCTAGGTCTCTCACACCCTCTCGGCCTCTCACACACAGTTATTCATTCTCGTCTCCAGTCTCCTCACAGCGAAGGCAGAGCCGCGGAAGCCGACCCTCCCTTCTTCTCTCGGTCGTCCCTTCTTCTCTCTCACAGCAAAGGCAGAGGCCGACGTCCCTTCTTCTCTCTCATAGCAAAGGTGGAGGCCGACCCTCCCTTCTTCTCTCTCAGCGATGGCGGAGGCCGAAGGGTCATCTCTTCTTTTCTCTCATACCCATCTCGATCGCCTCCCTCTCCCCTCCCTTCTCTTCCCCCGCCTTTCCCTAGATCTCAGATCTGAGATTCTTTATATCGAATTTTTTTTTTGTATGGTTTGTTGTAATTTTGTGTTACTAATCTAATTTATGAAGTTTACTGTAGTTAAATGGATAACCAGCAACTCCAAGGTTTAGCAAATTAGGAAGAGGAATAACTAAATTACGGGCAAATATTCGACAATCCAATAACAAAATTGCAAATCGTAAACGGATTGGCGTGGCGAATATCCGCCAATCCACACGAGGCGGTTACGATTTTTAAATAAAATTATAAACGGATTGGCGGGGCGGATTTGAGGATCCGTTATTCCTGACGGTAACGGATCGGGGATGGATTTGCTAAAACCCACCCCAATCCGCCTCATTACCATCCCTAGTGGAATTAGCAGACTTACCTCTGGATTGACGTTTATGTCCTCTGACTATTAAGGTGATAAGCTTTACGACTAAAATGGCCATCATGTAATCATGTAAGAAGCATGCTTTTGCTAAAAAAAAATTCACTATGTACACTTAGAGATATCCACATAACTGGAGGAATGATGAAGGCTGTGGATTAAAAGAAAAATATTCACATTTTTCCATTTCCACCAGTAAAGAAAAAGGCAAAAATTTTGCTCCCTCACGTGCCGTGCCAGGGGTGAATAAGTCCACACTTTCAAGGCAATATCCTTCCTTATCCTCTTTCACTGCAACTCATCCCTCCATTTAAAGTGGAAGGATATAAGATATTATTCACATTCAAAAGCAAAAGTCCAACGACTCTCCTACTTTGCTTCATAAAATAGCAAATTTCACAAATTTGAGAATGGAAAACTTTAATTATTGCTTTTGCTTTCGCTTTCCTCCCATGATTGGAGTGGAGATGCTCTTAGAGAAGCCATTGCAATTTCCTTTTATAATCATCGATGATGATAATCTTATCAACTAGTAATGAGTTCATCCCTAAATAAGATAATTCGAATCAAGAAACAAGCATATTGACCACTTTTTGCCTTATATTTTTCTTTTATATTAACTATTTGGGCCACCATAAGGAGATTAAAGGACTTCTTAGGCAGGTTTATGACGTCCAAACTACGGTAAAGGGAGGGATATCATCATTTCAGATGCTTATTTTCAATATGCAAGAGAAGCTTACTCAAGATTATATTTTTTTAATATTTCTTATTCAAACCTCTAGGAGGGAGGGTACAACTTTGGATGTCAAATATTTATTACTGCTCTTAAAATGAGTTGCAAACTAATTAGGGGGGCATGACAACTTTTGTCCAACTTCGCAAACACTAGAAAAAACATCCAAGTAGCGAATAATTTAAAAAACAAAATTCGATTACTCCCAGAGCTTGAAGCCGACCCAGCACTTCCCTATTTGCTGCTGACCAAACTTCACAAACCTGTTGAAAACCCACATTATTTATACCATCATTTTAACCAAGAATAGGACCTGTTGTAACCCCTAGAAAACAGAGTTGGATGTTCCTTCTAACAATGAACTATTGCTTCACGACCTGCTTTTGATCACCAGCACTTTAACCAAATTAATGACCTGGTATTAACTCCCAAAAAACAGAGCTTGAATGCTCTGTTTTGGCAAAGAAAATAGAGCATTTACATATCAGTGCACTGCCCACCTCGCTACACAAATTACTGCAAATTCAGACAATAAGTTACTTGACCTTGACTTCCTAACATATGCAGTCTTTTCTTTGTCTAGTAATCGTAACGCCCTTTGGTCTTAGAGGAAGCTATGTCTCATCGAAACTCGTTGTTAACCTTGTCAACTTGTGCCAACCTAGCTAATGCATTGATTCCCTGTATCCATGCATGCATCCACACACATTCCATTGAATTGCTAATTCCTCTGATTTCCCTCCACAAATTTAAGAGTGACCATGGTACCCTGATTTCTTGAAAAAACCATTGCTTGATCAGAAGAGAACTCGTCTGAATAAAAATTCTTCTCACACCATGTCGCTAACAAAGCTCCCAACTCGGCCTTATTATTTGTCTTGTTTCCAAAGGACACTTGCATTGCACCCTTGCATTTCACCCGAATCATCTCTTATATCTTATAATGACTCCCCCAACCACCTAATTATCAATGGAAGAGCCATCAATATTTAAAGCGAACCAACTTGGCGGGAAAAAGCCAATACACCACCGTCTTGTTTATTCACCAAAATAAGTTGACGTCCCAACTTCAATGACAACAACTTATTAGAGATTTTCTTATTCGGTGTAAAAACCTTCTAAGCCAGTCTAATCCAGCCATACACCTTAAGAATCACACATGTGGAGCCCTATGCTACTCCCTCCTATAACTGTTTGTTTCTTTGCAGCCAAATCTCCCACAGTATGAACAATGGCATTAAATTAAACAACATACCTGACTGTAGTCTATTATTAAAAGCCTCCTTGAGCTTCAATGATCAGGTCTGCCTCTTTGGACTCCTAGGACTGGACATGTTATCTGGTAAAGGAGCATGTAGAGGAACCGGGATGGGTTTGGACATAAAAGATTTAAAATAAAATGAATCCTGGGAACAAGGAAGTTTGGCGAGTGATCAGCGATGAACTTCACTAAAAAATGGATAAAACATTCAACACATAGCCCAAAGAGTGCAAAAGACTAATTGCAATGGTAACATACTACAGCAATGAAAGTGAAAGGCATACTGAAAAAGGAATGCAGATTTCGGGAAGAATACTGAATCTGAACAAAAGAATGAATGAGGGTGCACCGCGTAACTCTTTTATGTATATAAAGAACAACACATACATTGAAGTGAATATAAGATAAGAAATTATCAAAAGTGAAACACTTGAACCCATTCCACAAATACGACTAACATATCCAATAATCAACAAGACTGTAGGTAAGAGAACGCCAGTATCTAAAATGCATGGATCATAGAAAAGTGGGTTCAAACAGAGCATTAGGAACTGTAGTGCCAATCTACTCATTTTGAAGAACCTACCACATTCACAACATACCTGCTCCCTTCAATCCTCATCTTTCAGAATGTGTACATGTATAGTTTACAAGGTAATGGAATCACATGATCCTTCTCAGTACCTTACCTTGTCCAACAAGGTTGCATGCTTACTATTCTTAAAAAAGCCTACTAGAGCAATCAAACTAATGAGAAAACAATGATAACAACATATATGAGGAAATATCTGGTAAAAATGAATCCTGGGAACAAAGGAGTTTGGCTAGTGATCAGCGATAAACTTGACTAAAAAATGGATAAAACATTCAACACAGAGCCCAAAGAGTGTTCAAAAGACTAATTGCAATGGTAAAGGAACATACTAGAGTAACGAATGGTGAAAGGAATAGTGAAACGGGAATGCAGATTTTGGGAAGAATACCTGAATCTGAACGAAAGAATGAATGAGGATGCGCCACGTAGCTCTTTTATGTATATAAAGAACACACATTGAAGTGAATTATCAAAAGTGAAAAATTTAAACCCATCCCAGGACTACCACTAACATGTCCAATAACCAACAAGAATGTAGGTATGAAAACAAATGAATGATACAACCATAGGTTCAAGCAACAATCACCGTTATCTAAAAAGTATCTAAAATGCCCGGATCATACAAAAGTGGGTTCAAAATGAGCATTAGGAGGCTATGTAGCTAAATCAGAATGTGGTTGTAGCGCGGTTCAGGACCGAATTATGATTAAGAGGAATTAATTGAGATTAATTAGATTTAATCGGTCAATTTTTTCAAAACATACAATTTTTAAATTTAATCATAGTCATAGATTACAAAAATAAATAATTACTCATGTAAATTTGTAATCATATAATTTTACTAATTAATCATAGTAATATATTACTTTACTAATTAATCAAATGAATTTAATTTTGTAGGTTGCAACACTTATATCGTTATAGACAACCTAACTTTCCAATATAGCGATAAATCGACAAATTTGCTGGGCCGATTAATCTATGACTGCTAAACCCCAACCAATTTCACCCAATTCGATTAGGTCAAACCCTGAACTGCGATTAATCGCCGATTAATAACTTAGTTAGGAGCTGTAGTGCCAACGGGATCACATGCACCTTTAAGGACCTAACCATAGGACCACAACATTGCATTTCAAATAACCTAAATTACCCTCTTAATAACCTAAACAAGCCTTGCATAACATTATATAGTTTACTGGCTAATGGAATCACATGATCTCTACCCATTTTGAAGAACGTACCACATCTACAACATACATGTTCCCTTCAATCCTCATCTTTCACAATACATATATGGTTTACAAGCTAATGGAATCACATGATCCTTCACAGTACCTTACCTTGTCCTACAAGGTTGTATGCTTACTATTCTAAAAAAAACCCTACTAGAGCAATCAAACTAAACAATGATAACATATACGAGGAAATATCTGGAGTAACCAGGATCGATCTGGACATAAAAGATTTTTTAAAAAATGAATCCTGGGAAAAAGGGAGTTTGGCTAGTGATCAGCAATAAACTTGACTAAAAAATGGATAAAACATTCAACACAGCACGAAGAGTGCTCAAAAGACTAAATGCAATGGTAAAGGAACATACTAGAGTAATGAAAGGTGAAAGGAAATGCAGGTTTCGACAAGAATACCTGAATCTGAACGAAAGAATGAATGAGGATGCGCCGCGTAACTCTTATATGTATATAAAGAACACATACATTGAAGTGAAATAAGATAAGAAATTATCCAAAGTGAAAAACTTAAACCCATTCCACGAATACGCTAACATATCCAATAATCAACAAGATTGTATGTATGAAAAATACATGGATGATACAAAAGGTAGGTTCAAACAAGAAGATCGCCAGTATCTAAAATGCATGGATCATACAAAAATGGGTTCAAATAGAGCATTAGGAGCTGTAGTAGTGACAACGGTATCACATGCACCTTTAAGGTCCTAACCGTAGGTCCACAACACTACATTTCATATAACCTAAATTACCCTCTTAATATCCTAAACAAGCCTTGCATAACATTATGCTCGGAATATGGTTTCTCTGGATAGCCATTGCACCATAATATTCTTATCAAACTAATGAAAAGAAACATACAACGCCAATCAAATATAAAAAGATCTCCGAGAAGTTTCAGTTTGTTAAAGAACAAGGATGGAAATGGAAATAATTGGCAATAAACGTACGTAAAAGTGAGTATGCATCATTCATATTATGCAACCAGAAGACCGTATAGGAACATACCAATTGTTGATACTAAAATCAAGAATCGTGAAAGCGATGTAGATTGAGGTAAGTGATAAATCTAAACTAAAGGGCGGTTAAAATGATGAAAACCGAGTTGAAGCTTGTAACTAGTGTTTTCTATATCCTGCATTGTCTATTTACTTGAGTTAACTAAAAAATGTTTGGGGGTGGGGAGGGAATTAATGCCTATTAAGAAGTAGTTGAAACAGAATCCGGAGACTAATGGTCTGAGGGCAAATAGAATGGAGTATTGGAGTTCCAGAGGTAGTCTCTCCAAACCACTAGATTAGAGTGCTGAACAGCTGAAGACACTTGCACATGCAGTAAAATGTGGATGGTTGAGGACAAAATCCACAAAAATTATTTCAAGGATTCATTTGAAGACGATTATTGTCTTGAGATTTTGAATAAATGGGCAAAAGCTAGCATACTACAAAATCATATTAAATTGGGCTATGCATAGTTATATGCAAAAGTTGCAAAAAGTGATAATGTTCATTTGACTAATATACCTAGCTCCATTTTGTAACTTACAAAAGAGAATGAAAGACAACTTGTTTTAATCATATTAAGAGCGTGTTAGTGTTACTGCCGACTTGTCTCAAATAGATAAAATAAAATGTGGTCTTAATAAGTGACAATCGGTCTTTCATTTGCTCATGTTAAGATCAATATATATGCTACAAATTTGAAAGACAGACAAAATAGACGACTCCCATATAATCTGGAACAAAAATACTTGAACACCACTTATATCTATGTGAATCAGATTACACATTTTTTTATTCAACGATAACAATATTCCCAAGTTTAAGATTTTAGTAATATACTCCAAAAGACATATATTGTAAAACAAAAACGCAAAGCATCCAAGAGAGCCTCAAATATCACCTTCTACTCGGATCGTTTTGCAAACCTCTCAACCTTTTCGTCATTGAGATTAATCCCAACCATAGCTTCACCTAATCCACAGCTCACATCAGCCAAAACATCTGGATCACTATAATGTGTCACAGCCTGAACAATTGCCCTAGCACGGCGAGCCGGGTCACCACTCTTGAACACACCGGAGCCAACGAAAACCCCATCGCAACCCAATTGCATCATCATTGCAGCATCAGCTGGCGTCGCAACCCCACCAGCTGCAAAATGAACCACAGGGAGCCTTCCAAGCTGCTTGGTCTGCATCACCAAATCATAAGGAGCCGCAATCTTCTTCGCAAACACAAACACTTCATCATCATCCATGTTCCTCAAAACCCTAATATCACCCATCACCGACCTCACATGCCTCACAGCCTCCACGATGTTCCCCGTTCCGGCCTCTCCTTTGGTTCGAATCATCGCTGCTCCTTCCCTAATCCTCCTCAAAGCCTCACCCAAGTTCCTGCACCCGCAGACAAACGGAACCCTAAAATTATGTTTGTTAATGTGATGTTCCTCATCAGCTAGGGTAAGAACTTCGCTCTCGTCGACATAATCGACACCAATAGCTTCAAGAATCTGTGCTTCAACAAAGTGGCCGATTCGAGCTTTCGCCATAACGGGTATCGTGACTGCTTGTTTGATTTCTTTGATGAGTTGAGGATCAGACATCCGAGCAACACCCCCTTGGGCTCGGATATCAGCCGGGACTCGTTCGAGTGCCATTACAGCACAAGCTCCGGCTTCTTCGGCGATTCGGGCTTGTTCGGCATTAACGACGTCCATAATAACGCCGCCGCGGAGCATCTGGGCTAAGCCGACTTTGACGGAGAATGGTGAGGATTTGGTAGTCGCCTCCGTGAGGGCTCCATTTCCGTACACGGTCACAACACCGCTGTTGCTTGCGGACATTCTTGAATAGATGGAAGGAGAGTTAAGAGATTTTCAGAACCTGCAGAGCGAAGATCAAACAAGAAATTGTGAGTGAGAATTTGGGAATCAGAAAACCCTTCAATGTAAATTGAGAGGTTGAACAAGGAGAGAGATAGGAGCGGTGGCTGGCTCCCTTGTTTGGGAGGAGAAGAGAAGATAAATAGAAGAAAATGGGGCTGAGACGGTTTGACACCTAGAATGTTCTCGAGATGTTGAGGCCATTTATTTATTTATTTTATTATAAGATATGGGTTGTGAGCTCTCCATCTCCACCGTAAGATTAAAGTTAAAATATCCAACTAAGGGAGAGTGTATTGTATATGGAATTGATAAATAATTTGAAAAGTTTACGGACTCTTTAAATTATCCACAGACTCTTTAAATTGTCCACGGACTTCTGCTGATTTCTTAAATCCATAGACTTTTGCTACAGACTTTCTAGAGATTTATGAAAATCCACGGACTTTGTATGAACGACTTTTACAAATTTCTAATTATTTGCAAGATAAAAAAGAAGTTGGTAATGACATATCCTCTAACAAACAAAATATATTAGACATTAGAGAACAAAACATGTATCTGTCCAAAAAAAAAAAGATAACCAGACAGGTAATGACATGAAATCGCAATCCAACATTCAACAAAATCAAATCATTCAACACAACCAAATTAAAAATCATCACTTGCAAAATGAAATAAACACACAGTATTTAGCCTTATGCATATAAAAAAAGTATCAAACTACATGACTTAAAATCCAAATGGCCTATAGCTTATTAGCTTTATGCATTCCTTTGTGCCCAAGTGATCCAGGGTAATGTTGTTAAAGCAATCGTGCGCAGATACTCTAAAGGGACAATGTGGCATGACAGACAATAAGTGCATAAGTTTCAAAGCACCTTTATGAAATTAGGTAATTGTAGGAATTAAGTTTGAATGAAAACCTAGAAAATAATCCAAAATCATATACCTCCTGCCACAACCAGTTATAATACCCAAGTATGGAGTTGCCAGTTTTGATAAATGTTCATTGAGAATTGCCATATCCACACATACCCCCCACCATGCTTACCTAACACATCCTATTAATAACCCTCACCCCCTAGCGAGCACAAAAGATACGCTACAATTTTCTTAATAGAAGTTTGTCGCTAGGCTTTCGCATTAGGAATCTAAAACCCTATAACTGCTATGCTGAGAGTACCCATCGTTTCTCATTCCTAGTTAACGTAAAGGTGTTAGATTAAACATACCAAACTGATGCTATAAAAAAATAAAAAATAAAAATGAGACGGAGTTGTATCGAAAAGAAAGGGAAAGGTAGAAAAGAAAGATAGGGACGTTATTTTCTCTCATCTTTGTACGACACAAAGTTGGGATAAGGGAAAGATGAGATTTAACATGAGAGAATGCAGATGGATTGGCCTAACTTTGTTGTGGTGGCGACCCTTGAGTCTGCAGAGGCACAACTTGTTGAAGAGGGTATGAAAATGGCTAGTCTTGATGAGAAGAAAAATGAGAAGAAACTAGTTACAGAGAATAAGAAGAAGATGTGATAAAAGAGAGAGGGAAACTTTTTTTCACGTTGAAATCTTTGATATGGAGGCTGACAAACTATTAAACTTTGTTATTTATACCTAACACTACAAAGTCCATGAGAATCCATGATTTTTCAAATCCATAAATATGAATGATATTTTGAATACCCTAAAACTTTTGTGAACTTTCTGAAATCCATATTGAATACCCCTAGACTTTGTGGATTTCACAAAGACTTTTTAAAATCCTGATTGAATACCCCTAGACTTTTGTGAACTTTTTAAAATCCAAATTGAATACACTTGAATTTTCATAATCTATGGAATTTATTAAATTGCCCACAAAATCCAGATACAATACACCCCCCTAAATAATCAATTTAGTGGCGGTTGCTACCTTTATTTTCTGTCTTTGCTATATAATGGTCGTGGCTTAGGAATAATACCC
This sequence comes from Berberis vulgaris, assembly GCA_963556465.1. Classification (NCBI taxonomy): domain Eukaryota; kingdom Viridiplantae; phylum Streptophyta; class Magnoliopsida; order Ranunculales; family Berberidaceae; genus Berberis; species Berberis vulgaris. The sequence goes on along the minus strand of OY747130.1, from coordinate 8,340,133 downwards.
ATGTGTGATATCATCTCAACTCTATTATATTTATAAGAAAAACCAATAATTAGGTAAATAATAATTAAAGTAATTTTATAATTTTAAATAAAAAACTATTTTATCCTTCCAAATTTAAATTATTTACCAATTAAAACATGTTCTTCTCAAATATTGTTAATTTAAAGTTATATATAAGTATTTTATTTAGAATTTCAATAGTAATTTTCACTTATTATTGAAATGTTGTAATAAAATAAAAGTAAAAATACTGAATATTTGTGCACGTAGAGCGCATCGACACCCTAGTCCTAAATAATATCTCTCATAACTTCTATTGTTTTTTTGCAGTTCTCCTTCCATTATTTTTCCTCATCCTCGTTCCATTTTTCATTTATTTACTTCATATAATCACACATTCTATACAAGATTTCTTTGTCACATATCAAGAATTATCATGTTAATCTTAGCTCTTCCAATTGGAAGTTTTATTGATTGTCTTAGGTGTCAAATATATAAGTTATACTTGAAAAACTACGTATTGCATCAAAACAGACTTGTTATTGGTATACATTTTCAGGAAAAATTCTACGATGCCTTGTCTGTATGCCTCTTTTGTCTCTTTGAGGTTTTTTTGACACTTCTATCCCTTCTATGGATAGTGTTTTAAAGAGAAGAGGTAAAAAAAATGTAAAAAACCAAAAACAATGCACAAAATAAACACCCAAACAAAGCAGCGTAAAATTACTCTATTTTCATACTTGTATTTTTTTATATGCAATGGAAAGTATACTCTTTTATTTTTGTGTTATCCATGAAGAGACCTTGAGTCATAATTTGAGCCATAAAAAGTTGGGAAAGTCTAAAAGTTTTTTTTAAATTTTATTTCTCTATTTTAGAATTAATAAAGAAGTAAAATAAAGAGAAAATCAAGGGGGGGGGGGGGGGGGGGGGTGGGGGGAGAAATAGGAAAATTTGTTAAGCGGTGGGTTAATTACTTGTTTTAGTGAGACATCTTGACTTTAATCTAAAGCTGGAGATGAATAGCTCACGACCCATATTAGGAGCTCTAGCTAGTGATATCATTTCTCTCTTCTTCTTCTTTTTATTATCAAAATCATAATTTATGATATTAAAAACTTTAAGAAGATGAACAAAAAATAGTTGATGATTACTTTGAGGATGGTGATAGTGAGATGTATTTTATTTTCATTGAAGCTAATTGAATGGTTTGCTTCTCTTTAGAGATTCTCATGGATGTGTCCAAAACTCGTCCATTGGTAATTTTCTGGATTCCCTGATCCTCCAAAAATAGATTATCCCGATCTTATTCAAGAAAAAGGGAAGGCGTATTTCCCATTCCTATATTAGGAGATGCATATTTATGAAGTTTGGTCCACGATGTATTATCTAGAGAACACAAAGTTGTGACCATTTATGCATTGGGTACGAATGTCTTATGCCCCCTCCGAGTCTTCCTCTTCTAAAAAAAAATTATAAAAATGATTGGAAAGGTTGACAGGTTCTAAAGCTTGACCCTTGATTCTAGGGGGCGAGGCCCAGAGAACGAGGTGAGCGCAAGGCTCGCCCACCACCATCCATCATCCTAGAGATCCCACCATGCATCCATATCTAGGATGATGGATGGTAGTGGGCGGGCCTTGCGCCCACCTCGCTCTCTGGGCCTCGCCCCCTAGAAGGGCTGAAAGCTTGACTATTGTCTAACAATTCAAGGGATGAATATGTTCTATTAAAGTCAAGGTAATACAAGAAACTCCTTTTGGAACAACTAAAAAAACATTATCTTGATGTAGCCAGAGTTCTAACGCTCAACCTTTGCAATAATGAATGATTTTGTGCAGAAACAATTGAAACTCGGGAAAGAAAACACCAAATTAGAACTGATAATACACCATAATGGTCACATCCCTGAGCCATATACGTGTCATCATGATCTTGAGGAATTACGGGCCCCAACGTTAGCCCAACACTAATCCGTCCCAAGCGGTTCTAAGCCTGCCTAATACAGTCCGCTAAATGGACCCGAATTCTCACAACTTGCTTAGCCCATGCATCTCACAACTATCCTCAATACCCGTAAGCCCTATTATGGCAAGTATCTTGAGAATCAGCTTCGAACATGCAACTACAACAACTCTCTGCTTCCAACTAGCTAGGAAGAAAGTACCAGAGTACACATCACATAGGAAAACTTTCTTTTACGGAATACCCTCTGATAGGGAACTATCTCTCTCGTATCTAGGAGCATAGGGCTAACATGGAACTTCCCTCCTACATAACGACTCCTAATTAAAAAATGATCTCCACGAAGATCTTCTTCCTAAACTATGCCATCGATGGCCTGGTCGAACCAGGACTCCTGCACTATAAATAAGACATGAGGTTGGTAAGCTAAGGTACGCTACAAATTCCCTATTTACAACATTACACCTTCCTTAGATCCCTGTTTGACTTTAGCATCGGAGTGTCATCGGCCACCACAACGGTAGTCTGTGGCTCATGTGCGTTACTTGTACAGGTCAGCATATCAACAGGACTAGATCAGAGCAGAGAGCGAAAAATGAATGCATCAGTTTGACGTCGTCCGTGGGGATGACAAAGTTCCTAACCTTTCACTAGCATGCCTCCCTTTGAAACACAGAGATATGGTGACTAGATCACACAATAAGGGACAACGAGGGGGTAGCGTCGAGCACTCAGCCTGATGATGCTTCACCACCCTCGATAATGCGGGTAACGCATGAGCATCAAGTTGGCGCTTCCAGAACAGTGTCAACACTAATGGACCCCGAGTCAGATCCATGATCGTTTTTCATATGCCAGACTTTGTCAATGATGAAGATGCTCAAATCAATTAAACAATGGCCTGATGTGACACTAAGGCATATCTGACCCGCTTTAACCGTGAGTTAACCACCGTTAACGTGTGCAACGATGCATCACCCGTCTCAGCCTTCATTAACGGCCTAAGGAAAAAAGTTCTACAACTTTCTGACACTGGACCCTTTGGCGAGCATGATAGACCTAACAAAGGAAGCACATAGCTTTATCTCCCTAGGAGAAAAGCAGACAACCCGAAGCAAAATCGAACCCAGGGAGTAATCGTTCAACAGGATATGCGTGCTTCATGGAGCCCATTCTGAGTCAGAATTGTCCAACAGGTCCAGGAAAAGGGCTCTTCGAGGTATGAGGATCCAAGCGATACGCGGCGAGCAACTGGTACCGTATGATCAGAAGTATGACCCCTCTGTGCCGCTAGTATTTACGAAAAAAGACCTCCAGGGCATACAACTCCCGCACAATGACGCCCTGGTGGTAACAATTTCCTTGACAGATTAGGAAGTAAGGAGGTCCTTGGTAGACACATGGAGCTCGATGAACGTCCTGTTTCTCCGTACATTCTGCAACATGCAACTAAAAAAGACAACATTGACCCCTGATAATCGTTTGATGATTTACTTCAGCGGCGAAAGACAGTTTCCCGTGGGAAAGATACAGCTGACGACAACAACAGGAGATGAGCCAACTCAGAAAACCCTATTCAAGAGTTCATAGTAATCGATGCGCCTTCGACGTATAATGCAATCCTGGGGAGACCTTGGATACACCAGATGGGAGCGGCGATCTCCACTCTACACCAGTGCGTCAAGTATCCAATGATTCGAGCGGTTGGTACGTTGAGAAGCGACCAGATTGCTGCCAGATAATGCCAATACATGCCGATACTGGCACCTGGCGATCCTCAATCAGCGGCTAAGATGGCCATTTGTTCTACCCGAAGCGTAGAAGGAGAACAACCGACCCCAGACAATGAGGCCTTAGTAAGCCCTCGGGTCATACCTAATGCCGGACAATCGGAGGAAGATACCGTTACGGTCTACCTTGACAACCCTCTCAACAACAAGGCTATCTAGATCGGTTCCCGCTTGAGCGAAGGATTGGTAAAGCAACTCATGGAGCTGTTACAACGTAACCAGGACATCTTCGCCTGGACCATGCGGGACATGGTGGGGATCGACCCATCGATAATCACCCATCGCCTAGAGGTGGACCCTTCAAGAAAAATCCTTTGGCAAAAGAAGAAGCCGTGGCGCCCGAAAGGAACGCGAGTTTACTCAACGCGGGCATGATTAAGGAAGCATGATACCCCGACTGGCTGGCGAACATCGTTCTTGTAAAAAATAAAAATGGGAAATGGAGAGTATGTGTAGACTACACAGACCTGAACAAAGTCTACCCAAAGGACAACTTCCTACTCCCCCACATCGATCAAATCGTGGACACCACTTCTGGGCACAACTTACTCAGCTTCATGGATTCCTATTCAAGTTACAATCAAATATTGATGCATCCCCCAGATCAAGAAAAAACTTCATTCCTGACGGAAAGGGGGATATACTACTATGGGGTAATGACATTCGACTTGAAGAACGAAAACGCTACATACCAATGGCTAGTCAACCGAGTGTTCAAAAAATAGATCCGCAGAAACATGGAGGTCCACATAGATGACATGTTGGTCAAGAGCCTTCGCAGCCCCGACCACATGCACGATCTCGCCGAAGCGTTCAACAAACTCAAGAAATACCAGATGAAGCTCAACCCACAAAAGTGCACGTTTGGAGTCGAGTCTGGAAAATTCCTAGGCTATATAGTGAACAAAAAAGGAATCGAAGCCGACCCAAAACAAATTCAGGCCCTTCTTGACATGAAAGCCCCAGCCAACATCATAGATGTTCAAAGCCTGATTGAGAGGGTAACAACACTCAACAAATTTATATCGAAGTCGACTGACAAATGCCTTTCTTTCTTTAAGATACTAAGAAGGAGCAAAAAATTCTCTTGGAACAAAGAGTGTGAACAAGCCTTTCAGAGCCTGAAAGCGTACATGGGGAGTCCAAAGCTACTCTCCAAACCTGCGACAGGGGAAAAATCTACTTGTATTTGTCTGTTTCCAGGCACGCTATCAATTTAGCCCTCGTGTGAGACGATCGAGGGACCCAAATACCAGTGTATTACACCAGCAAAACCTTCGTAGAAGCGGAAACACACTATCCGGACCTGAAAAAGTTGGCTCTTGCACTGATCGTATCCTCCAGGAAACTAATGCCCTATTTTTTGGCCTACTCTATAACGGTCCTGACCAAGCATCTACTTCGCTCGGTATTACATAAACCTGAGCTATCGGGCAGGATGGTGAAATGGTCAGTGAAGCTCAGACAATTTGACATAAACTACGCTCCAAGGATTGCTATTAAAACCTAGGCGCTGGCAGATTTCATTGTTGAGTTCACCAGCGAAGAAGAGCCGAAGACAGACCACCAACACTTGAATTCGAATGTCCAAGTGTGGATCTTTCACTATGACGGGTCTTCGACTGGGATGGCGAGCGGAGCTGGGATCACACTCCGCTCCCCCAGTGGCTTCACCCTCGAAAAGGTAGTCAGGTTCAGCTTCCCCGCTTCAAATAACGAGGCCTAATACGAAGCCCTCCTGTCCAACCTAAAGCTAGCATTAGGGATCGGTATAGATCGCCTAACGACATACAACGACTCAAGACTGGTGGTCAACCAGGTCAAGGGGGATTTCAACAGCAAAGACCCCCACATGATAGCCTACCGCAAAAACGTACTTGGCATAATGGGCAGGTTCAAGAGGAGATTAGTGACGGGGCCCTTCTCCAATATTTATTACGTCAAGAGGCAAGCCAGGTCCTGGGAACAATCCACAGCGATATATGCGAAAATCATCTGGGCGGGAGAACCCTCGCCCATAAAGTTTTAACTCTGGGATACTATTGGCCAACCATGCAGTGAGACGCCAAAGATACTATCCGCAAGTGCGACAAGTGTCAGAGGTTCGCGCTGTACACGCATATGTTGACCCGGCCACTAACTCCGATGACTAGTCCGTGACCATTCGCGTAGTGGGGAATGGACATCGTTGAACCGCTCCTAGCATCATCCGGTAAAAAGTTCCTTTTTGTGGTCGTCGACTACTTCACCAAGTGGGTCGAAGCCGAACCCTTATCCAAAATTGGGTAGGTCCAGATCAAAAAATTCATAGGGCCACCATCATCTGTAGATTTGACATCCCAGAGTATTGGTCAGCGATAACGAAACTCAGTTTGAAGGTGGCACTGTTAAAAAAAAATAGTGCAAAAGTTTGAGTATTGATTACCATTTATCCTCGCCAGGACACTCCCAACCCAACGGCCAAGCGGAGGTTATCAACCGGACAATCCTAGAGGCCATCAAAAGAAAGTTTGACGCAATCAAAGGAACATGGGCTCCAGAGCTACCAGGAATACTCTGGGCATATCGGATGACCAAAAGAGTCCCTACCGGAGAGATACCTTTCGCCCTAAATACGGTTCAGAAGCTATGGTTCTGATAGAACTCGAGGTGCCAACCTTTCGAATGGAGGAGTTTAGACCAGACGGTAACGACGAAGCCTTGCGCGTGGGGTTAGACCTCCTCGACGAAAACAGGATCTAGCCTCGGCCAAGATAACCGCTTACCAACAACGAATGATGCAATATTACAACAAGAAGGTCAAGCCACGTGAATTCAAGGTGGGAGATTGGGTATTCAGAAAAACCCAGCAAAACACCAAAAAAGCCGGGGGGAAGCTAAACCCACTCTTATTTAAATTCTCACCCCATTCCAATGCACCCCACGTCCCCTCCCTTTCTTTTAACTCCAACTTTCTCATTTTCTTAATGCCCCATTCAGATAAAGAGTTGAAAAAATCCTATATTATCTATTTTATTTAAACTCCACCCACCTCTCCCCACCTACCCAACTTTTCTTTATTTATTAATGTCCATTTTCTCTTTTTTAACTCTCTCTCTCTCTTTATCTCTATCCAACCACTTGCAAGTTGAGCAAGAGAGACAGAGTTTGACTCAATCTTGTTGAAGACAACCAAACTTTTCACTTGCGTGCTTGCAACAAAGATGAGCAACGGTGATGGCGACAACTTCGACACTTCTGATTTGATAAAAAAAACCTTCTTGCAGGATGAAATTACGAGACTTGTGGAATCGTTATAGAAGGTTTCGGTCTTGTTCAGATGATCACATGGGTGTGGTGGAGATAGATTAAGATGCAAATAATGTAGTTATGGTTATAGTTTTTTGTATGATGTTATAGTATTGTGTATATGAGAAACGGTGCAATTTTTTTTTAATCTTATGGAATTATCAAGAGAAATAGGCAAGAAAAAATTAAAAGGATTCTCTATAAATGAATAGTCGAAGCCTTGAAACTCTTTGTATTTATCTAGCATTTGCTTTCCCTTTACTGTTTCCCCTTCTCTCTCTTTTTTATTTTTTTTGTACTCTCTCTGTCTCATTTTCCTCCTTTGCAAACCAAGCTTCATTTCTTTCTTTCCATTCTTTGTAGCTTTGACTTATTCCTTTTGTGCTAAAGCCAATTCGGTTGTATAGAGCAGCAGAAAATAAATAAAATAAAAATAATACAAAGGAAAAAAATTGAACTGATCGGTTTGGTTATTTATTTGATAAATGTGGAAACCAAACCAAACCAAACCGAAAATCGAATTTTTGGTTTGGTTCGATTTGGTTTTGGTCCAACTTTGAACCGACCAAACCGATTAACACCCCTATGGGAGATGACTTATTTTAAGAAAGATTTACCTTGAAAAATTAGAAATAAACTACTGATATGACAGATGACTTGTTTCAACTGTTTCTAAGCTTTTTCGGTACGTTTTCATGATAAATTGTTTGTTTCTCTTTCATTGTAGAAACAAATTAATTGATATCGTGAAGTAACATTCCAAGGGAATATATAAAACATAGAACCATCAAGGGAAATAGTGATTGAAAACATAATTGAACAAAAGAAAAATAATAATAAACAGATAGCAGTCAGGCAGTGAAAAATTAAAGACATTGATGATGTGAATTAATAGGTTAAATCCAATAAGGAGTTAGATGAGAAAATGCATGACTATGAATTCATTGAGGACAAGTATGAAAATAAAAGTTGAAATGAATACTAACCAGAGCTTTAAGCAAGGATTCAATATCGTTTTGTGGTACATTTGGTGCACCGAACAACATGCACTTTATCGTTCCTTTAGCATTGATGACACATATTTGATTCCTGCACAACCCACCCATAAAAAGCCCAAATGAATAGAATGAAAAATCTTGCTTATAATGAAAATCGATGCAAGAGAAAAGCAACCCAACCCAACCCAACCCAACCTTGTATTGAATAACTTACACTAGAGGATTTCTTAAGCTTAGGCTTTTCCTGCACATAGGAAACAAGTGACTTTGGACGTCTTGAGCGACTAGTTTAAGTTTCCTCTGCATAAGAAACATGTTGTTTTTACACATCTTGAACGTGCAGTTGAGGGATAATGTAAATGAGCAGCACTTTGTGCTTGTTGTTTTGGCTCCAAAGACAACTTCTTCTTTTTTATTTCATCAGCTTTGCTCTTGGTACCTCCTTGGCCAGTTTGTGAATCCACTAAAATCAACAGAAATGATTGAAATGAATGGCTCTCACCACTTGATATACCCCCAATTAATTTCTTTCATAATGCTCCTCCACACATAAATAGAGGACTCTTCATCAGTTAAGTTGAATATTTGGGATTGAATTTGAATCTAACCAAATAGGAGCGAGCATATGAAGATTTGAAGCA